>VYXD01003817.1:310462-425462 GCA_013397195.1 Hylia prasina
TTTCTTTTACACACCGGGGAGAGCGAACAAGAGAAACAGAGTGGGGAAGCGAACAAGAGAAACAGAGTGGGGCCCATCAGTTTCACTGGTAAGGCCACAAGTGCCCTACCAGTAGAAAATACTTGTAGAAAATAATAGCTGATGTCCAAAGTTAGTCGCCGTCACTTGTCAGCTTGATTCTGTTCACAAGTGGGAACTGCCAGTGCTTGTTCCCTCGCCAGTGGTTTTTAATATGTGGCCAACAACTGTTTGTGGTCATTTCCTGCCGAACTTCTTCTGCTCAACAGGAAAAGAAAATCTCTTTGGACATGTTTTTTGCATCTTTGATCATATTTTTAGTCCAAAGTATCCACATATCCCCACAGTTCTTGGAGGCCTTGAAATATCTTGTGGCAATAAAGGCCAGAGCTTTGCATGATGACAGCAATAACAAATACTTTTTTATTCTCAGTTGGCATTAGAAAGTTTCTTTAGTCCTCTTTTATCTGCTAAGCACTGTGATCACCCTGGGAGATACCACTTCAGGAAGATGGATTGATACCCATCAATCTTTTACATTTGGGTTGATTTCCCCCTTGGAAGTGTATAGATCACACTCCAAAAGCTTCAGTCTATTTATTTATTTGTTTATTTATTTACTTCCCAGAACAAAAAATTACTTCAGAAAGAGAAGCCAGGATGCACTTTGCTTTCCACCCCATACAGTGGGATGTTGTATATTTCCTTTTTTTCCACAGTGTCACTCTAGAGATCAGTGGGCTGGTTTGGCAGACCTTGTGTGTAATGGCTAAAGTTTTCAGAAGTTGTGTAAATAGGGGTGTTTGTGTGCATGTGAACTGTGTCAACTGCAGTGATACAGGGACATATTTCTAAAACATTTCAGCTCGTACACTAAATCACAGAGGCAGAGACATTTCTGCATGGTGTCAAACCCGGGAGAGAGGTGCTGCTGTGTGATGTGTTCGGTAGTTCACATAGAGCTCACCCGTCAAGCAGCAGCAAAGCACACAGAGGTGCACGTTTCAGGTTTGTACCGTAGCAAGCTGGTTTCTGTTCAGCTCTTTCAGTGGCTTTTTGTGTAAGTTTTAGGTACACAACTTTCTATTTTTTCCTCAGGTAGAACAGCAAGAATGGGAACTTTTAGGGACTTATTACCAAACCACACTGAATTTTCTTTTCTTTTGTATGAGCCATTTGGAGTTTTTTAGACACATGATTCTCCCACAGTGTGGATGTACATGTGTCGTTGCAGGCCTTTACATCATATTATGAAAATAATGAAACACCATAAATTCCTGCCATTAGTAAGGTCGTGTACTGGACTGGTGTGAGGTCTGTCTGAAATACGTGACTATTTATTTAGGTATAGTTCTGCACAGAAGAGAGAGATCCGATAGACTTATTTGCTGGAAGGCAGCCGATTTCTGCAGTGATAAAACTGGATAATTACCTGTTCCCAAAGCCTTTTCAGCACAGAAGTAGGTGTTCTTTTAAAACAGTATTCCGTGGCAACAACAAATATTTGTGACATCATTGTAAGAGATTTCCTGCCAATTTTTAGTTTACTGTCTTTCAGAAAGTCTAGAGTTCTTTGGAACTCGTGGAACTGCTACAGATACCCATCGTATATTCAAGTATTCAGTGAAGTTTTAAATAATTCTCTTTCAATTAGTACAACAGGAACCTGAAAAATGGATTTTCTCTTAAAGAAACAAGAATCAGTACACAGATGTTTCTCTCCTCCTCTTGTATATTTTAAAATACTCATATCAGTTTTATGTTTACTGTTTTGTCTTCTTAAATTAAGAAGAAAAAAGCCAGCATCCCAAGTCTGCACATCATTGCTTGGAAATTAGTTCAATCAAATATTTCTTGAATCTTGTGAATTGGAAAAAGTAAGATAAAATTAGGTATATTGTTAAACTAGGTTAATCAAAGCAATTAATTGATAGTGCGGAATGGATCAATGGGCTTTTTTTTTGAAGTCAGGCAAAACATTCCATCTAGTTAATGTGTTTAAGGGTATCATATCAGGGACAGACAGGTACTAGCAGTGATAAAAAACAGATAACCTGCAACAAAATGATTTACAGATGGGTCATTATCATCTATAGAGAGCTTACACAGATCATATTCTTTAGAAAAGGAGAATGTAATTCTATAGAGCTAGGAGAATTACCTAAATAGGTCTGAATATTTAATGCTTTTTCTAAGTGACTAGTAGAATTTGTCAAAGCAAAATTTTTTAGCCTTCTTATGGGCAGCATATTAATATAAGATACAGGAAAGTACTGGGTTTGTATTTTAAGTATTTTTATGTTTATTTTACCTGTTTGTTGCAGTAAAGCTTGGGATATGTTTTGCTTCTTCTGGTGAAACTTCGTAGTGCATACCTTTAAAATATGTTCAAGAAGGTAGCATCCAAATTTAGAAAAAATAAAAAGGTGAAAAGTTTGATGTTAGTGACTTATTAGATTTCAGTACCTATTCCATATAGCAAGTGGCTGAGTTGCGTCTCTCCCATCGGTGGCAAGACAGGATGTCATTTAAATATTTTTTCTTTCTTCTTGAGCTAGACAGAAACGTGTAGTCAATTGTGTCTCCAGTCACTGGTAGACTGACAAAAGGCAATAGGAAACTCTAAAACCTCAGAGATGCAGTATTGATTTGATTCCTAACTGCAAATCCTTCATATCATTGCTCCAAATATCTAACTTTACACCAATATTACCCATTCTTTTTATAGTGACACCATGGTTAGTAAAAAACTTCTAAGCACTGAGGTCAGGTGTTGAGATTGGATTCTAGTTTATTTTTTATGAATCAGATAAAGATTTCTGTGCATGAGACCGTATGTGAAGATGAGAGAACAAGAACATTTCCATATCAAAGGCAATATATCTGAGGCTGCATAGTAATTAAAATGCAGTGGTTTGGACTCTGTGCACTAGCACTTACGCAGAGCGTTGTTGGGACCTTGTGCAGCATGCAGGCGGTTGTCTCTTGCATACTTCTAGAAATATACTTATAATTTTGTACAAACATTTATGCCAGTCCACACTTTTCTGTGGATAATTTGTATTTCATCCAAACCATTCAAAGTAGAAGTTATTTTTTGAGCAACCCCCTCATTATGGCTTTTGTGCATCAACTATTTTTATTCTGGTTGTTTGTATTTCCTCTTACCAGAATGATGGCTTGTTTATAGTCATATTTTTTTGTGTATTTTGCTAAGACCCCTTCCATATACCACTGAAATTTTACGACTTGCATAAAATATCTTGTATTAGAAACAAAAATGCTATAATATCTTTTCAGATTTATTGCAAATGGTGTGATTTCTTACATACCATGTTTTATGGCAAATTAAATGCATGTGCTGGAACATAATATTTTTAATGAAACAATATGTGTTTACTAATTCCAACTAACTGTTACACAGCATAAGGAGAATTTATATATTACTCCGAGGACCTGCCATTGTGGGAAAATTGACATAAAATACTGCAGGGCGCTCCCTATCTGGAAACTCTTTTCTGGAATAAATGTGACTTTAGTTCCTGAGTGGATCACCCTGAGCTGTTCCGGAAGGGCTGCTGTTGAGTTGTTTACTTCATCAACTGTGTTGGTCAGGATCCCAGTGCGGAGGAGGCAGAGAGTTCTGCGAGTTTCCTCATTACTCAGAGATGCTCGTTCCACAGAGGCTCTGTCCATTAACGCTCCAGAACTACTGAGGTGAAGCTTCTAGGAAGTCTTTGTGCTTAAACAGATGTTTGGACTGTGATTGCATTGCAGCAATCTTGCGGTCTTGCTTAGTTTTGTCCAGTTTCAGGTGATGATTGGTGGATGTATCCATGGGTACTTTGAGCTGGAATCCCACCCTTTCAGAGGCTGTTCTGCTGCTTCTGACATCTGTGAGATTGCTGTGATGTGGATTGCTTGCTGTTCCACCAAGCTCCTGACCATTTGTGGTTAGTGAAAACCCATGGTATTTTTGCACAAGTGGGGGGTTAACCTCAGTGTCATGGCCTAATTCCAGCTAAGATGGGATAGAGTTGCCCATCTACATCCTTATAGTTTTAACTGGCTCAGTGAATCCTCACTTCCTTTCCTCTGTTCAGTGGTTGTCTTAAGGACATTCACAGCATTTTACCTCAGGAGGACCAAATCCATCTGTTGAAGTAATAGGTGGAACTGGATGAGGACTCAGATTTTGGGAGCTTTCTAGAGAAGAGCAGTATCATACAAGCCAGTCTGAGTGGCCTACTGTTATTAGAATGAGCATTTTGAAGCATTTGACATATATGGAATTTGAATGTTGAGCTATTTCAGAGGAATATTTTGATATAATTTGGTATTTGACAGATTCTCAGCTGGTATAAGGCAGTGTAACTCTGTTTACTTAAGCAGGAGGGTGCCTTTTTATTTTAGCCACAATCACATTCCTTAGGCCAGGATGCAGTTCCTTCTGGGTTCAATGGAAAGAACTTTTTGTGACTGTGTGGGGATGGGGCTCGCGTGTCAAGGCCCTGTTTGCATTGGATTAACTGTAGAGAATAATTTTGTGTCAATCAGGGTGGAATCAGGTTTGCTGACATGATGCTTTTTGTGGCTTTAGGATGGTATTAACAGGAATTTACCTCATAGAAACTACGTGTTAGACCAACTGCCCCTCCATATCTATCTTCCAGCAGGTCTTCTGGTGCAGTATATTATGCAGCATGTGGGGATTCTGACTTCTGGCTTGCTGGCTTCCTGTAATTGTGGGGACTGTGGTTGTGTGTTTTTCTTTTTTTTGTTTTTCTTTCATTCATACCTGATCTGCTGAGGGCAGATTATCTTCTTGCAGGTCCTTTCATATTTTTCTTCTGTTAAGGGATTCATGTAGGTCACTGCAGTGGGAATATACTTTATTCAACCTTTAGTGCAAATATATGTAGATATGCACATGGAATTCTTTTTTAAATGTCCCTAAGTAGTTGTGTTTCAACATATTACTGATTTTGTTATGGTAGTCCCTATGAGTGAAATTGAGTATTCACCTCTGGTTTACATGCATACATTCTTACATTCTACTGTCTGAATCTACTCTCATTGCTTAACCAAAAGGTCAAAGATGAATTCCAGGAAAATCCTTTCATGCTTTCTGGTTGCCTTCTATAGGCCCTAGTTCCCATTATGCTACCTGTTCTTTGCACATGGAAATTATGGTGCCCATGGTGTTTCTCTTTGGAAGCAACAATGGAATCTTCATTTACTTCAAAGCATGTTAGATATGATCTAACAGTTTTATGATGAGATAATTGCTTTTCACCTTGATTTCATGAGCTAGAAGGTAGTAGACTGGTGTTGGGATG
Organism: Hylia prasina; assembly: GCA_013397195.1. NCBI lineage: Eukaryota > Metazoa > Chordata > Aves > Passeriformes > Sylviidae > Hylia > Hylia prasina. The sequence goes on from VYXD01003817.1 coordinate 315,820, forward strand.
GGATGATGGCTACTGTGAGGATGGGACTATGAGGAGTCAGTTTAGAGAAGAATAGTGAGATGGAAAAATGCGGAACAGAAGAGACCAAGAAAGAAAGGTAATTCCACATAATGCTCTAGAGACATAAGTAAGACAAAGCATATTCTTATTCTCATGTGTCTCTGTGCTTACCCTCAAGACTCAACCTGGACTTTAGGGAGCCAAGTCTGCTGTGTATTCAAGCAGTTCAGTGGGCCCTTGTTTCCTGCTTCAAAGATCTTCCCTCAACCTTTGGTGAAAGCCAAAAGGCTTTTCTTTCCTTGCTGGTCTGCACAGTCTTTCCTCCTAATTTGTATTTTTCTTCAGTTAGTGAAAATTCTCATTATTTTTAATTTCTCTACCCCTTCTAGACAAGAAGAGTTCAATCTGTGATGTTTAAGAATGTAACAAAAGCTCTGATTAGCAGTGGCAGTGCAGCTACACCAGTGTGTATTTTACTGCAGCCATGCTGCCATGTGTTTTATGGGCTGCACGGGTGTGCCCACTAAAGGCTGATTTGAAAACACCATTGCACAACACTGTGTGATGGAATGGCATCAAATTACAAACAAAACCTCATCATAATGGTGTAAAAGTGAAAAAGACTTCGAATGCTGTGAGTGTTTTACAGACTTTTCAGTGAAAGAAAAAATGTGGATGGGAGAGTTAATATATACCTAAAGAGTTATTACTGAGAATTAGCTGAAGGTTCTAATTTATGTCTTCCCTTGGACAGGTTGAATTCACTTTTTCACAATATGAGTGTAACAGAACCAAACCCCAAAGGAGCAGGAGGAAACTGTTTCACTGAATTGCTTGTATGGGCGATTTCCATTAGAAGTGCAAATGTCAAGGTTTAAGCTGTTGCTGTTTTTATTTCTGATGAGTCCTGCCTTCCACCCCAGTCAAAGTGGCACAGAAATGCCTAGGATAACTAATAAACCAGTAAGAGTCAAATTCATCCCCAAAGTGGTTTTGATTGCCATGTTCCTGCTGTGGAAGGCTTTTCTATTTCAGTAATTCTGCTTGGGACGATTAGATAAAGAAGGTGACGGCTGGTTTCCCTTCACACTGGTGAAGCGTGGCTCCCACATGATACTTCCTGTCTTTCACATATTGTCCCTTATCAATAGCAACTGGATGCAAATCAGGGTGGCATCTGCTAGTTTGTTTTCAGCTGACCGGGCTAAACAGCACATACGGAATTTACCGCCAGGAGGCTGTGACCTCGCCACAGACAAGTGACATTCCCACAAGTAGGTAAAGAAGCATCCCTATTGAGTGGAGCTAAAGTCCAAATCCTCAGTAGAGTTATTGCATATTCAGTTTAAACAGCTCTCCCAAACTTTAAAGCTGTCCCTTGATTTTTTTTTTAAATCCACTCGCTGTTGTAGCTGGAACGGCAGCTGTCGCTGGTCTCTGCCGATGCCGCACTGTGCTGAATTGGGCCTTCTTGAAAGTGTGTGGGAGAAAAGAGGGGATGGAAAAACAAAAGGGAGAGGAAGAGGAGGGGAAGGGCTATGAAAGGACAAAGATGGGAGGGAAGAGTGAGTGAATGCATATATAATTGAACAGAACAGCAACTGTACTGCTCATAGTGCTGTTGAACATGCATAGAGATTTTCTGTAGTCACATAGTATTTCGATATAGCTTGCTATATGGAAATTTTTAAAACTCTTCTATATTGGTGGTGTAATGCTGTCTTCTAAAGAAGATAACGTGCAGTGGTTGAAGAAGTCCCTTTAGTGCTTATGGTATTCAAGACTGAACTCTGTAATCCTTTTCTGTTGCTCACCAAGTTATTCACAGCAAATTCTTTGGGATACAAGTTATCTGTCCTTGCTGTTTGAGAAAATGTAGGTTTCTGGGAAGGGTTTGAGCTGATCAGTTTGGTAATTTCAGTCTTTTTCAGAAGTGTACATAAATAGTACATATATGATCAGTCTGTGAATGGTTAGCATGAATCATAAACATTTTTGTGTTTTACTGATAGTTCTGACAGCTGGTTGATAGCAAATATTTTTGAAAGGATTAGCAGATTCTAGATGTTCAGTGTAAATTAGTAATCCCAATACACTTGCACACCAGTTTGTGCTCTGAATGTTGGATGTGAAATGAGATTTTATTTTATGTCCTTTTGATCTTGCTGGTGATGAAGTTTTGAGACTAGCTAAAAGCAAAGGAGAAATTAAATATGTATTTTAGAATCTGAAGTAGTTTCTGGGAATGGGAAGGGAAGGAGAATACTTGAATGAGAGGAAACAAAAGGAAGAAAAGGGATAGGATGCGAAGCAGACAGACAGAAAAAAGCCCTAGGATGTGTGGGGGCAAATAAGCATTAATGTTTGCAGCCTTTCAAGGGATACCTAATTACTTTATTCTCCTTCTTTGCTTAGTCTCTTCCACTTTCCAAGAACTGAGGATGTGATATCAAAATCAGCATTTTTGTCACTCACAATCAAATGGGTTATTAATTGAGGTTAGAGGGGGAGTAATGATTGAACAGCTGTTGATAACTGGGATGTACAACCTCCAGAACTGTGAATATTGAGTTATGTAAAAGGGAAAGAGTTTTTCTGTATTCTCAGCTTTCTGGAAAATAGCACAGTTCTTGTACTTTTAGTAAGAAGTTTTTTTGGATTTCCTGTGGCAAGACAGTCTTTTAGAAGAACTGGACCATGGCCTGCAGCCTTCCAGCTGTGTGTGGTAGGCTGGGCTGGGCCCAATAACTGAGATGCAGAGGTAACAAACAGAGAGCCACTCCAAAACCACAAGAAATGCGAAGCTTTATCACAAAAGACATTGAGCCACTGAAACTTCCAGAGAATGATCTGTATATCCTCAATGTTTCTTCTAAGAGTGCCCAGGCTTAGCAAGATCATTCATTACTGTGGCTTCATTGGAATTCTTAAGCATGTAAAAAAATGCCAGGGAGCATATTAATGCTTTTTCTTGGTGAATGCCGTGGACCAGCAAATGGATCCCCACAGCAATGTTCCATCTAGTTAAAGCTGCTACATCGTGGCAGCCGACTGTCTGATTATTTTAGGATCACTCTAGGACTGGTTATGCATTCTCACTATTTCATTTTTGTGCCACAGTGTAACACAGTTGTCTAAATGAGGCACGGCAGCCACTGCACAAAATAGCCTTCCACAATTTGTTTCAAATTTTGTTTCTGACATAAAGGTGCATGTGGTTCATTCTATTCCCTCTATGTTTCTCTGTGCAAGTACTCACTTGATTAATGTGTCAGGATCTTACAAAGCTTTTTTAAAGTTCAGGTTCTAAAATGCCTTTACTTGTGCTCAACAATATTTTATATTTCAGGGCTGCTTTTTTTTTTTTTTTTGCAATGAATAGGGCCATGAAATTAAAAAAAAAAGGCAGAACATTAAACAAACGACCCCTTTTGCATGCAGATAAAAGACTGTTTAATATTAGCCATGATTTGTTTGATGTGCAAAATTAATTTATTTGCATTTTGCTCTTCTGGTATTTTGCTTGTCCAAAAGCACACTCAGTGTCACACTTGGGCCTCCCTCTCCTTGTGGTGAATTCCAGAGTTGTGGTGAAGGCAATTGCTGGGTAAAGAGATTCTCATTTGCCAGAAGCCATTGACAGCCACAGGCTGCCTGTTCTCTGGTGTTGGAGCCATAATGACTACGATCAAAAGTGTGAAGAGCAGTTTGCCTCTTCTCACCATTTTTGTATTAAAATAAATAGCAGTGATGAATTAGAGAGCAGGCATTTATTCCCAGTGTTGATTCTTACAGCTGAGCTTGGCAGAACATGTGTTTTCTCAGACAGAGGAGTTGATGGGTTCTGGTTCTTTGTCTAGATCTAGGGGAGAATATTTCTCTATCTATCTATCTATCTATCTATCTATCTATCTATCTATCTATCTATCTATCTATCTATCTATCTATCTATTTTGGGGCGTCTGAATCTGAACTTGCAATTTCTGTGTGGTTCACATCTTTAGAATGAAATTCAGAGTTATTGACTAAGACAGTTAGAAAACTCATATGCTTGAGCTCTTCCAGGTCTAGCTCCTAAGACTCAAGGGTTCAGGTCCTGGAAGATACAAGTACTCTGGTCCTAGTTCAAAAAACTATACAAGCACACGGTGAGTTTTAAAGCCCAGGAATAATCTCAGTGGGAATGAGACTATGTATGTGCTTAAAATTCAGCATGTAGTTAAGTACTTCACTGGATTGGGGCCAACATGCTTAGCACTTTGGAGGGCGGAATCCTTATTCACTAGTGGTGGTTTATATATTTTTTTGGCTTATGAATTTCCCCACTGACCTGCTCCTTTGTTTAATGGTCAGCCCGCAACATGGTCAGGATTAAAAACTTCTGGGGCTTGTTTTGTCTAGAAGGCTATGGATAATCTCCAGAGGGAATGGCTCATTTTACATAATTACTGATGCTAAATAAATATGTTCTTTATAATCAACTTATGTTTAATGTGAAATTGCTAAGATTTTTGATCAGGAGACCAACATTTGACCCAGATTTTACTTCTTTGTTTGACCTATGTTGTTTATCTGCAGAAATTAATAATGTCTGTCTCTTGTTAGTATATAAAATTCTGAAAGTAAATGATATTTGTTTATATTGACTTTTCTGTTTCCAAGGTCTCTCTGCTTCCTACTACCATTTTTTAAACTTGTTCCAAATGAGCGTTCTTCAGACAGTTATTAGCAGTGAGCTTTATCTGAGCTGAGATCTCTAGGTAGTGCTGTCAGATATTTGGTCTTGACTCAAAATGTCTTGGCCATGTAAGGTAATGGTTCTAATTGTTTTCCTTCTCCTCCTCTCACCTGTTCTGTTAAGAAGCATAATCTTGACATGACCTCAATAGTGTTAAAGAAGCCAGAGAATTTTTTTCTATAATTGTATGATTGATATTGCTGTCAATTATATATGAATTTTAAATAAATATTTATCCATTATTCCTCAAACTCCTGACCAAGTATCACAAAAGCTCGATTGAAGAAAGCGAATTAAAAAAAAAAAAAAAAAAGGGAAGCTGGGGGAAAATCCCAGATGTCTCCAGCAAAGATGATGGATGCCATTTCTCCTCAGCAGGAGCAAACCTTGATCTTTTCAAATCTCTAAGGGAAGAGACTTTCATTGTCTCTGTAAGAGTTTTTGCTTGCTCCCACCAGGATGGAATAGGGGTACAGTTAAATGCTAGCTTAAATCTTGACTGTTTGTCTTTCTTTTTATGCTCTGTCTTTAAAATAGCTGAGGTAAAGTATTTATATAGCCTAGATTAGAGTGTAGACAGGCATGTTGTTGCACGTCTAGCTGGAGGGACAGAAGAAATCATACGTTTAGCTCCTCTTTCCTGCCTCTCAGCTGAGGTGCAGTAAATGACTGTGTGATTGCTTCTAACGCAATGTCACTGTGCGGCGAAGGGAGCTGGCTGAAACCACAGCTCAGACCACAGAGTGTCTGAGTGGAGGGACAGCCAGTTCTAGCAGGGAGAGCAGTTCTGCCTGCACTCCTGGGAGGAGGAACAACACACGCCTCTGATGCAGCCCGGGGAGCAGTGGGCGCCAGCACTCAGGGTGAGGGAGGAGAACTTGGCGTTATCGATTGTTTTGATACTGCCACAGACCGTGATTACTGACATGTTACTTTACTCACAGGCCCCTTCTTTCCTCTTGTGCAATCTGCTGCGACTACAAGGTATAAGGAATGTCTCTAGCTCAGTGTTTGCGCCGTGGTTAGTGTGTTTAAGTGTGTTCTGGGAGCAAATGCTACGAGCTGCAAATGTATGAGCAGATAAATTTAATGCTGCTGTATGGACATGTGCTCTGAATCCACCAGAAGAATGTCATTTCCAATTCAGCGTCAGTAAGGTCCTACATGCTTAAACCACTGACCTTTTTTTTTTTTGCCAGCTACCAGAGATTCATTGAAGGAGGAGGGTGAAGCATAGATAATTTTTAAAACATTTATCACCTTGTGACTTTTAAAATCAGATAGCCCAAGAACGCTTTTAAGAAATTTAAATTGTAAAAGTGTTCCCAGTTCTATGAGTAGTGCCAAATGTGTCAAAAACTTGTGCCACTGACATTTTTATCTCAATCTGAGTTCAATTTTCTTTAGTTATGACTATTTTTTAATATTTTTGCTATTATTCTAAAGGCTTATTCAGCTTGACAGTTGTAGGATTAAGCTTTACAAACAAAAGGATAATATATCCTATGTTTACAAGTTAACCAGAGGCCAGGTTTTATAAACTTTAAAAATACAGCTATTGCTAGTTTATAAAATAGACTAGTCAGCTTTCCAAGACAGAAAATAAATCCAGCAATGGAACTGATTTCCATGGGAGCCTGGTACTCTCATGTATAGTAATATATTTTGACCTAAAGCAATGTTACATGTGAATCTTAAAAATGTTTTGAAAGAGGTAAAAATATGGAGTAAAAAGCAGACACATATGGGACTTGGTTGTGTGAGTACCTCATCCTTCCTCTGGGACCCTTTAGCTCTGTGGAAAGGGGCACTGAGCAAGAGATATTTGGTGCCATTCAGAACAGGGGACACACAAGATTTTGGAATCTGATTTTTCCAGTGCTTTCTGACAATGGGTGCAATGGTTTTCATTAGTCAGAAATCTGATAATAAGTTCATAGGTGGACCTGTAAGCACCTGTGTTAGCAACAGAGGAAAACATCTTATGTTTTCTGCTGAAGGTCAACTAGCAATACTTTTAGTCTTAAAATTTCAATTCAAAACCTAAAGAGATCTAATGACCATAGTGAGAAAACAGTAAATTCTGGAAAGGAAATTGAGATGCATAGGGCAGCACAAAGATCTTTATTTACAAGCATGAAATGTAAAGAAATTCCACATAACACAGATTCCTCTTTTATCATTTGCGACAGGGAAATAATTCATCTTCACATCAACTGTATTTGCAGGAGGTGAAGAGAACATCTATGGCTGCAGTGCTGGACATTTTTATTTATTGTGGTTTTTTTGTTTGCTATTTAGTAATGTTGCTCTGTGCTATTTGCCAGTGACTCTGGTGCACAGGTCTCCTGTAGCACCGAGGAGGTGCTGCCCTGTTAGTTCTCAATCTTGTCACTTCTGGGGAACAGCAGTGAAACTGTTTGTTCCTGACAGCAGACAGCCCCACTGCAGGGCCCTGGTTTCATGTTACATTAAGTATTAGTGCTGTTCTTTCAGGAGCTATTATGCTGTGACATCAAAGATTTTCTGACAGGGCAGTTGTAGGTTAGCACTGAAGTTGTCTACTGAAATTTTTAAGAATGGAATTAAATATATATGATCAGATTTAATATGAGAGATCGGAAACTGCATATAAAATGGACTTAGTGGTTAAAGAAAGCTGCAAGAATAATTATTTGGTTTGGCCTATTTGTCCTTTCTTGTCCAAGCCAATTTTTATTGCCTTTAATTTCTATAGCAGTTCCAAAAATACTGCCATATGTTAACATTTTTGTGCAACTGCTTATTTTGTGAAAAATGTTGTGTGAAACAGGAGGAAAAGGTCTTTTATAAAATAAGTGTTCAGTATAGCCCCTGCAGTGCTTATATAAATTAACCATTGAACAATAATTGTAATAGCCCAAATTCTTTTTTTTTTCTGATTGCTTAATTACTTAAAAGGATTGAGATACACATTTTAAATAGTAGGAAAGCAATTTAAATGGTAAGCAAATGCTTAATAGTGATCACTTAGACTTCCATCTTTTTATGAGAGGAGCTGGAGCTGCTCATAGATTGCAACATCAACTCTTACCCTTTGGAAATTCTAAATCCAGTTTCTGTGTGACTTACTGGGAAGACGATAGGAATTTGAAACTTGCTGTCTGTGTAGCCGTTCAGTACAAAAAAAAATCTTGAACATGCGCAACTTCAAATGTTCCCGTAGATTCTTCTGTGGTGAAATCAGCGTTACTACAACTATAGAATTACTATTATGCTCTGATGAGGCAAGTTCAGTGACAGGAAATATCAAAATTAATTTTGGAAACACATGCCTGCATATTTTTGATTATGTTACTAAGCTATTTCTTCCATTTAGTATCAAGCAAGTGAATCATCCATTAAAAATGAAAATGTGTACAATAGAGTAGTACTTTCCCAGTGGAAAACCCCCCCCAAAAATCACCACAACTAGGAAGTAGAACAATACTGTTTAGTCATAAGATATAAGACACAAGACACCAGTGTAATTTTTGCTATCTATTTAATACTTTCAGTAATGGGAAAAATTACATAAAGAATGCACCTCTTTCTTTTAAGTGGGATCTTTCTTTCTTTCTTTCTGATTCTTTGGTCTTTGTGTATGATTATGCAGTCCTTGCTCAGGTAATTTGATTATTTTGGGATTGTTCTGTTCACTGAAGGCTTGCAGGGTGAATTCTGAAGTTTATCTTGCAGTAGAGTATGCTGTTTGTGCTATGCTGATTTACCAAAGCTGGCTGTACGGTAGCTTTGATCAGGCGTAATGATTTTAGTTTATTTAGATAACATTGCTTGACTTGTCCTTTGGTTTTGCTGCATTGCAACACTCTTATCAGCAAATCAAAATCTTTATGGCTGAACATTCAGAGCCAGATAGTTCAGAATGAAAACTCAGCCCTTTATATGGATGTGTGAAGCTCTGGGAATAGTGGTACTACCCTTAGGAAATACTTGCTGACAGGTGGCAACAGTGGAATACAAAATTATCCTTTAGCTCTATAATCTCAAATCACAACATTTAAAGTGTATATATAGATATATTAAAAGAAAATGTGAATAGGAGATCTGGGTCTTTCAGAGAATTTTTGAAGTGATTATAAAGGTACATGACAAAATCTGGTTAGCTGCTGTGGCTAAAGTATTTGTTGAGCAGTTCTAATGCCCTCAAGAGCATAAGATTGTAGGTAGATTTCTCTATGATGTAAAGCTGTGGTTTAAAACAGATTTTTAATGAACAGCGTGTACTATCAGGAATCCATTTGACTTTTACGATTTTGGATAGAGTATCCTTTCACTTTGGCTGTAATTGCAGAGCCTGTTACCCTGGCAAGCATCATTATGTGGATGTGTCTGCACTGCGTCTGCCCTGACTACATTTTTCTTCTTCCAGCTTTGTTATGGTTTTTTTCTTTTTTCCTTGACTATTAGAGATGTTACTGTACTTCAGAATAGGAAACTGTTTAGGGAAGGCTTGTCAAAAATTCTCTCCATACAGCAAGGTCTAGAGTCCTCTCAATTTCCTGTCCAGAATGCCTGGAGTTTGTTGAACAGCTAATATTTCAATTTCTATTTAAATAAACAGCAGCAGAACTGACTTGATAAGTGTGCCACTAAATAGATCATGTTACCACTTAACTTAGAGCTAATGCTTAACAGTCTGTTTTGCTCCATTTTAGTGGCAATAGTCATGTAATTCCAAGCAGTTCTAGGAAAGAAACAAACAGTAGTATTATATTGTATTACAGCAATAATTATATTTGGTTATCTGCAAGTGGAAAGTTGAAAAAATATCTAGTGTGTGAATGGACATAAAGCAATTTTTTAATTGTCTAGAGGAAACAAAGGCTAATTCTGTTCTTAATCTAAAAGATGTTTTAAAGTCTGTGGTTGTACAGAACCCCTATAACAAACCCTAGGAAATCTGACCTTCTGATAGGTTAGTCTAGCAGTAGCTTTTTTTGTTATAGAATGAAAAAGAATTGCCAAGTCATTAAAGGTATAGGATGTACACACATAGACAGTAAGACAGTATCCCTTGGCAGCTTCAGATAGATAGCTCTAGTTTTCCCTGCCTTTTGTTAGACTCCAGAGCACTTAAAACACTTCTGAGATGTTGTCTTTGTCTCTTCTTGCATGTTTAAAATGTATAAATACAATCAGGGGAGTATCAGTAGAAGGTGATAAAGTTTCTTCTCTCAGCCATTCAGTTTTGCTTTGGTAAATAGATAATGAATCGGGATGTTAAACCTGTATTATATATTCAGGGGTCACCTGGGCTTTGAGTAAACAGAATCAAATTCCTTGAGCCTGATTCTGTAGCCGTGAGGTGTTTGAATGCCTGTTGTGCATGAGCTGGACTTGTGTGCTTGGACTGTTCAGAAGGTGGCTTTTGGAAGACAAACAAACCTCACGAGTTACAATTAAAATACCAATGGGGAGGTATTTTTATCCTTCAAATGAAAGATAACAAGGCCCCTTTTTTTCCCTTTTCCTTTTTTTTTTTTTTTAATGTCAAAATGGTGATTTAGATGCAATAGAAGTCTTAGATGTCTTAGCTTCTCATTCTTTTGGAGCATCTTACCTGCGTTCACAAAGTCAGGACTCACTTCCTTTCTCACAGTCGTGTTTCAGAGCTGTTTGCCAGAAATAAGAAGTTGATAGAGAATGGCCCATTTTTGGAGATGCCAGCAGTGCTGGAGATAACATAAGCAGGTCCTGGAAGGAAACTGTGAGAGGCACCATCCTTCATTACTGAGGCCGAACAGAACCTTTCTCTGTGTCCTGGTATGGGAGAAACTGTGGGACACTCAGGTCCTAGACTCTGAATGTCTGCTGAGTAAACCTGAATAGTTCAGCCCTGATGGAATCATGACAGGTCAAAAGTTGCTATCTGATAATATATTATTTTTATAACTGAACAGAACTTTGTCTCTTCCAGCTGATTTAAAAGTCCAAAGAACTGGGAAAGCACTGCTTAGAATATATGTTAGACAAGAAGGCACCACTATCACCTTTGGGCCAGCATAGCTTGCCATGCAATCTATAAGAATAAAAAGCAGAGACAGTAAAAACCTGGCTTATGTCACTCTGTTGGGAAAAAAAGCAAAACTGTTTCACTCTCCCTTGGTGTCCAGTTCCAGGTTACTTGTCATTTGCTGGCTTTGGTGAGAGAAACCTGAGGGTTTCTGATGACAGGCATTTTCCTCCAGGTTTAGAAGGTTAATGATTTTATAAGAATAAGACTCAAAGGAAAGTAAATATGGACCTTGGAGGAGCTTTACTTTTGATTCTGTATGCCTTTTCCATGCAGTTTTCTTTCAGTCTCTCTTTTTCTCCGAACAGCCTAAATAATCTATGTAACCATGACTGAGCCCTCTTGCATGTTAGAAAATGAATGTATGCAAGAGAGAAGATGCACAGTTGCAATCTGTCTTTTACATTTGTTTAGAGGTGGTAAGAGGCGTTGGAGCTTCCAAATAGACAAGATACTAGTACCCTGTGTTTAATTATTCCTTCACTCTTGAGAGAGAAATACCGTAGGCAAGTATGTTTATTCTCACTTTTCCAGTTGGGAAACTGAAGCAGGAAGGTTTCAAGATGGTTTGGGTCCTAGCCAGAATTCGAACTTGGAAGATATGGCTCATTTCCAGGCCTATGCTTAAATGGCAGACCATGTCTCCTTCTTATGCAATATTTTTTAATAAAGATAAGACTTTATGTACCCTTAGATATGTGGTTAGAAATGGTTCTTTAATGCACTTGGAGCTGCCTTTTCTCCATGGCTTTTGATGGACCACAAGTCTGCTTGATCCATGCTCTAGGGAGGATGCAGTGTTCAAGACAAATCTGCCATTTATTCCTCTTTTCTTCCTGCGTGAAGGGGTCTGTTCCCTTATGCAGTGGACCATCCAACTTTAGGGCCTCAGTAGTTCTGTCACAGTTAGTTCAAGATTGCAGCAGGCTCTGGGAGGCCGTGAAGTTCACTCATCTTGCTCTTAGTTAAGTAGCCATGAGCTCCCACCCTGTGTATGACTGAACATCTGTACCTCTCCTGTTTGTGGCTGTGCAAGAGGGGCCCGAAATACAAACCCACTCCTTCACAGCATGGCGAGGAATGAAGCTAAGTTAAATCTCCAGCAACTTTCTTTCAATTAGCCCTGTCCTTGCATTATTTTCCCGCGTGCGTTTCATCCCGTCTCTCTGTTTTACAACTCAGCAATATATTCTGTCTTGAGAACAACATTAAGTGCAGTTACATGCACACACACTGAGAGGAGAATATCCCCCCACAGTGTTTACAGCAACACCTCTAGGTGACGGCAGGCAGTAAGCTTTCTTTTTATAGAGCTCCAGACTACAGATCATTAGCTTGATATGGTAGCTCAGTGGTGCAAAGTCATTTGAATATTTATTACCCTTCTTAAGACTTTCGCTTTTCAAGTGGGAAATAAATGTGATAAGACCCCCTTTCTGTCCTCTTGCCTGACATGTTAAGGCACAAATATGTGAAATGGATTTTAATTGTATTTCCTTGAACTTCTGTATTAGAGACCAGCAACTTGCATGCTTTTGAGCAAAAACATGTGTTGAACAACTGCAAAGTTTGTTAGGTCTTTTTACAACCTTCCCTCAAAGTTAGATGGGAAGTTCAGCTCCAAAAACGAGTTGAAATGTCTAAATTTAATATATAAATATTCATGTATATAATACACAAAAAGGCAGCTTTATAAACGTGTATTTGAATGGGACACTGTTTCTTAAGTAAAGTACAAATTTAAAGGCCCCTTAAAACTGGGCTTTGCCAACAGCCATAGATTTTTTTGAGAAATTGTAACAAACCAAACATTGTGGAAATGAAGGCTTGTGGGGGGAAAAAAGCCAAGCCTATTACAATACCATCAGCAAGACATGAAAGCCAGCAGCAGGCAACAGAAAGGCAGAGGCAGGCTCCTGAATATATTTTAAAGGTAGAATGTTGTCAGTGTGTTTTCATTTAGCTATTTTAAGATGTCTATGTTTCACTTGCTACAGTCACAAATTCTAACCGTGAATAATAGGAATCATTATATGGGTGTAAATGGTATATTGACTACATTTTTCTGGCTCAAACACACCTTCCTTGTTGGCAGTGGAAGGCAATGAATGAGGCATTTTATTAAAACTGGTGCTTGTGGTTCTAATCAAAGGTCACTGGTTAGCTCTCACTTTTCAGTCTCAGATTTGTCTAGATGTTTGATCAGGGGGCTGCAATGAAATTATTATGACAAAGACTTTGTACTAGGCGGTATCTGTCTGCTGAAACTTGAAAGTCTTTGCCACAGTGATGCTGACAGCATGTGAATGCTGAAAGAATGTGCAAGAAATGTTATGTCTTAAAGAAACCTTTACCAAGTATCATCTTCCCTTTGTGTTACGTTTGAAATCATTTCAGTTTCTATTAAGGTACGAATGAAAAGGTGTTTCATTGATTAAAGGTGGCGTGTTTTTTTTTGAAGTGTACTGTATGCTTTAAGACAGTCTTCCCATTACTTACTCTGTTCAGTCCCTGCTGCACACAGCAAGTTCATTAACATGCAGATATGCAGTGATTGAAGTCAGTTTGCCTTTTACATTGGAGTTGTCTTGATATAATGAGTTTCTTTTTAATGTTCAAAAAACTGTTGTTACTTTCTAAAAGGGGTTTGTTTGTGAATTTCATTAAATTTAATTCTGTCTTCAAACAATTTCAGTATTGTTCATTTTACCACAATTAACACGCTTGCTGATATTAAAAACTAATTTTTTTTTTAAGAGATGCATTTTTACTTTCAGGCTATGTGTGGTGTGGGGTTGTCATTGATGTTGAATGAGACACCTCCTGTTTAACTCACGGATTCAATATTTTAATTGGTGCCCATGTGCAAAAGTAGTAGAGAAAAGTAGGTTAGGGTTACTCCAGCTGCTTTTTCTCTGGGACTGGGATAGACAGCATTGAGTCAAGGAGAGTGAAAAAGCACTCAGTGTGCCAACTTTATTTTCTTTGTTAGAATAGACTGGACAAATGGAGAAGGAAACTTTTGTCTGTCAGATAATCTGTGTTTGGTGAAGAGAGCAGAATACAGGACATGAACTTGAAAAGGGTTCTTGTAATTTTCTGCTCAGGATTTCTAATCTAAAATTATTTGCTCCCCCAGGGAGCTTGAGGCGGAATCTTCCTTGCTGTGAGGTCAGCAGACAGCGAACATCCAACTGCTGAGCATGTTCAGTCTGAGTCCTCAGTGTTGTTTCACAGCTCCTTCAATGCCAGGGACTCTTGGAAACTGCCTGGAAGAGAAAATGTGGCATAGCATTTAGGAAGTGATTGGCTTGGCCTGAAAGAATAAATGAAGGTGATATCAGACTGAAGGTGGGGTGGGAAGAAAAATTATGCTGGAAATACTTTTGTCTTTCAACAAATGCAAGTCCAGCACTGTAACATGCACTATTACTGCCATGGAAGTCTCTTGTGAATTAGAAATCTTGTGATATTATCTATTAAAAGGAGGGATTATAGTAGGAACAGAAGCAAAATCTTTAACTTGAACAGAGCAGGGAAATAGGGAGTAACTTTGCATCTTGCCATATTAACTTTTTTTTTTTAAATAAATTGCACAATTTCTAAAGCTGTGATTCTGAAACTGTTTTGTGCGAATGGCATCCACTTATAAAGCTGGTGGCATTGACAATTGGCCTTGATATGAAGGTAATATTATCATCTTAATTTTAATTTTCCTGTCTACATATAGATGGGTTATTCACAGATATCCCAGGTTACTGTGGGGTGGTTTTGTGGTCTTGAGAAGAACGGAGAGACACACAAGTATCAAATGGAAGGTCCAGAGCTCCCTTCTGGGCTACAAGCTCTGAAATTTTAGATTCATTTCTGGACATAACTGGCAGAAAGTCTGATACAGATTACAAGTGATGGCATTTTGTGTGCCCACAAAATTAAAAGTAGCTTGTATTTCCAATAAAAGGCCATACTGCTTTGCTACTATTTAGATACTATTACAATACCATGGTTAAAGAAACATATTTTTCCCATTTGTACTACCATAACAAATGGAAGTTAGTAAAACCCTCTACAGCTAATGATACAAATATTTCTTCATTATTGCGATCCCTATATATATATTTTTAATCACCTTTAGTATATTATTAAATGATCCACAGACTTCTTTGACTTTTACTGCTATATCTGGGAAAACATTCCTTGCGTTGATGGTTTTATTATCAGAATCTGTTTAATCAGTATTGAATTAATTTCCTTTACCTAACTTTTTTCTCCAGTGATGAATCTTCAATATTAATCAGAACATCCTGTGATGAAAATCTGCATTTAAAACTTACTGAATCCGCCAAGTCTGACTTCTCTTGAAGTGTAATTCCTAGACACCTCCTGAACCCTGTTCATGTGTTGGATTTTCTTCTTGTATAAATATTCCATTCATTTAACTTGAGATATCTTTTTTTTTTCTTTTTCCATGGAGAAACTTTGCTGTCTTCAAAATGAACTCTGTGTAGTATGGAGAGTTTATCTAACTTCAAGCCCTTTTATGCAGAGTAGAGAAAGACCTCTTATTCATGTTGCTTTTATGATTCTGGGAACGTTGGTAACTGTATGGAAAGCCTTAGCTCCTCATTTAGGCATTTGCACAAGATATCTGACATGGTGTGAATATTCCCTGATAAGAATTATCATTTTATCTGATTTATCAGTTTCTTGGTAATGATGAAGTGTGAGAGTAGCTTTATTCTGCTGCCAGTGAAGTTGATGTTAGTGAAAATTTCCAGGCAAATAAGAGTAGCAAACTGGGCATCTTAGTTGTAGAAATTTAATTTGTGTGAAGGCATCTGTTGAAAATGAAGGGTTCAATCCTAATGAATGTCCTGCTTATAGTTACATTCTCTTAGGCACATGATGATGTCCCATTAAAGTCACATAAGACTTTTTTGGCGGCTTTAATTGTAGTGTTGCTACAGTTGTAAAATCAGATTGTTAATTGATCTTACCCCCACTGATTTCTGGTTTTCTGTCTTTATTTTCTTTCCCCTTCCTCTTTTTCTTTCTTTTTTTCTCTATTTGCATTCCTTGGAAACAGTTGTTAATACATTGTTCAGATCAGTTTTGTTTTGCCTTTCTAGATTATCAACTTACTGCTTAAGTATTCTTTTTTTAAGTAATAAAAATGTTTAAATGTTTGCATATGAAAATTTTGTAGAAATAAACTAGAGACTCCAAGTAGACTGGTAGCAGCAAGGATATACAGTGCCTGCCTGAAATGACTTTAGAGTTTGTTAAAATCAAATGACATTCAGTACGGATACTATGAAGAGAAAAATCAAAATAGACACCTAATTATAATTACTTTTTTTCCTGTCATTATATCCGTACGTGCAGAACAACTGATTTGAAATCACAACAGCTCAATTCGGTAGGTACAAAGGTTTTTCCTTCCTTTTTTTCATCACCCACAGGATGTAATATAATTTCTTATACTGACCAAAGTCTGAAATTTCCTCAAGTCGGTGGAAATGATACCTGAATTACTGAAATTAATTAAGAGCACGTGACTGCTATCAAGGTTGTAGATACTACATGTTAATCAAACAAGTAAAATTAAAAGGTTAAGCTGCTGATTTGGTCTCATAGATGGCTTTCCCAGCTGGACAAAGTTGTTGTGTTAGCATATACTTTCACTGCTTTTGAAGAAATGTATTGGAGACCTAAGAGCAACGTTTAAGTGTGAGGGAGGAAGATGCATTTGTTAGAAGGGCTTTGCAATTTTGGAGTGTGGAATGCATTGGCTTTCTTCCAGACTTTCATGACCTTTTGGAAATTTTAGTCCAAACTGCCAGTTCCCTTTGTTAGAAGAAAAATAATGTTTATTTCTGAAACTAACCATTCATGCCAGTGGCTTTCAGCGTGATGTGGGCAGACAAATAGGAGCAATACAGAAGCACTTCAGTCTGTATCTTATATGCTACAGGAGGACTGAATGCAACAGGTGCCTGTCATCTGTTTTCATATATTTTTGGAGGGAGCTTGCCTTTCTCCCTACAAAGGAGTATATATGCATCAGAAATATCTGCTTGGGTGCAGGCACATTTGTCTGATCCTGAAGGAAGGAAGTGCTAGGTTTGTTGTTAGACAATAGCCTGATTCCAAGCTAAGCCAAAAAAAGCCAATTAGTGTCAGATCGGAAACATGCTAAATACAGGGATGTGTAAACTCCTGTATGAAATCAGGGGAGGTTGGAATGGTGGCAGAAATGAGACTGCCATGATGCGTGTTGATTAGGGAAGGTCTCAGAGGGGGAAAACCAATTGTATGCTGCAAATTCTGGTTAGGGAATTCTTACTGAAACTGTAGAATCAGTAAGGTCAGAAAAGACCTGCAAGATCAAGCCCAACCTTTGACCAAATGCATGATCCTGTGGATAATGTTTTCAGTAGGAAAGTCTAAAGTTAGAGTTATGATTCACTCCAACACTTCCAAGTGTAGGTGTGATAGACTTCTGAAAGTTGCCTGCTGCTGGAATCAGAGATGTTTGCCAAGAGCCTCCAAAATCAGGCCACCTTTGGCTCGGTGGCTACAATATGAATTTGGGATTTGGAATCTTGCTTTAGGTACTCCTGTTTCTGCTGCTTTAACAGTTACATTTTACAAATGGCTCCCATGGGTGTCAGTCCTACCACAGCAGAATCTTTAATTTGCTATGGACTTCTAACAGAGCTGATCACTTACGGATTCCCAGAGGAATGCTCCGTGTCAATGTGGGACCATCCCTGATTATAAACTGGTCCCCATTTTATCTATAACACATATAATGCTTTGATATGAGCCCTGGTTAAGCCAATTGTTCAATTTAGTGTGCTGATACCACGAAAGATGTAGGAATAGCTGAATTGTAAATATTGTAAGTCTTTCAAAAGACTGTCCAGAAATTACTGACTTCTTGTAAATCATATAAATCATATTATTGACACTGAAAATTTTCCTCCAATATTTTTACTTCCTACAGTAAATTTTTGTTACATAAAGTCTGCTACATAACAAGTTTTAGATTAGCTTCCTTTAGCTTCACAATTTCCTAGGATATGGGAGGTAGCCAAACTTTGTCAGTTTTGGCTTTAGATGATTTGTCAAAAAGTACTAATTTTTTCTAAAACTCAGAGATACAATCAGAGGATTTTTTTGTTTTATTTTGAATTATATTCCTTTTTGAAAACTGCATTGCACACAGAAATGCAAGCAAAAATATGAAATATAAATTTGGCTATTTAAATTGTTTGGAATAATTCCAATAGCTCTTTGGAATTTTCAGCTTAAGCAGAAAGATAATAAATCGCGTTCTGTTTGGACAAACTATGCTTTCAAGATGCATTTTTTTCACATCTAAATTATTTACCTGCCCCTGCTTTTAAAAGAGAAAGGTTTTGGCATAGCCTGTAAACTGGAGAATACCACACAGCGTGTCTGTATCAGATAGATGGTAACTGAGGAGACTTTTTCCCCTGACCTAAAATGCTTGAGATGCTCTGCACCCTTGCCTCACCCGACATGGAAATATACTTACTGATTTATGTTCTAGGATTTTTAATATTAGCACATCAAGCTGCGATGGGGGAGGAGGAAAGGCGTGAAATAGCGTGAAGTTGCGGCTCCGTATTTTCGAATCGTGAGAAAGATTTTGAAAACCTCTTAAGGAAGCACGTGATGGAATAGTTGGTCAGAAGTGGCAGCAGGTGTGGCTCTGAAAAGAAAGGCATTGTTCCCCAACTGGTAGGACTGGGGGGCTGCGGGAGGGAGGCCCTGCGCTGCCGGAATGCCGGGCACTCCGCAGACACAACATGCCCCAGGATGAGCTTTGTACGGTTGGGTGACAGACTGATAAGCAGCTCGCTTTTTTGGAACCAGACTCTAAAGTCATTCTCCCAGGGGTATTTTTCATGTGCAGATATCCATACATTGTTCCATACATTTGCTGTTTCCAATAACACATGTTGTTCTCTGATAACAAGTTGCTGCTGTCGGGAGCAGGCCGTCTCTTTGTTGCTGCAGTGTCAGCAGACAGGCACTGGATTGTTAACACTGGGGCCTATATCCCATGTTATTTTGGGAAATAATGTTTTAGGCAAATACAGATTATTTGATTTTTTTTTGTTTTGATTCTTTGTAATATCCAGTTATATTCATCATGTGGTGGAAATGAACAGCAGCAAAAAAAGGTGTAGAGAATAGTGAAATGAGGAAAAAACAGGAGAAAAAAGCCAATATACTGATTATTGTTCAGCCTAGAAATATTTAGGCATCATTTAAAAAGAAATAAAAGTGTAATTTAAATTAAAAATGTATCTATAAACAGAAAACATAAATTTTCTCTGATACAGATGCTAAAGTGACTAACTGATGTTTCAAATGCATGCCTTCTAGAATTTGTACTGAAATATATTTAAGATGGATGATATCCATGTGAGATACCTAAGTGACAAAAATGATATCTGCTTTCAGTAGGTGTAGCAATGTGTTACATTGACTTTGAGCAGTGAACCTTTGCTGTCCCTGCTGATATGTTTGTGTACATCAGTGTGTGTCACAAGCAGAACAGAGCTGATCAATCCATTTGTCCTGAAGAGTCTTGTGAAAAGATCTATGTGCTGATTTTTTTACACCACACCTGAGTTATGGGTCTACTATAACTTACCATCAGGACTTGAACACGGTGCCTGACTACTCCTAGAAACCATGATTTGCTGTTACACTAATGACAGGAATTACTAAAAGTCTTCGCTGCCTTATTGACCACTTAGAGTACTTAATATTTCTAAGCGAGCTCATGCTTTTGAGGAGTTTTGTCCAGAAAAACATTTCAAAAAGCAGTTCAAAAGAACAGTGTGGAAATTTGCAAGTCAAACAATGATTTATAATATTATTTTTTTAAGTAGCAACCGCAAAAATAATCATGCTGCTGGAGCCAACAGCAGTATTTTGAAATGGTAGGATCTAATGTATGAGGTTATTGCATATGAATGGAGAGATATGTTATTGCAATGATATATTTTATTACTTGCTTCTGTTTTTATTAAGGATAATGAAAACCTTCTGTTTGGCCCTGTGAACAAAACTAATGTGACCTTTCATGTGACCCACCTGTTGTGCTTTCACAATCGATAATAGTTACCTCATGTTAGGGTGATCTGGAAAATAGCAGTGTGCCAGCACCACAGAAAACAACATTTGTATTTCTGTACTTTGAATTTGTATTTGCCTCAGAACTGAAATTAAGAAAAATATAGGTTATCTAACAAACTGCTTTAAAGGCAAAATATTATTGTAAGGGCATTGTCTGTGTTACTAGCAGATAGGTTTTCAAAGACATTCAGCTACTGAGTTATAGCTGTAAATCTGCAGAACTGGCTTAAAATATGTGATTTTTAATAGTATTGATGATCGTGGGAAAGTCCAACTAGCTCTTTTGAAAGTTGTGAGAGTGCATAAATTTAAAATGTCCATAGATATAGATGCAACTTTTCCCACTTTTTAATTAAAAAAAAATTACATTTTTTCCCGTTTCATGTAGCGTATAGTATTTATTTATTTTTAGTAGAAAATCTTAAAGAGCTGAATTATTCTAGACATTATTTTTCTGATTGTATTTGGGTCTTGATTCTGGGTACAAACCTTTAACCTGAGTAGTGTGCGGTTATTTTTCTGGGGGTGCATGATAAATGTATCAGGGGTTCATTGGGGTGATTTCTAGGTAATGGGATAAGGATTTGCAGGATCAGGACCCTAATTTCAAAGAGGTTTTCACATGTGGGTTTGAAGTACGTGTGCTACTGCTGAATTTGCTCGACAGACCAGAAAGGCTCTTTCCCTTTGGAGCCCTTATGGTTTATCTGGTCAATGGCTTGCAAGCTAAGAAGGATTTACACATTGGATCAATGATCCATGAAATAAGGGGGATTTCCACAACGTCTGTCAGTGACAAGTTACAGTGTGGCCACACAGTATGCATTTTCAAAATAAATATGTATGTAGAAATATGGAACTGTATAAATGATTATTATGTGATACTACCTAATGGTCAGGGAAGGATGTGAATAATGTATTATGTGTATTAGTGGGAACTTGGTGACCTCTCTGTTTCTTTTGTTTGGATTAAGAAATGTGTGTGTACGTTCTGTGGCAATAGTCTCTGTGGCAATACTCTTGTGGCTGTACTCACATCAAGAAAAATTAGACCCAGAGAACACAGATCTCTCAGTGCTACCCTTTCCCTCAAGTCCACAATTTTTTTCTCTTCTTACCCAGTAAATGTCC
Organism: Hylia prasina; assembly: GCA_013397195.1. Lineage (NCBI taxonomy): Eukaryota > Metazoa > Chordata > Aves > Passeriformes > Sylviidae > Hylia > Hylia prasina. The sequence continues at coordinate 336,924 of VYXD01003817.1, forward strand.
CAGGTACTGACCATCAGCAGTTGGCTGAACGTACAAAAGGGGGTCAATTGTCTTTAAATGAAAGTGTCCTCTCAGCAGCACCTTTGTGTTTCTCCACGAGCCTGTCAGTTTGAGTCCCTCCTGACGGCAAATGCGAAGTTATGACATAGGGAGAGAGGTATCCTACTAAGTAGGCAGGGCTTGATCAAAAGCCCCTTTGAAGTCAATAGAAAGATTCCTATTGACTTAAAGAGGCTTTGGAGCAAGCCCTTGATTACGAGGGCACGTAATAAGCTTCTTATTGCCTAATTATGTACAATGGTAACTTTAGACCTGTGACCCTTATGGAGATTGCACTCTCTGTCTTCCAAAATCTCCACATCCCAAAGTGACCCACTAGCAAGAGCAACACCCCAAGTCCTTTTCCTCAATTCCTTCTCCTGTCTTAAGGGTCTAAGCCTAAGCTGCAGCTCAGCTCTTCTGCTCTGAGTCTGCCAGCAGGCTCATATCTTGCATTCCCCATTGTCCTACTGCAATGAAGATGACAGGCGCTGCACTGTACATTACACCTCAAATCTTGTCCATAAACCTGGCTAAGTTCTTGGGACCAGCAGCAGACTGAGCATGGCCATGCAGAAACCGTGTGTGTCTGATCTCTGTCATTGTGCCTGTTGCAACTCCAGTAGCAGGAACAGTTTGGTTTCAGTGAGACTTTTTCACCACAGAAGAAGCTAAAAGTGCAAATGGTGCAGTCTGGAGTTGCATTGGCTTTTGTAAAGAGTCTTCATGGAAACATCCTCCAAGGAGGTGAAATGAGCCTCTCTTGGCCTTCTCCTTCTTCTTGAGTCCATTTGTTGACTGCTTGGTGTGTACAAGAAGCCTCTAGGAGGTGCATTGCTACAGAAGGCAAATGTCCTTAAGGAAGACAAATGATTCTTGCAGTAGGCACTTGACAAACAGAGCTTTACTGCAGTTCACCTTGAGCAATGTGTAAAGGATCACCAATCATTCCTTGGAAATAAGAGCGCTAGCAGCAGGATGATCAAGTTATATAGGTTGAAAAGACAGGTTATAGGATATCTCACACAGCTTTTAAGTCGCTTGGATTTCAGTATTCCTGTGACCAAAAATGAGATTTCTCTTTTAAAAACATTTGCTGTTGAGATAATTAAAGTCATGAACTGGCAAGCATGTCATATGCTACAAAACCCCCTCAAATATGTAGTAGGATGTCTTGCACCTGTGCTGTAGTTTTGTGACTTCATATTAGAGTTTTCCATGTCTGCTGGCAGTACTATTCTTAATCACACTGTTAAACAAGTACGAGTGTAAAGACAGCCTGGAAGAGAGGAATATATGAAACAATTCTTTCCACATGTTTTTTTTTGGTATCTATGTGGTTATGTTCTTTCTGTTTGTGAGGCTTGATGTTAGGGACAGAATACACAGAGAATGCCATGTACTGTATTTTAACATCTTTCTTTGCTTTTTGTCACTACTTGTCTTATCAAAATCTGATTTAGGTTCTGAGTTGCATAAATTCTAAGCAATCTGTAGCAGGACTTATGTCTTAGATTGTTAGCAAACAAGCCATTTTCACTCTGCCCTGTGCCTGGTTGTTTAAGGTAAAGACACCCCAAAAGGCCTCATTTTTACATGGTGAATGGGCAGGATTTTCTGACACTGGTATCTGGAAGGTATCTTTGTACCATTGGTGGGATTTTTTGAACGCTGAAAAGACCTATGTGTTTAATTTTTCTTTGATATGCTTGCTATAATTTGAAGATAATTCAAAAGGAGAGTGCAGATTGGCATTTTTATTTAGGATAGATAAGCAGGATTAGCTTTTCTGCTTTGAAAAAATAATACTGTTATTTGGTTAAAAAAACACCAGTGGTTTTCATATACTGGAAATATTTCTGTCAGCCATTCATCTAACACGTGTTATTCTCTTCCCAGATCTTTTCCCTGTTGTGTCCTTATTGCAATCATCAAAACCATTTGAAGAGTTTAATTTAGACTGAAATGATTCTCCATAGAATAAACAGAATATCTCACCTGTGAAGGATGATTACATTTTCTAAATTTGTTTAAAAAGGAAGGACCTTCATAATTCACAAGTGTTCTACTTGCAGTTTTTATGTGCCAATATTCACAAGTTCTACTTGCAAGAGAAGTCTTGCATACTTTAAGTCTGAAAATAAAACACTTCTGTGTTTCACTACTATCAGCAATTTTATCTTTCATTTTATTGGCACTGAAAGAGTAAGCATCAGTGTTTTGATTTCAGACATCACCTGGCTTGACATTTGTGGTCTTTTACTGTGAAAATGCTTTTTTTCCTGGTTATTTGAGTACTCATGATGTGCTGTGTAAATTAAGGAGGTTTCAGATGTCTTTCAAATTAGGCATTAAAAGACAGCTGTGGTACAGCTTTAGGTAATGCTAGACAGAATCAGAGGTGCCTTGAGAAAGTATTAACTTGGAGTTCTGGTGCATCTTCCACATGTGTGGGTAACTCTCATCTGTTTGCATAGGGGTGAGGTGACTGACTTGCTGTCTCAGCTTGGTTTGGTGAGCAATTCATTCAGGCACCTCACTGGCACAAGTCACAGTCGAGTGCAATTTAGGATGGAAAGTCAAATTCTTCACCTGCACATAATTCCAACCCTTCCCAGCAGCAATGCCGGTACAGATTTGCTTTACAAATAAGAGTGGGCTTGCCAGGAACTGTACAAATGAATTTCCATGGCGTTCCTGGCAAGAACAGGATCAAAGGAAGGACTGTGGTGTGTCTCAATGTCTCTTGCAGACTATACAGAAGCTCTATGGCTTTGCTTGCTACCAAAGCTGCAGGTCCTCAGTGATGGCCTCTCATCAGGGCCGTGGCCCTACCAACCCTGTTACTCTGCCAGACCATCCCCAACGTGTAGCATACACAAACAGCTAATCCATTTATGCAGCAGCATCTGGCTACTCCAGATTTCCACGAAGAACAGGGTCTTTCAATAAGATTTCGATCTCTCCAATTTGTTAAGTACCCTTTGCTCTCTCCTCCATAATTAAACAGATATTTAGATACTGTATTCCATATATCTGCATCTGTGAAAAGATATATGGAATAGATGTTATCTCTGCCCGAATGTGTGAATTTCCATTCATTTTTTAAAGGATGAAAAGTTTTGCTGTGGGCCTACAGCAGGCCAAATATGTTACTATGTGTTGTTATTTCTTAGGCTTATTACATAACCCAATTTATTTTTAGCGTCAGTTATATGGTTTTTTCCCTCCTTTTATAAGAGGCTACATTTTTCTCTCTTTAAAGCTATGTTAAAACTGCTTGGATTCATTGGATAGTGGTTAATTGTTCCTTATACCTATTACCTAGCTTCATAGTTCAGGGCATTTGTTCAGTATATTTCCAGCAGCTCACAAGCTATGAAATGTCAACATTTTCAATGCAAAAGCAGCTGTGTGTGCTTTTGTTTTTAGAGTTGAACTTGAGACTGTTGAACCAGTTTTTGGCACCATCTTTAGAAAAATCAGGGTCATCTCAAGATGGAGACTTACAAAATTAGTAACTACTTTAAGAACAGATTCATTTTAAGTACCCTTAAATAGCTGCTGCAGTTTGGTTAAGTTATGTATAATTTGATTTCAGCTTTCTATTCCTTGAAAGACTTGGATATCTTTTCCTTCTGCATATTCAGGATTCCCCATGTCCCCATTTCTCTACATTGTCTTCCACCGTTTCACAGGAACAGACTTCTGTTCATCCTGTCATATTTGTTCTGTATTAGAAACAGTATCTGAAAGCCAAAGGGGAGTTTTGTATGTAGTTTGACCAAAAACATATTGGTATGGCAGGATTTCTGTTAATTAAAAAGGAGGGGGAAAAAAGAGAAAGGGACAATCCCCCTTTAGACACTCCCACCCTCACCTATAAATCTCAAATTTATAGATTCTTGTAACATTTTAAAAGTTGAAGAAAGGTAAACAGTTATGTTCTCATTTTTCTTGATATCTCTCAATTCAGGAGTATTCTGTGTGCATCTGGCTAGCTGTGAATGCAAATATATGTGTATAAACATGTTTTATAATTTGAAGTTATGCTGTCTGTTAACTAAAATAATAGCCCCAAAAGCAGTTGGCCTGTCATAGATGATATAGCTCAGCTTTTATATCTGCTGTTCATCAAAACAACCAATGAAAATTTCATCTTAACTGGCAGCCAAGTAGCTAGAAAAATAAAGACTGCTGATGCCAGAGCAACACAATAATTTGCTAAGACTAATATGCCTGGCTGTAACCTGATCATATATGGATCAATTGATGATATTTTAAATTAATTTGTCATGTGACTGACTTGCAGTTCTAAATTCCAGGAAAATATCACCACCGAGTTCAGTGAAAAATAGCATTGTTTGTTCGATATAGATGTTTTTCAGCCAGAGAGTGATGAAAGTGCTTGCTAATAAGTACACAGGAAACTGAGAAACACATATTAGATTAGACTATATATATTTTTTACTGGCAAACTTCTGCCTTTTTTTTTTTTTATTTATTAGAAAAGGTGTTATTTTGTCCCATAATTTTGTATTGTAATTAATTATTAGAAAGAACTTGCTTTCAGAATTAAACAGTATGGAATAATTTTTGACCAGAACCTGAAAAAAATTGATCCTTGCAGGTTATACTGTTAAGAATTTATTTCCTTATCCTTCATTTCTTTTTTTCTTCCTTCCTTGTTCCTTGCCATTAAATGGCAGGATTGTTTTAATTGTTTAAAGGAGAGGGGATTGTGGATGCTGCTGGAGTGTCAGCCTCTCTGCCTAAGCCTTGCTGGCTTACGGAGCTTTTCCAGTTCACTGGTGCAAGTGCAAGCATCGAATGGTTCATATACAGCTCTAATTCCAACTTACTTGGCAGTTATTTCTTGAATGGCCCAATTTTATATGTGATTAGTTTTTAATTCTTAAATCATGCCATAAACTGTGTGTATTATATTCCTATAAAAGTCTGTTAATACGTAGGAGATGATTAACTGGGAGTGCAAGTGCTGTTTTTCCTGGTACATCAGTGAGCAACCACTGTGGCTTTTGTGGGGACTCCTGGTTTGCAGCTGAAGGCAGAATTCATCCCAAAGTGCGGAAAAAAACCCCAAAAAAGTGATGCAGATTTTTAGGATGTGACAAGAATAACATTACAAGATAGATAACTATAGCAAGGCATAACAAGAAAACTGTGTTTCTGTGAAAAGCAGACTGCAGTTATTTCTGGTCCGATCCTGGTTTCTGATTCACAGTTTTGAAGGCCAAAACTATAGAAATGAATATATTTGTGCATGGAAAGGACTTGGGAAATCTCTGCTGGTCTTGTTCCTACTTGGGTAGGCAAGAATAGGGCCAGATGAAATATCTTGCTCTGTTTATATCCACCAGCTTCTCAGTTGCATTAGAACATAATTGTAGGAACAACCATGCACTGGGGTCACATTGAGCTCATCTGCTTAGCAAAAAATGTCCATTTTTTAAAGCTGGAAACCCACTCTCGATATGTTCAAGGAAATTAGGTCTACTACTATCTCATGTCATTGCTTGTACAGAATTTGCATCAAAAATATGCCAGGATATGTCACTTTTATGAATGGTAAACTGCTAGTTTTATTAGAATAGGTAAAGTAAGGACTTATCGTGTATATATATTTTTTTACTTTTAAAGTGAGATGGAGATATCAGGTTGTCTCTTTTTTTAATGTAGACTCTATATCTAATTACTGTGTATCAAAGCAAATGAGGCTCCACTGTTTCTGAGAAATAATAAAACTGAAGTAACACATTGGTGGATCTGCTCTATTGGGTTTGGCCTTTTCTAGATGCTGTGAAATTTAATCCAAAATATTAATTCCACTGGCCTGAAAGCACCAATATCTTTCCCCTGCAGAATTTTTCTGATGTTGTAGCAGTTGCTCAAGATTCTAAGGAGTAATTTGAATGATTTCTCTCACAATGGTTATGTATTTTGATTGGATTGGTCCTTTGGGGTTGGTGTATTATTATCACCACATTGTGATTGTTACACGTCACTGTGATGAGAAAGTTGGAATAACAGGGACACCCCATAATGCTTTTGTAAGGTGGCAGTAATCTGATTAGTCTTCCTGAAAGTAAATACATTTGATCTGTTCACATGTTGGTAGAGACTCAAGAAAGTCATTCTGGCACTCCAAAAATACGGGTCTATGACTTGATGGCAATTTGCTACTTGTTACAATATTGTTGGCTGTGATAAAATTAAAAGGGGAAAAAAGCTGTGGGAAATAAATAAGCTCTATTTGTTTTTTTAAATCTCTGATGTTAGGAAATCTGCTCCGAGATCCTGTAGAAAAATAAGGATGTAATGTGCAGTTTGTTTTTGCCAAGAGGGAGATATAGACTCTTTGGAGTGTCACCCAATGAGGATGACACTCTATGTAGTCAAATGTTTATTTACGTGCTCATATATTACATTTTGTCTGCCTGTTGGCTTGTCTAATAGGGATGAATGCGACTGTGATGCCTCAGATTGCCTTGTGCACCCATAGATTTCTTCACCAAATTGACTGTTTCTAATTTCTCACTTACACTCTTGTGCAGATATATTTTGTACATCTCTTTTTTGCATTTTGCTATTATAATTTCATGGAACTTGCTTCATCAGGATGTTATTTTGTTGAGGGACTATCCCCTCAATGTTACTTGCAATAACAGCTTCTTCAATGTCAATCTAAATTTTTTATGCAATTTTCTTACTATTTTTTTCATAATTTTTTTTTCAATTCTGTGTGTGTACAGTTATTCAATCTTTTATCCTCTTACCTGTCAATTATCCACCTTTTATCTGTTATTTCTATTTCTTTAGCCTCCCAATTTATATATGTGAAAACACTGATGGGTGCAAATCCATGTTCTGGTATGACCAGTGGATTAGAAATCCTGTGTTTTTTAGTATATATATATTTCTGATTTCCATGCCATATGCAGTGCAGCACTTATTTGTTTGCTCTGAAACTTGTAGTTGGCATTTGGGATGTATTTCTACGCTACTACACTATTTAAAAATGTATATTTGCTTGGGTTTGTTTTTTTTTTTGTCATATATTTTCAGTACTTGGGGAGCAGTTGACCCATTTTGATGCCAACCAGATTAATAATTTGTATGCTTAATAAACAGAAGTCTTTGAGAGAAGCATTTATTTTTACCAGGGATAATATATAAAATAAATTCCTTAGAGTATATGTTCCAATAGGTTTGCATCATTTTGTGTTCTTGCTTATGGGATACTTGTAGGTGAGGGACATTAAATGTCCTCAGACCTATCCTCAGAATTACTAAGAGTAACTGAAATGTTTAGATTTGAGAATCACTTCAATATTGAGTTCTCTGCTTTTTGCTTTTCATGCTATCGATGCTGTCCGGAGAAAGCTGAGAATAACATCTTTACTGCATAGAAGTTTTCAGCTTCTGACACAAATTTTTCTGGCAGAGATGACTAAAACAAGTCAGTTAAAGGCAATCTGCAAAAGACTCTTATTAATGCTTTTGGAAGTATGTTCCATGTTCTCATCATGTTTTCTTTTTAGTAGAAAATCTTGGAAACTAAGAGCCAAGAAAGAAGTCTAGTATCATTTGAGATTAGTCCACATTTCCTAGTTCTCCCATTATTTTTCAACCTTTCTTACATTTAGAGCTGTGCTCATACTATTGCAGTATGTGCAGACACTGAAATAATGTGGTAGGAGAGTCTAATGTGAAATATTCTTGATAGTGTTCTTCAGAGTGTCATTGTGAAGTGCCTTTGGTTCCTTTTACTTCTAATAATTTGATTTCTGGTGGATCATTAGTTTGATTTCAGAGCCAAGAATCATCAAAGAAAGTGATTTCCAAACTAGAGGCAGTTCACTTTACCCCTAATAGCCTAGATAATGCTTTGAATAATCAACATACAGAGGCAATGCAGAGAAATGAGTTTGGTAAGAGGTGTCTTATATGTGAAGGTGAGGACATTAGCCAAAGGTGAAGACATTCCTTCCTTCCACGCTGGTAGAACTTCCTAGGATAGAAGTCAGATTCTGGTGTGTTGAAATTTCCTTTTGAGGCCGTGCTTTGGCAAGATGCTGCCTTGTTGCTTATAAAATGACTAAAGTGTCTACCAAATGCAAGTGCCAAGTCAAAATATGTTCTGTATTTTGGTAATTGTGCAGAAAGAGCACCAGATGGTTCTGATGATGAAGCGCTTTGGGTGGGATCATCAAGTTTTAATGGATGGCAAACTCCAAAAGCTTAATTACCAACCTCTCTAGCAGCATACTTTTTATTGGAGTGGACAAGTTATTTTCAGAGGCAGAAAAGAAATAACTCTATATTTCTTTACATGTAGCTGAATAAAACCCACATAGCTTCTCTGTAGGAGTATCTTAAGCTCAGAATACTTGGGCCTAATAGAGGGGGTGCCAAGTTATGTTTCCAAAGTGGAAAAACTATGTTATGAATAATACTGTTTTTGTTTGAATAGTTTGATATTTTCCCAGCATGCCCAGTTTTCACGGTGTGCTGCTAATGTGCAACTCTCCTGCAATATCAATATATCCTACATTTTGAGTTCAGGTGTATAGCAGTGTTGTTTATTTTCCACATCTAGTCTGAAATGGCTCAAGAGTGGTCTGTTCTTTTAGAAAATTTTCCTATTGGAGGAATTTGGACAGGCCACATTTAGAGCAAAGAAACGAAAAGATTAAATAGCAGATCGCATAGCACACTTTTTAACTCCTGCTATGTTGCTTGATTTCATAAAGTGAGTCCATTCAAGCTGGAAGTGTTGATTGATTTGTTTCTGTAGTGTTAAAATTTGGCTTTTAATTTTAATACCTTCCATTCAAGGCTGGTAATAACATAGCAGTAACTTGTGTGCTGTAATCACAGAGGGCTTTGTATGTAATGAAATGTTCTGCGTGTGAATTTTTTTTTCTTTTTGCATTTGTATATATTTGCTAAACCCTAGTGATGGTAGCATTTGCTTCCAGTTTTTACACAGGAATACGATTACCCTTGCCTAAAACTCTGGTTGTTGTTGTCGCTGGAATAGTGGAAAGTTTCACCATTGACTGCAGTGTGATTACAGGGTCAGCTTGTTGAAATACATCTCAGATGAGGCATATTTGAGCTAATGAGGCCAAGTACAGCCATCACTCACCCCGTGCAAGTACTTTGGCTTCTTTAGGATAGGACTGCATCTTTGAAGTGCTGTAAAATTTCAATTCACTAGAATCTGAGAATCCTGCAACTGATGTTGCCACATAACAGCAAGTAAAACCAGAAGGGCCTAACTGGTTATGCTTTCAGACCATCTTATTTTTTTCTGCAGTCAGAGTCAGGTTTTAAAAATTGTTGGGACTTGCTACAGAGCACAGCTGCTTCTCCACGTAGAGAGAGATATCAATAGAGTATCATATATGATTGATGGGAGACTCTCTTGTTGGCATTGAGCCACCTTGCAAATTTTTTTATATAATTATCTGTTAATTTTTGTACGTGCACTTAAGCAACTTGTGACGAGTTCATCTCAGAACCAGAGTCAGCATGGTTACACAGAGGATTCATCTGACTTTTGAAAGTGATATAATTTTTTTAAACTTAAAACTTTTACAATATATTAATAGTATTTTTACTGAGTTTTGCAGAGCTCTACGTGGCTTAGTTTGGGATTCTGCTGTTTCTGATCTCATTAAGTAGAATCTTGTTCTCTGATTTTCGAGGAGCTGACTTGTTATTTCACCCACCATAGGGCACCAGAATTAGAAATGTGTATTCCTCGATCTTCAAATTATGGCTTGAAAGTTCCACAAACTTTATGTTGGCACTCTGTGCAGAGGAAAATGTCATCCAACTCTAGCATTTTCAAATATTTTTCTTCTTGTAAGGTACTTTAAAATCTCTTTAGGAAGTGTTATATAGGTGCAAAATATCTTCTTGTGGTGATTAACAATAGTAATTTCTGACTTTGCAGTGAATTGCCAGGTCATTATAATTCAGTCAAGTTCTAGAAATTTCTAAGAGTTTCATTACCTCTTTGGGATGAAAGAATAAAGGGCAAAATCCCAGATCCATTATGTTCTGTAATAAAACAAGTACAGGAGTTTTTAACCCTGTGTCCCCAAAATAGCCCCGCTTCCCTGTGAATTCAGAGGAATCCCTAGGGTTTGCTATATTTCTTTGAGAGACCATATTTATTCACACTGAATAGTGTCTCTGCTGATATTTTGCAAATTCCTGTGCTCTGAGAACTGTAGACTTTTCAGTCTCTCTGTGGCAGTTTACAAAGCAATGAGAACAATGGGATTTTGGACATAACCTGACCTGCAGCACCACCCTGATGCCTTTAGTTGGAAAGAAAGTGCATTAAGTTATTTGGAATCAAGGAGTAGTCAGCAATAAAATAACTGAAAGTGTAAACATGACCATTGGAACTCCAACTAGCACTTTACAGTTTCTTTAATGAAGAAAAAGGAGAATAAGGAAGAGAAGAATAGGGATTAAAAGCCAGAGAGATCTTCTAAGAACATGATCTTGGTTCTTGAAAGAGGAATTTCAACATTTTCTCTTTCCTTGATGTCCCAGAAATTTTTCTTATAAGTTTACTTAGACATAAGTGGTTAACTTTGCAGTGCATTCCAATGGGTTCAAATGCCAGAAAAACAGGGCAGGGTCACCTGGAAAGAGGGAAATTTCTAGCTCAAAGAAGCAGTGTGTCGAGTCAAAGTAAAATAGAGGAATTGGAAAATTTTACAATAATAATAAAGAATAAAAAAGAAGACAACCTACATACTTCATGGGTGCCAGGGAGTAGTTATAACTTGTGCTCTAATGATTCCTGATGGATGTTGCTCTAATATTCACTCTGGTCGTCGTTAAAAAGAAAATGGATAAAACACCGCCCTAAAATTCCACAGCAGGACCTGCTTCATATAGCACAAGACAGAAACACATTTGAAGTACTTTCTATAGAACTTTCTTTTTAGAGAAATATAAGTTATTCTCTGTATGTTTTTCTTTTCTTCCTTCCTTTCTTTTATTTAGTTAAAGCAGTGATAAGATCTTGTAATGAGACATGTCAGGCTGATGAGTTAATTTGGTGAAACTTTGAGGTTTGCCAACTTCTTGAGTGTGAATTCTTTTTTTTAAAATTTTCTTCTTTTTTTTGGTTTGTTTTTTATTTTTAGTAAGATCAGTATTCCACTTATATTTTTGAAATATCACATGCAAAGCACCTTGTAACCACTCCTCTAGCCATCAGCTTTTCATTGCTGCCTGACAGTATCTTGGTGAGGGCAGGTGCAGATAGCCTGGGGCTCAGAGATGTCAAGCAATGTTGGTAAATGCCTGGAGATATGGTTTTATATGACTATGTAAAGAGGCTGTGACTATCTAAATCATTATCAGCACATAAGAAACTCAACCCTTCCCCCAAACTTGCCTTTAAATTTGTGGCTTGGGACATTCTGTCCTAAAGTGCAGGGTAACTCTGACTCTGAGTTTACTAATATGAGGTTCCTATTTAACTGTACAAAAAACAGGTGATGAACAAAAAACTGATCTTTTTTTTACAGAAAGTAGTGCTTTAACATTTGACTTTGACTTTGACTTTAATACCCAGGACTGTGCTTAAAATAAATGGGTGTAAGGGGTCACCATATCATTTTTCTGATGGGCAGTGTTGCCTGCAAGAATTTCTGTGTGTGGTGAACATATTTCAGTTCTGGCTTCAAAATATCTTGCAGAGATGAATTTTGCAGTAAAAATAGGAAATCCAAATCTTTAGATGATAGACAATAAGTATTTGTCAAAATCTCAGTTTAGATAATGACAGAGATGTCGTAAGTGAAAATTCCAAAGGAACTAGGGCTACATCTGGTGAAGTCTCCAAAGGGTGAAATCTTATCAAACTGATAGTTTTACTATTGAAGGCAAATTTCTGTTTCAAGGTGTATTATTTCCTTAATTAACACAAATTTTTCTTTCTTTTTTTAACTAATGAAGTAGTCATCCTTTAGGAGACAGTGAAAGGAGGCAAAAAGGTTTTTATTTTGAGGACTTGATAATGTGATTAATTTTTTTTTTTTTTTTTTTTTTTTTTTTTTTTTTGGTGTGATCTATTTCTCCAGCAGGTGAGAGTTAATTATCTTCAGGACTGATAATTGTAGATAATCACAAATAGAAGGGTCCTTTGGGCAGAATACAAAGCAATATCCTTGCTGGGGCACTCTGTGCCACATACTTGGGAACAGGTTTCCCACAGAGGATGCACATGTAAGGTGGGATCCTAATTGAATGGATCCTGGAAGAAAGAAACGTTATTTATTTATTTTTCTAAAATGAAATGAAAATTAGAGCACCTGGACTTCCTTTCCTCTGATTATAGCATCAGGATAAATGAATTTCAAAAATGGGAGCTGAGAGGGGAAGTTAGTGTACGACTAATCCTAAAAAAGGATTTTAGCTATAATTATTATGTTTCAGGGTTTCAGGGAAAGAAAACTCTGAGATATGTAGTAAGGAGGTTTTGTCCCTCAGGGAATCCAGGGAAGTAGACCTGAAGGCAGACATTCTTAAGGCCTTCTAATTGATTTTTATGTCCTACTTAACTAGCTTTGAAAAATCTTATCCTCAGTTACATGGGACTCTCCAATAGAGAACCCCAATATTTTTTCTGGATTAATATTAATTTCAGTGGGAACAAATGGCACACTTATACTGTAACATTACAAAATAGATGTGTCAGACGAATTGTTAGTTTGTTTGCAGCTGACTAATCTCCTTTTCTCTTTTTCTATTCTGTTTTCCTCCTCCTTTTTTTTTAATTTAATTGAAACCAGCAATCTCTATTTTTTTGTTGTTGTTTAAGTACACCACAATCAGGGCAGGTTAAATCTCCAATTGTCAGGGAACCATCAAATCCACAGGCTATATGGGATAATCATGCTGGAATTTTAAATATGGTGATATGTTCCCACACACTAGTATTATTGTTGATATCTCTAAAATATCAGCTAAACATTTCAGCTATCTTACCATTTTTTACTCTTGGAAATAGTGGTAAAATGGTAAAACTGAATTCTGAATTTCAGAATTACCACTCCCCCTACCCCCCCATATGTATATATATACAGATAGATATAATAAGTCTTTGCTCAAGGGCTTTAGTTTCCTGTTACTATTCCAAGCCTTGTCTATGTAGGTGTTACTCTATAAAAAAATTGTACCAAGGAGTTTGCATCTGGTAAATGTAGCACAAGTAGAGTTGAGTAGGTGTTTAAGTCAAAGTGCAGTGAAAGAACCAGATGAAGATGTATCCTAAATCCTTTCTGTGGCCTGAGTGTGACAGCATCAGGCACTGAGGGATGTTCAGTGACTCAAAGCCTCCCAAGTTATCTAAGTTTCAACTCTACATAATTCTTGATGCTTTGTTGGGCCAGTAAAATACAGTTACAGATTTTGTTTTTATTTTTTCTTACCAGAAAGATCTTTTCTTTTTGCTCAGAAGATGTCATCATTTATATATAAAATATAAAAATATATAGAGGTAATAGAGATAAAAAAATGGAGGATATATAGGCCAATATAAACAGTTGATTTGCATCACAAGTCAATGCAATTCCATTCTGTTGTGTAACTGAATGTCAGTTTAGTCCAATCCAGAGCTCATGAACCTCATTAAAGAGAATTAACTGCATGGTGAACTACAATTTGAATAATATTTTATACTTTTTATACTGTTGTTTTCAGTCATATGACTGAGCTGAAAGAGCATTCCCTCTTTTAAACATAGTAAGCCAATTCTTCAGTAAAATTATTTTAAACTTTGGTGTACATATGAAAGAGAAGGGAACCTGACACATTATGTATTCAAAAGATAAAGAGAGCCAAAAAGTACTGAAAGTATTGTTAATTTTAGTGCAATTTGGCAAAAAAAAATTGCATCCAAATGATAAACTAACAGCTCCTGGTATGTGTATTGTTGCATAAAGATAGTATTATATAATGAACAAAAATGTTATTATTTTGTGTTAAAGTTGCATCCGGAGAACCCTTACGAGACTGTACTACGGTCGTGCCAGGAGACCCTGCTATTGTTGCAAATCCCTGTACACTCATAGGAAGAGATTAAAAAGCTATCATTCCATGTGGTGAGAGTATAGTTGAGCCCCAGAGAGAGAGAGAAACAAGAAAAAAAAAAAAAGTCCAAATATTATAATGCAGGTCAATGCCAACGCTGCCCTTTCGGTCTTTGTGTGGTTGCTTTCCACAGGGACATGACAAAAGTGAGTCTCTGCAGAGTGACCCTGGATATCACCTCCAAGCCATGGCTTCTCCAGAGTAGAGAGTAACTCTGGGAGTGCAGTTTGGATTAGCTGTAAAGCTTTCTCTGTGCTCGATACGTCCTTCTAACAGCACCATGTAGTGCCAAGGGTTTCTTACGTTTGGAATCCCGGTCATACTTCTTGGGGCTTGTAGTGCTGTAACTTTTCATTCAGGGCTTCATTTACCTTGTAGCACCTTCAGCACATGGACCTGCACATGCAAATCCTACAGAGACAGGCCTGTTGTGAAAGCTTTCTCTGTTTTCTTTAATCCAGTCATATTGATTGGGAACACCCCAGCCTGTGGCTGTGAAAACGTCGCGTAGCTCACCAGAAGTTCAGAGGTGGTTTTTGTGTCCCAGCACACCGCGTGAGTGGCAGTGGGCTGGTGCAGGAACTCCAGGGAAATTTGAGTCCCTTGATGTGGGAGCAGGGAGCCAGCAGCGTTTACCACCTTTCCCCAGGCAACAGAGGAGGCTTTTGCTGTCTGCAGCCGATGAGTTATAACTGGAGTTCCTCCTCTCCCTTCAGCGTTCCAAGCAGCGTGGTGTATGTCTTGTGGTTCTTATCTGCTTGAAAGTATGCACACAGAGCTTATCAGATCTGGAATGCTAGCACCCTGCCTCTTATATGAAGGAATAAATGCATATTTAGGTATTTCTTTAATCTGCATGGTGAATTAGATGTTTTTGGTGTTTTCAAGTGTAATTTTAGTGGTAGATGTAATAATACATTTAAATTAGTTGTTGTAAATATGCAATACTTTTGTTTCATGAAAATCCTCTTTAGACTTCAACTGATGCTACGCTATGAAGTGATACTACATATATTCTGTATTCTATGCTCACGTCCTGTAACGATTGGGTGCTTGATAGATCTGCAAGCTGACAGCAGAGAAATGTTCCCGAATTGCCTGTTGAAGATATTTACACAATAACACAATTATTTGTTAGAGAAGTGATGATAAGGAGCTTTTATAGCCATTTATATAATGTAACACTGCCAGGTAATGTGCCACTACCGAGTGACACCCTTTTGGGAAAGACAGGGAAGCACCGTCTGTGGAATTTGGCAAAAGTGGTGATGTTTATGGGGTTCCTTTTTTAGGAGCGAGTTTACAGAAACACCATCATTGTATGTGTTTGTTGACATGTTTTTTGTAGGCAGATGTGAGGTTGCTCTAAACTGGAAGTCATGTAGTTTACGTGAGTGCTACCCAGAGCTAAACTAGATGAGAGTGGGTTTGTGGCCAGTCATCTCCAAGTGTAGGCAGAGTGGGCTCCTATCTCTCTGCAAAACTGAGGAGATGAAGCCTATTTTAGGTACTTCTTTTGAGCCTTGTTTCTGTAATAACGACATCACAGCTTTTGGGGTGGAGAATTGTAAAGCGCCTCTGCTACAGAGGGAAGAAATACTAGCTCCTTTCTGTTTATAAGGAACTAAGAAGCACAAAGCAACTTCTGCTGAAGGTTGAGCAGAAAATCTGCAAACAAAGCAGCAATGGAGTACAGAGCTTTGGAGACCAATTTTTACACTGTATGCGCTGTGGTGTGGTTTTTACCTCACTGTGATGCAAAGTGTGTTTTAAAATGACCACTTGTGGAACAGGTGGTGTGCTCTGGTTCATTTTTTGATGGATCACTTGACTGCAATCTCTGTTAGGGAGTACAAAAATCCAAATGAAGATCACTGCAGGGGGACTGTTTTAAAATGAAAAGCGATAGGGAAACAATGTTGTAGTTACTTTGGTTTGGCTGGGTTTTTTGTTTGTTTATTGCTTTGGGGATTTTAAATTTCTTAATATTTTTATTTTTTTTGACTATACATAGAATCAAGAAGAGTAAAGATTTCAAGAAACAAGCCAACGAAGGCAGTAAAATACAATCCTTGAGTGTTTGAACAGAAGTGGAACAAAGGGAAGCTAGCAGGAATTTGCTTGTAGTGGTTAATTACTGTTTGCCTTCTTGTTTCAAAATGATCATGTATGAAGAATATTCTGTGCGTAAATAAAACATTTTTCATTGAACCATCTTGAAAAAAATGGCCTTTACCTGAATTAAGGAAGATTTTTGGAAATCCAGTTTAAAGATTTTCATTACAATTAGCCTACTGCTTCCATAATTTTTGTGATTGTGTCTAGACACAGGTCATTAATGATACTTTAATTGTGAAATATTACACATTTAAGGGTGTGAAATTGCTATGTGATTGAGGCCCTAAATGTGTAGTTCCATTTCTGTATTATTCCTTTTTCTCATTTCACATCATGCTATAATTCTGAAAATAGTTTTTTAACAGTTTTTAAATGATACATATTTTAGTCCCAGCAGCCCACAATGATAGGCCACATTCTCAAATGATATAACATGATGCCATGCTTTTTACTAAATGACTGCTTCCATTTTTTGCTTCCAGGCTTCCTTCATGCTCACTGGTGACTGCACACAGAAAATACAGGCTACCTGTAGAGGCTCTATCTTAGAAGAATCAGAATATTTTAATTAAGGATTATTAAAAAATAGTAATTTTTTTTCTGCTTTCTGAAACTGATGATTTTTTTTTTTGCGGAAGACTGAGACCTATGGGAATTATTAAGAGCTGACTGGGTGAAAAAATGACTATTCTATTTTATAACTGATATTTGGAATTTATGGAATTTTTTTTGGTTCATAACTGATAGGGTAAACAAGATCCTACTGTCATTTGCTGGTGTTCATAATCCGTTTTACGCCTGGTGTTGTTGTCAACATGTGCTTGCAAGACAAGCCAAAGCTTAGCTTTTTGAATATTGAGTTATTTTGAAGGATTCTGTTAAATTGTTGGATGGCTGTGTATTATTCTTAGTCTGGTCACTGAGAAGTGTTTACCTTTACCTCTTTAGCAAAGGTGCCTGAAATCAGAGTGTAAATTGCTCTTACAGCTTTATTTCCCTTCTTTCATAGTGGCACTGGGAGAGCAAGTCTTTAATAAAGATGGTACAATCTTCTAAACATTCAGAAGTTGCAGGAATTCAGAATGTTTTGAAAGCAATTCAACTGCAAAATATCTGAGTGAAATTTCTGGTGGGATTTGTACCAATTAAAACTACAGAATACTTTTAAGACAATTATGTCCTTGTTTATGCAATGTATCTTCACCCGTGTGGTCACCTGGAGTTCAACTGGAGACATCTAAACTGAAAATGTAAATGGTTTGAGCTAATAGAATATTTTTTTTTATTAATGTTGTGGTATTAGTATTTGATGGACAGAAAGTTTTCCACATGGATAAGAAAATGGGGTTTATTTTCAGTTTAGGGAAAAAGTACTTGAACGTCTAAAAATAATAAAAATGATGGAGGCTATAAAATATAGGAATACAGGTGTAAGAGAAGAAAAAGTAGTTAGCAACTGCTTTGTCTAATTAGATCACGTGGTTTGCTTTTATGTGTCTGTGTGTTAACTATGTTTTTCTTTTGAGCAGAGAACCGTGCAAGGTAAAATGAGTCCAGTTATTTTCTTCCATGTAAACTCTAGGTACCTCATACTTGAAATGTCACTGTGAATAACTGGTTCTGGTAGATTAGCCTGTTTTCTGCATTTTCCTTACACTCTGCTTGTGTTGAGAGACTATGGGTATTACTGAACCCTTCCTTGATTGCACTATTTTATTAAATTTACTAAGGGAAAGCAGTTGAAGGGAAAGTCAGCTTGGTGCAGTCTGCTAAATGCAACAGACACCTCAGCTCTGATGAGTCTGTTTTGAACAGACCAGGCTCTTTAGGGTTGGGCTTTTTCCCCCACCCACCCTGCCCATCTCCATAATGGATAAGCCTGCAGCTGATTCACAGCTCTGAGGTGTTATCTGAGCAACAAGCCCTCTTTTGCTGGGGATCACTGGGTATGCTTAGCCCTGTTCTGCCTTCTCCCTCACTTGCACTGTTGCTGTAAGAATTAAGGCTTCACATAGTGTTCTGCAGGATTTTTTACCAAACTGAACTTTTTCCCTGGTAGATTACCAGAGTGCTAAAGCTAAGTTTGAAATTTTGTATGTTTAACCTTTCCCCCTAATTGCTTGCCCAGAAAAAAGGTTTGGTGCTTTGTTCCTAAATTCTCAACATGAGGTGGTGTGCATTAAAGTGTATTTATACTTTCAGATTAATTAACTGTGACCTTATGAACCACTGTCCTTGTTTAATTGGTGGCTCCAAAGCACACTAATGGCATAAATCAGCTGATAATGAGATTCAGACTTGCTTTTAAAATATATAATAACAACACTGCATTGATAGAGCAAATGAGATTTGTTGACTCTCTGTTGGTATTACAGGAGAGAAGACACAATTAAATGTGTACTTTCAGGATGGGGGAGGGCTTGGTTGGAATGAATAATATGCACTTCAGGGTGGGTGTATGAAATAAGGAGGATATTCTGCATCAAGATAAGTTTGGTATTCTCTCCTTGTCTCTAGGCACTGTGCAGTACTGGCTGGTGCACTTTAGGATACAGAAATGTTGTGGGAAGGTGTTTCTTAAAGATTACTGGGGGCTAACAAAAATGACAATTTCATCCTTAAATATAGTTACATGTTTTTAAACTGAGCTTACACCCACTGTTTTATGAACTGCAAATTAATCAGATAGCTCCCAGAGAACAAAAAGGTTTTGACCTAAACTAGTTGCCCAGGCTCCATTACTATTTTCAGTTTAATGTTACCCATATCCATCCTCACATTTTGGAAAGAAAACAAGGGCTGTGCAACAAAGTTCCTTTGTTTTCCTAAGAACTAAAAATGTGCTGTATGTAGACCAAACAATAAAAATAAACTACTGAACTACCTTCTAATGCATGGGGGTTCTGGAGAGAGGAAACCATGGATATTTAGAGGCATAAAGTGAGTCATTGTGCTAGTTAAAGAATTTTATAAGGCGAGCTCTGTGGGTTTGAGTTGCATCTGTTACCTTTCCAACTAGAACTGAGGGGTATGCAGGAAAAAGAATGTTGGATTTAATCATGCCTTATAGTGACTGCATTGTACTTAGCCTAAGCTTCTAACTGGGATCTAGACCTTAAGAGAACAAAATCGGTAGTCTTTCTTCTTTGTGTAAATTTTGCCTTAGATGGGTTCCAATTAAATGACCTAAACAATAATTTTACACCAGGTAAGCTGGAAAATGCTGTTAACAAACTACTTAAATTTAAAAAAAAGAAAAAGTAATAAATGTTCTGTAACACTTGAGAACATTAAAAAAAAAATAAAAAAAAATCCCCAAGCCAGAAACCCCCTCACAGCTATTTTCCTTATTAAAAGATAACCATGCTTGCATTTATGACAGTTCTTAGAAGCCATAATGGACTGGGTTGCTATGGTGTGAGATGCAGAACAATGAAATAATTGTTTCTCTTGGTATTGGCTTCCTGGAAACAAATTCTGTGTAAATTACTTGGCTGAAAGCGTGACAACAGGCTTGTGTTCTGTTTTATTCAGTTCATGGTTAAAAATCATAACTATTTTATAATAATAAAAAAGTAACATTTATAAATTCTGGACTTTTGTTTCAACTTTTTTTTTTTTCCTTTTATATTTTCAGGTCAGTTTCATGAATTCAAAAGCAACTTACCAGTGATTTCTGGGAGCTGGGGCTGATTTTCTTGTGTATTTGTAAGTATTTATTCTTTTCCCTGTTATGTGCATCTTTCTAATACTCTTTTGACATGGGGAATGGAAGCAATTTTGAAATGTCACTGTTGTATCGCATGTTCATTCAGCAAGAGTTTGACCTCACTACTTTTAAACTTTTGTGAGATTTTTTGCTACCAACTTATGCTTCTGCTATTCAGAGGAGCTACAAATACTGAATTAAGAGTAAATATTATTACTTCAAGCTTTATTTTGGTTTTTGTAATAATAACAACGATGGGAGAACAGCTTACAGTAACACATCAGTGGTGGCACTTGCTAACGACACCACTGCGTCATGTTTTTGCAATGAAAACCATTTCTGGAAAAGAACTGGGGCCATGACTCAAGACAGACAGGACTTTTGGAGGAAATGCTGCGTGGTGTTGTAGAGGAAACACTAGGATGACCAGCATCTGCTGAACTAGGAATACATTTTTATATCCCTTGGAGAAATCTGGCCTTTATGGTTTCAGCAAAACCGTGGTCACTGAGGCCACAGCTCAGGAACATGTTTCAGAATATGCCCGAGTTCAAATACCTCAAATGGGACTACACCTAAACAGAAATGCTTTGAGACAGGGAAAGCCAGAGGAGAGGATCTGGGAGGAAGATAGTTATTCATGGAACAAATAGAAAGCTTTTGGAATTGCTGGTTTGGATGGTCATCAGCTTTAGTCAAGTATAATAAGGAAAATCTAATGGGCCCTAGACTTGGCATGAGATAAAGTATTGCAATACCTCATGTATGATATAGTATAAATTAAACCAATCTATACAGCTTGTTCTCTTAAGTCACAAATATAGTTTATGAATAAATATTTATTCATTCATTTGTGGAAAAAGATGTTCACAAAACTGAATTCATCAGAGAAAAAATATGGCTGGTTCTCCTTTCAATATGGAAATGTGTTCAATTTGTACTGACCCTTCCTCTTTACAAATGTTCATTTTCACATATGGTTTTGCTATTCTATTTGCACTTTCCTTCATTTACAGGTCAGCATTTTTTTTAAATGAACATTCTCAGTCAGAGATAAAGAAAATATTATCAAATAAGATAAACAGTTTAAAACCAAGTATTACCACTGAAAAATAGTTCTGAGAAGGTGATATAAAGTGATTACTGAACTGAGAGTGAGGAATTTGTTATTCTTTCTGGCTTTGCTACTGCTTATTTTTTTTAACAATCAGTTTCTTTTCTTCATTTTTCTCTTTTATAAATGGAAATAGTAATATATTAATCTGTACCAAGAGTAGTTCTTCATACCTAAATATAGAGCACACTTTCCAGCAAAGCAATGGAATAAATTCAGTGGTAGTTTCATGGTGAAATTTTTGTGTACGAAGCTAATTAGGTGAGAAGTTGTAAGTATTGTTCAGTTCATGTAGTATTACAAGCATAAAAAAGGGTTTTAGTAATTATATTGTGGACTGCTGGTCCAAGTCCTGCTCTTCTCGGCTGACAAAAACAAAGAGCTGCCGTAAACAAAAGTGACGTAAAAAAGTACTTTGGAAAGCATCCTTCTGTTTAGGCCAGTCAAGTAAGTATTTAAACTTCCATGAGAGGTATGGACTGTTTTGATCACACGACTGCACATTGGCTGTTTCAGGGAAAGTTGTCAGTGCAGCTGAGATGCCTGACATATTGTGGCCATGAGAGCTGGGATGTGGTTCAGCAGCCTGAGCAACAAAGCTGAGCTGATGGCTGCATGAAATGATGAGCCACAGCCTGGCCTGTGATTGGTGTCCCCTGCAACCCAGACCTCAATCACAGTGACATGAATATCTGGAGAAGCCAACGCCGTGCTGACTGTTCTTCTCTGCTTAAACGACTCATTTTAGTGTTTAGCACTATATATCTAGAAACATATGCTAACCTTAAGTTCACATAAACTGAAAATAAAATAAAACGTAGGAGGTACAACTGATGGATTCAGCCCTGTGTTGCCTCACATACTGAGAAAAGCATTGAAGTACAGCTTCTACAGTAATACAGGTTTAGATCTTCTTAAATCATCCCTGTTGTACCTCTCCAAGCTTACAAATTATCTGTTCATGAGTTAGGCAGATAGAGATTCTTCCTGTGCAGTAACAGGGCTATGTACAGTGTCATAAATGAGACTGATAAAATAGGCTAATAGGACAGGTTGTGACCCCAGGTACCTTTCAATTTAAAGTCTTGATTTCTGCAAGTACTTATGCACATGAGCTGACCATGGAAACTGATGGACTCAGGACTGGGGCCTGAGGCTGAACAAACAGGCCCTAAGCAAAGGAGATGGGAGCTTCGGGGGTTGGCGTGAAGATGAGAAGTTTGCTCGTATAAGGAGTTTTGAGAATAGATTCTAAGCAGTATTTTAAAAATGCTAATGAGAAGTGTATACCTTTTTCATGTTATGCTATAATATTTGGGCATGTTTTTATAGCGTGTTTGTTTGATCTGTACTCCAAAGGGAAGGAGTGCAGATCAGTGCTGGGAAGATTGATCTTTGAAACTGCGCATATTTTTATATGGGAATACAGCAAGATCAGCTAAATGCTGCTATAGGTCTATACCAAAGCTATTTCAACCAGGGGCTATAATAACTTTTTCCTCAAATTTTTGAAAGTTTTGTCATAGATGCATTCTGCTGTAACATGTAATTACTTGGATCATCCGGTTCAGGCAACTTTGGGAATTTTTTGTCATATTTGGCTGGTTTTGTTCAGGGGAAAACAGGATTGATGATTCATACAAAAGTAAATTTCATGGAAAATGTGACATTTGTGCTTTTGTTTTATGCCCACAGAGTAACTGACCTAACTAAAGGTTACTTTTTTTTCAAGAATGTGGTTGTAACGTGGTTTAATTTATTTAATTGTTCTTCTCCAGTAGGTTTGTCCAGTAGTAAACTGCAGTAGTTATTTAAAGATATAAATGGCAAAATAAGTGTCACCTAATAACACAGCATTTAAACACAATTTTGCTTGTTCATCAGCAATTCGATACATCTTGTTTCTAGCAGTTCAGTTTCTGTGTAAACATTTTACTGTGACTTGGCTACAATGGGAAAGCACTGACAGAGTGAGAAAAATAAAACCTGAAATGAGGTTGTTAAAGCCCATGAAACTTCAGTGTCTTGAGCTCTACAGTGAAAAACCTGTGTTGAAAACATGGCAAAAAACCCAGTATTTGGGAGTAAAATCAAATTTCTTTAAAAATGAACAATGGGATTTTTTATTTTAACAAGACTTGAGAACAGAACCAGAAACACTTAGGGAATGCACATATGCACACACATTATGACACAACAAAACTGACATTGTGGGTAGGTAAATTTAATATTTCAAACACTCTAATTGGCATATCAACAGAAGCATGCTTTGCTTCAACCTCAATATTTAATATTTTCCCCAATCTTATTTTTAAGGCAACATTTGTGCTTTTTTTTTGTTTGTTTAATTTGGGCTTTTTCTATTTACACCATGGAGCATCTGACCAAACAGATTTGTGCTTTGTATTTGTACCAGCTTATTTAAAAGGAGAAAATTATTTAATTGTGAATATTTGTATAACAGAGTCAAAGAAAGCACAGCTTATTTGGAACAAATGACATATGTCTTTGGTACTGTTATGTTTTGGGTTTAACTGATAACATGTGATGTTCTACTGAATTACAGTTAATATATTTGGGAAAATACATGGTCTCTGCTTTCCACAAAAACAATATACTGAACCCAAGTCTCAAAAAGTTGATCTCCATTTTTCTCTTCACAAGACAGAGCTGTTAACCCGCATTTTGGTCAAGGAGATGTTTGCCAGCTTATCACATACCTCCTTCTATGAAGAGCTGAGTTTCAAAGTTCCTATTAAGACAACAAAGTGATGCCTAACTAGAATCTCTTTGCTGCAACACACATACCTTTTTTGGCGTGTGTGTGCTGGAGGTATCAGAGGCCTTTATCTGCTTCCTTTCCTCCTGACATGCTAATGTCAAATAATCTGCTTGAACCATCATTTAACCAGACCCTCAGCAATTTGAAGCTCTGTTTTCCTGGGTTTATTTTATGAATGGTGAATATAAGATGCTTTTCTAGTGGAACCTTAGCTTGCTGTTTTTATCTAAGGGTTGCAACACACAAATTTTCTAGTAAGAAACAAATTTCCAGTATATAACATGTGGTGTAAATAAATAAAAAGAAGACACCTGCCTTGAAGAATTTTTTTGTCTGAGAATAATTTCCTAAATATACATATTTTAGATGTTCTTAGGACACAGTAAGTTGAGTAGAAAGAAAAGGGAAGCAGGAAAACATTTATTTATACTCAGCTGGTGCTGAAACACATTTGCCAATGAGGATCTGTCAGATGCAGTGTTGCAGCCCTCTGGAGCTTTATAGCTGTACCTGAAGAGAGGAAGCTGTGGGAAAAGGACTCAAGGGGAGGGAAAGGTGGCTGGGCCACCCCTCTGCTAAGAACAGGACAGAACTCAAATACCAAAAGTCCTGTTTGCTTTTCAGTATCTGAAGTTCTTTCTGCCCAGCCTGTGCTTCCAACTGGGATGTCTGATGGACTCCCCTGTGTGATTTTTCTCTCAAGCTGTGTGGTTGTGCAGGTCACCTAGGGACTTCTAGTTCTAATAGAAGGAAAGTCTGTTGCCTGATGCTGGCACAGAAACCTGCTCCTATCTGAGTTCCCGTTTACCTTCCGAGTGCAGCAGACATTATTTTGGCTGCTTCCCTATTGACCATGCAGGCTGTTTCTTGGTAATAAGTAAACAAATAAATGGGTACACAGAATACTTGTATTGTGAAAGCATTGTGTTCATTTTAGACAATTTTTCTTAGCACAAGCAAATAATGCACTTAAACTACTTTTGGGATTTTGATATTTAGCAAAGCACAGAAATCTCCTTCAGTTCTTTATGAAGAATGAAATGTATGGTACAAGAGAAAATACACAAAATAAAAGCTTTAATTCATATAAACCCAAGAGGTTTCAGGCTGGAAGATTCTTTAGCTGTTACTGGAATGAGTACACTGGTGTGGGCAAGAGCACCATCCAACCAGCTCCTGACACATTGCACAAAGACAGGGTCCACACATGTTGTCCTTGCTTACTTTCTGATGAAGTTGAACCATTTAGTGAAACTGCTGCTAGGAATGCTTTTTCTTTTTCAAAGTGTTGTCATGCTCTGTATCTAAGTGGGGCTTCCTCGCTCTGCTGCTGCTCCATATGTGTGCTGGATGAGATCCGTGCAATGCACTAGATCCATCTGCTGTCTAAAAACTCCTTTGCAAAAGTGCTAAGCAATAAAATGCAAATCCTCATCCAAACAATTCTATATGCTGTTGTAGTTGTGTGCAATGCCTGGGAGAGAGTGGAATAGGAAGAATTTCTGTTAAGAAACCCAATTCAGAATGTAGAAGCAAAGCACTTGCACGAGTCCATACCTGGACAGGTTTTCAACAAGGGCTTGGCATTTACAGAGACCAAATATTTCTGGAAGAAATGGTTGTTCATCACAAACCCAAAGTTTCCAGTAATTTAATAATTACAGTGCAGTATCTCAGGAAAGCTGTAAAGAGAATTTTCTTTAAGCCACGCTGTGAGTAATAAATTATACACAGTATTTCTCATTTTACGTAAATAAGACAAAGACTGTGTTATTCTATGGATGAACAATACCAACAATTGATGTCAGCATTAACTTTGAAATCATATTACTTAAAAGGACTAGGGTTATAAAGTGCCAATAGATAGCTTCATTTTCTCTCTGTCTTCCTAATGCCCATATACCAATGGCTGTTTGATTCATTTATTGACATAAAGCAGAATTGCTTAGAACTAACCACTCATTCATCATAATCACAGTTACAAGAGAGAGCAGGGTAAGAGGTTAACTGCTTGCTAGATGTATCAAGATCTTTGGTATATACCAAAGCCTGACTTGATAGAAATCTGATAATGGTCTGTTGAAGGTAAAAAATAAGTGTTAATAGCTAAATAAAAGAATGGATAAAGACTATGCTGTAAAACACTCACATTTCTAAAGTTAATTAAAAAGAGCTGATCAAAGTGAAGCCCACATTAAAAATGTTAAAGACATTAAAGATAAAATAAAGTATAAAGGTCAGTTTTAAAAATAAGTGCATTAAAAAAATAATTTTCCATCAATTTTTTTTCTTCTTCTCCATACTTTCATTAATAATTAAAATACAAATAATGCAAAAATGTTAATTTTTTGCATTATTTCGTTTTTTCAGTTCATGTCCAGTGATGAGTAATTGATATTTTTGTGTGTCTATATTAACAAGACACTGAACAAAATCAATTTGAGGTAAGTGGGAGCAGCTTCTGTTCTTAATACATGCTTGTGATGGATTC
The DNA here is from genome assembly GCA_013397195.1 of Hylia prasina. Taxonomy (NCBI): domain Eukaryota; kingdom Metazoa; phylum Chordata; class Aves; order Passeriformes; family Sylviidae; genus Hylia; species Hylia prasina. The sequence continues at coordinate 363,328 of VYXD01003817.1, forward strand.
AGTAGTGTGCATCATAAAATATTCAAAGGCTACACTTAATTGTGTAAATATAATCCTGGCTCTGAAACTTGGTCTCAAAGATGCTCCCTGCAGGATCCAAAAAGCCCCAGGGAGTAATTAATCCAATTCTCCAATGTTAAAACAAAGCAGGTTACATGAGTTTTATCACTCACTTCAGCCTTTCCCAATGAAACAGTTCACAGAGTGTAAAACTTCACTCAAAGTTCTCGTTTCCAGGAGCTGACACACATGGTCTTGCAGAAGACCTACAGTCTTGTAGGGCAGCAGAGTGAAGAAGAATGAGTGGCTAGCAAACTGGCTGTGTTTAGGAAATTCTTACTTTAGTGTATCTTTTCTATTTAAATGCTTTACTAGTTTGGAATATAACAATTTTTAAAAAAGAATTGGTCACTGATGTGACACAACTACAGTTATTTCTGCTGAAGTGATCAGAGTAAAGCCCAGGAATCTGAAGCCAAGCTTAGGAAGGTGAAAGTGAAGTAAAAGTTTCCCCCCCTCAACCCTCATAATTAACTACCTAAAACTTGAGAGGTCTTTCTACAGCCGGCACAGGGGATCAGAAATGTGGTTAACTGCAGAGTGTATGATATTAATTCTTGATTCCATTTCAGCAACACCTGACTATCACATCAGGCAGCCCTTTGCCTTTCAGAGACAAGTGAAAATGTTCCAGAATTTACCTGGCTTGCTAAAAAATTCTGTGATGAATTAATACATTCTTGCTTCACCTGTATTTCAGAGATATATTTTAGACTAGAGCACCCTACCTGAACAGAACACACACTATCAATTTGTTTAAAATAGGACATATTCTCTTTTCTTTGTATGTCTTTAGGGTTTGTTTGTACTCTTGGCATTGTGTTTCTTTGTTCCATCTTTACCAAGTGATTATAGTTTGTGTAAAATCTAGCAGTGAAATTAAATAGCTGAACTTATCCTTTCTTGGATGCAAGTTCTTATTTGTCAACACAAGGTTTCATGTCACTTTGTAGCTTCTTAACCCCGTATTCTTAAAGCATGGTTAGAAAGTCTTAATTTTTGGAACATCTCCTCCTCCAAATCAAGATACAGATTTTAATATTAATTATTAAAAAGCCATTTATCCTACAACCAATCCTCCCCCATGCCCTGTATCCACTAAAGAGCAGTTGTTAGAACTCTGATCCTATCTTGCTTGGGCAACTTTTTAACATTGCCAAGTTATTGGCCTTTTAATGGATGGTACCTTAAGGTAGCACCCCACCCTAGAAAAGAGTCCTTAGATTCCTTACTGTGTTCAATAAAGCCTGGAAGTATATCTGTGTTGGTAAATATATCTATGTTGAAAGGAACCTTTTGCCCAAGGATTTGCTTGATCCAAACTCTGATATATTCACTCACCTCAGAAATATCAGATATTGGTTGCTGTCCATATTTAGGAACATATTAGGTTCCCATAATGAATCAGATTTTTGTGATTCATTATGGGAACCTAATATGTTCTTAAATTTTTGGGTATTGAAATGTCATAAAGAAACAAACAAATTGCATTTCTGATGCTTGGCAGCCCCATTCCTAAATAATCCCATCTGAGAGGTGACTACTACCATCATCATGTCTGTGTATAATTTTTCTGTTAGTTACTTGGTTTTTGATGCCTTGTTTTTAAAAGATGTTTTTCTATGGACGTAACTGTAACTTTTAGAGGATGATGAGGGAAGCATAACCACACACATTCAATTATCTTTTTTGAATTCATCAAAAGAGTTGGAAGACCTGTATGCTCTTACTCCAGATTTCAGATTTGCACATTAGATATCATATATGTGTTCTCCTCACAGGTCAACTCAAATAATTATGTAATTGTGGAAAAATAAAAATTTCTCTTCCTGTAATTTTTTAAATTGAATTTATACATTCTGATTGCCACAGTTAGCATAACGGTTTTGTTTCATTTTGTGCAATATTGAGCAGTAAGTTATAACAATAATCAGTGTTGTGCACTGCTTTAAATATTTAGGCAGAGTTCACACATTCAAAAAGAGTTGTTTTTAAGACCTCATAGATTCTTGTACTTTACCTCAGAAACATGCTAACCTAGCCTTTTTTTATTTATTTATTTTTATTTTTTTTTTTATTTTCCTCCCTTCTCTTTTTAATTCTGGTGTTTTGTTTCTGTGTGTGAATAAACTCCTTCATTCCTCCAAAACAGCCATCCCTTTGAGATGTCTGTTGTTGATGGGTTTTTCCTCACCCACCCACCTGCCATTAACCATTTGGTTACTACTTGAAATACTTCATCATCGAGATTCAAATTCATTGTGCCATGGCCATTGTTGCTTAGCAGAACACCCATGCTTGCTTTCTACACAAACACACACACAAATTAATAACTGAGTGGAACTCCTCCTCCTCTGTGCTCCAGAAGGAGCTGCTCCAAAAAGAAGCCATTTATAGTATCAATAAGCTGCTTCTCCAAACCATGTACAGATGTGTTATTCAACCAGTTAATATTGGGGTAGTTAAAATCACCCATTATTATTTTTCTGGCAGATTTTGCCACTTCATTAATATCTTTCAACATACTGAGTTGCTTGGCTGTTCCTTCTTTTACATGGCTTATATCATATCATGCCATCACAGCATATTCTGTAGTTTCGAGTTAATTGCCCAATTAACAGTGGTATTCATGAAGTGCTAGGAAAATTCCACAACTAATGATTTGGACAATTTCAAAATAGGTTGGTATTTCATAGTTTAAAATGTCAAACATGCCAATAGCTGCAAGCTTAAGACTGCCGGCTTAGAACCCAATAGCTTGAAAATTCTGCATCTCAAAAATCATAATCCAGCCCTCAGAAACATGTTTCCCAGACCCAAGTATATCACTGGAGGGAAGTTCTGCACTACATTAATTTCTTCCTAGACCAGTGAGGTGGAAGCATGAAATGGGGCCTCCTTGGCTTCTCTGTATTTTGTGAGAATATGGAATACATACCTTCTGGCAGCAGTGAATGCACCCTCACCCCCAGCCCGGCCCCAGATGATGCTTATGGCAGCACTGGGGGCACTGCTGCAATAATGGTTGTTTATATGCTTACCAGACTCAGCAAAATGAAGATGTGAGTGAGTTGGAAGGTTGTAGGATTTGCTAGGGCACTTTGTACTTTTCTTTCCCGTTGCCTGGATTAGGTAGGGATATTAACAATGCGTAGTTAGCTTTGATGGGTCATTGTTCCCAGATGCAACTGAGAGTTGCCAATAGACTCTCTAGGCAGTGATCTGATTTTTTTTTGTTTTGTCTCACCAGCTGCCATGCAGAGATGCCAGGGGATACAGTGCCTCTCCTTTCTGCCTTTTCTCTGTACCTTCTGTGCCATTTGTGAGTTGTAGGACTGAGGTCATGCCATAGAATTAGTTTACAGAGTCTGGGGAAGGGCCGGGGCTGTAAAATAATTTCATTATCACTACTGAAGAAAGACAGTATTCATTTTCATTCTTGAAACTCAGAGTCAGAGACATGGGTGTGATAAAGGAGACGAGGCACTGCCTCAAAGCTAAAGGATCACAGGCTCAGGGGGGATTTCTAACATTTCACACAGAATCATAGAATATCCTGAATTGAAAGGGACCCACAAGGATTACTGAGTCCCACTCCTGGCCCTGCACAGGACAAATCACACCCACAAATATCACACCATGTGCCTGAGAGCATTGTCCCAACGTTTCACTGGGCTCTGGCAGTCTCAGTGCTGTGAGCACTGCCCTGGGGAGCTGTTCCAGTGCCCAGCCACCCTCTGGGTGAGGAACCTTTTCCTGATATCCAACCTAAACCTCTCCTGACACTTTTAGAGCATTTTGAATTTCCTTACTTATCCAGTCTATTGAGACTGTATTGATGATCTAACGCACACTGCTTGGAGGTGTATACATAGGTGATTAAGGCCTTAATTCAGCAAGGTGCTTTAAGTACTTTGAGGTACTTCATTGCAATAGACAGGACTTTGCAGGAGTTAAAATCTTGTGAATACTGAGGTCTTTGCTGTGATTGTACTGATTAGGTAAGTATGGCTGCTGGATAGCTATTTTTAAAAATTAAATTACTGAATTACTGTGTTGTTTAGATCTTCCTTTTAGTCCTTCTTGGAGTTGTGGCAGATTCTTTAGGATGTTATCATTTACATTTTATAACAAAAATATAGTGAATTGTCTTGTCTCACTTCTCTTGGCAACTCAGCAAACTATCATTAACATTTTTCATCAGTATTCTGTTTAGAGTTTTCTAAACTGAACAGTATAGTGGCAACAGCTCATTTTTAGATGCTGTTACAGTTCTTTCACATCTTTATAGTACTGTAGTAAAGCTGAATTTACTGGCTACCTTGAAAGCGGAGTAAGGCAGCATTAGAATCTACATTAAAGTGATTCAATACTCTTTAGAGAAAAGCCTTCTTAACATGATATCAGATACAGTATGTGTTTTGGGGGTAGTTTTATAAGGATTGCCAATAAACTTGAATGCTACCAACAACAGCTGCTTTTTGAAATATTGCTCTGTCCAGCCCAATGAAATTTAGGGGATTTTTCTTTGCTTTGTAAGCATATGTGATCGACATTAGCATTCAGGGGAGCAGCACCTGCAAATGGAAGGGAGGCCATATCCTGGAGACTGATTTGGTGGTTTAACTTGGTAAGGATGGGAGGGATCAGCTTCCATGCACTTGTTTCTCGTTAAGAGTTAGTGCCAGTCTCCAGTCTCTAGGGTAAGTACCATGCTCTGATATATTTTTCCTAGGCATTCTTCTTGGTGACTCTTTAGATTTATTTCCAGTTTGGGTGCAGAGAGAGGATATTTTTCATAAGTTTTCATGAGCTAAGGAAATGCAAACTGTTCAAGGTCATATTCATTCAGTGTTTGTGTTCAGGCAGGTTGACCTGTGCTTATTGTTCCTGGTTTTATGGCTCTGAGCAGCTCATTTAATCTTTGTTTCCTTTCTTAATCTTTGATAATTTAACTATTTTTTTAAAACTATAATTTTAGAAGGAATGGCAAATTCTGGTGCCCAAAAGAGGGATTAGCCACAAATGGCTGTAACACTGCTTTCAATTATTACAAGTGCAGTAGTTGTAGTAACGACTGCTACTACTTGTATTGCCATTCAGTAGGGGCAATTTTAAACTATTGACATGTTAATAACTCTCAAGCTACCCACATTCACTAGGAAATATCTTACTGCTTTTAAATGATATATGGTTCTCCATGTTCTACTTATTATAGAAATTATATGTTTCTCCCATTTTACCATTTTTCAATAAATACTTGCCAAAGGCTTATTTTAAGCTTCAGTTGTAGAAATATCCCTTTCAGCCAATCGTAATTTTAGAGGATATTGCATCTAAATAGCTATGGGAAAAAATTTGGGATTTTTTTTTGTGTCAGATATGTTCGTGCTGTTCCCATCTAGCACAATAGAGCATTTAGTGTTCATCAAAGAAATACTTTCACTACCTTGAATGCAGTAGTTTGATGTTATTTCCTTCAAAATGTGACAGATTTTTAAGGGTTTTTTGCCGTCATATTTTGTAAGTTAATTACATTGGAGCCTTAATAAATTTTGAGAATGTGACAGATGAATGTCATAATCAAACAGAAAAATATTAAAAAGAAAATTAAGATATATTTTTAAAATGACTGTCGCTGATTCAATTAAAAGTTTTGCTTTACTCCAAAGTAGGAACTATAAAATTAAGTGAACACCAAAATAAGTTCCTTTTGCTATTAATCAGTTGGACTAATTCTACACACTGAAAAACAGCAGGGATGTAAAAAGTAATTGACCATTCATTGTTAATATAATCACAATATTGCTATTAATGACTATAAGGAAAAATGAGTATTACAAATGAAACAGAATAAAAGAGAAATATTTTTGCAGTTAAAAAATAGAATTGACAAGTAAGAGTTAATTAAGTTAAATTAAGATGGCCTGGTGACAGAACATAGATATAAATAGTATAATATAAATTCCAAAATCTAGAAATATTTTGTGTTTTATCCAGCTGCAAACTAGAACTTTATTTAATAAATTTATAATAAATATATTAAACTTTGTCTTAACAATTTAATATTCATTGTTGATAATGCTCAAAAACTTTGAGTACTGGTGTTTAACATCAGGTTAGGAGTTCTCAAATAATTGGCTAGAGACATTAATACAAGTATTTTTACCCTTCCAGTAATGCATATGAAAATCACTGAAATATGTTACAAATATGTAATTCTGTGCAGGGGAGGCATAAGTTATATTACAAAAGGGAACTTATACTTTTAGCCTTTAGCCTTTGCAGTGGAAACTAAATTACTTAGTTGAGTTAAACTTGCTTTCTAATTTCTCTGCTAAATTTGACCAAAGATTTCATTGGTAGTGTTGCAAAAGTCTATTTGCAAAACCACTGTCTAAGCCTAACAAAGCTGAAAGAAGTGTTGAATCCTGCTGCCCTAAAGTGTTCTTTCTCTCTTCAAAGATGTAGGATTACAATTTTTTTTTTTTTTTTGTGAGTGGAAGGGGAGGTTATCTGGTATTAGGGAAAGCAGTTTTTATTGAGACTTTTTTTTTTAAAGAAAGCAAATATTTGTCTCATCAGAACAACTTTGTGGAATAGCCCCTTATGCAGTGTTTCTTTGAAACAACAGTTCTAAAAACACAGAGAAAAGAAAGAAAAGGATGATTCCTAATTACAGCTATTTCCTGGACTGTTTATCTGTTTTGCTGTCAAGATTCTAAAAAACCTAAGAGTTTACAAACTTTAAACTCTAAAGGTGATCCCAGACATATCCTGTGCTTGGTTAAAGGTTCTGCTAGATCACTGCTAGGACAAAAAAGTGAAGTGCCTCTCCACCAGCTGCAGAGAAAGAAGGTGATTTGAATGTTAATGAAGGACAGAAGTTTCATAGTAACAGAAAAACAGAGGCTCTATAGATAAGAGAATATTTTCCCAGGACGTCTCAGTCTGCAGTTGTTGTAAGCGGAGGAAGTAATATTACTAAGGAAGTATTTAAATGTCTTTAACAGATATTAGATGATGAAGTGGAGTAGTCATTATATTCCTATCCAAGCTCCAGTGCATGAGAGGTCTATTGAAACACACTCTTTTGAGAATATCCACTTAGTCCTGTTTCTAGACTCCCAGATTAGTTTAGGCATCCTATTAATCTACAGTTCTAACACAAAAAAATTCTCAGAGAAGTTACTAAAGTTTTTGTTTAAAATGGCAACAAAGATCATAAGGTTCAATGTTTTTATAAATTTAAATGCCAACACTCCCCTCCTGCCCTTCTGTCTCAGCTGGAAAAAAATCCCTGACCCAACAGCTTCGAAATTCTTTCCTGATATTTCCACATGAAGTTTTTTTTAACATGTCTTGTTCCCGACTGTGCCCTTGAATTGTTCATAGCTCTCGATGCAAACATAAGAATTCCTTTTTACTCCTGCTTTCTCTTTAGTTCTGGTCTATCGTTGTTTCAGGAGCCTCATGACACAATCCATTCAACAGCCTGATCCAGTTCCAAGCCCCTGCCACGAGCAGGGACACCTTCCACTATCCCAGGTTGCTCAGAGGCCCATCCAACCTGGCCTTGGATGCTGGCAGGGATGGAGCATCCACAACTTCTGGAGCAATCTGTGCCAGTGCCTCACCACCCTTATAGTGAAATTTCTTCCTAACATCTAATCTACACCTCTCCCGTTTCAGTTTAAAGTCATTCCTCTGTGTCCTATCACTACATGCTCCTGTAAAAACTTCCCGGTTGGCTTTCTTGTAGCCCCCATTTAGATAGTGGAAGGCTCATCTAAGGTCTCTGCATGTTTGGTTTTTACTAAAAGCATTATTATTGGTGTTCTCAGCAGTTGTTGGGGTTTTTTTAAACAGATTAACAGGAAAGGAGCAGTGGGTTCACAATAGTACCACTGAATTGCTCGGAGAATGGCTGTGGGCCTGTAAAGGTACTGCATTTGTCATTCTGATGGATGACTTTTCCTGCCCATGAAATAAAGGAAGTAATCCGTCCTCATTCTGCTTAGCTCTCTCTAAGCAGAGGCATATATTTGGTTGCCAAACTCTCCTTTCCATTCTTCAACTAATCCCAGGGAAAGATGGAAATATGTTGAAAAGCCCGTGACACACGGTGGATGAGTAGTTCTTTGGTCCCAGAGCACTCATCTGTAGTGCTTGACAACCCTGTGCTTTCCCTTGCTCTTATTTAGTATCTTGATGGAAGTGCTGTGGGATCCATTAAGGTTAAATTTCTGCCATACATAGGAGATGTGTGTCTTTCTGGGAAAATAAAGCCCAGTTCTGGCTCTCTGGATACCCAGTAGAGAGCAGAATGAAGATCAAACTGGCTTAAGCTAAAACAGGAACATGCAACAAGTAGTGTCCCTCCAAAACGTCTTTCTCTGTTACTCTCTGTTGTCTGTATCTCACATTGACCTGATAGATTTCAGATAAATATATTACTCACTCTGCAGGAGAAAAAAAAGAGAACTCTATAACTAAGTGTTATTTCAAAATGTTGATTTGTGAGGACAATGGAACAATGAGCCCTCTTTTCCCCTTAGATTCTGTTTTTTTGCTTTTTTTTTCCACATCCTCACCCTGTAATTTCTTCTGTGTGAGATGACAAACTCTGAAAAGCACTTATGTAATAGTCAATAAGCCTATTTAACTTTCTTGCTGATCATCTTTGAGTATCTACTGTTGCCACCATTACCATGGGTGTCTTCCAATAATTTTTATTTTCTTGAATAATGCTAAGTTTAGATCATTTAAAATGAGGGAAGTGATAGCTTTAAATCAGAATTCCTAATCAGGAATAGAAATTCATATACAGAGTTTTGAGAATCCTCTCTTGCATTTTATATTGACACTGGTCAAAGATACAGAAATTATAAGTTAGGTTGCTTTTTTTTTTTTTTTCCCCAGCAGGATACATCTGTAATCAACAAACAGGATGAATTAGCCACTGCTGGGGGGTGTGGTATCACCAGTACAAGTTCAATAATAAAACTTTATTGACTTATTGATTTTATTTATTTAGTAGATTTTAATAATAGAATTATTTTGATTTGCCCAATCTAAATTCAACTTTATACCTCTAAACTATATCCAAATGAGTTTTGTGAAGTCACTCTTTTCATTTTTTCATCTCATAAAATTGGTAAAATGTCAGTGGTGTCATGGGATCAAATATGCAGATGCTCCTTCTTTTTCCTATTTTTACACTTGTACAGGGAAACTCTTAAGGTTAGTTCTGGATGGATACTAGAAGCTAAATGAGAAAGTAACATGAAGAGCTCAGGAAGCTCAGACATGTCATCCTGATTCTTATCTTTAAATGTAATGCAGTCTGTTGTCATGTGCTGGTAACGTCAAATATCATCTGAGCATTCTTTGGACTATTTGTCTCCACGTGTTACTGGCACATGCACCTATTCTTGTCCATTTTTTAACCACCCATGCTGGACTTTTCCTGCGTTAACATCACTTCCTGAATGCAAACCAACTCTGCCAGCAGGAGAAATTTGTATCTGTTCCATGCATTAGTACAATCATGACTTAAAAGGCCACTCCTTAATTCCTTCCAGCTAAAGTTTCTTCTTATTCTATATTAGACTGTGAGGGTGTCTCCTTTTGAGGCAATTAATTTCAAACTATTTTACATCTTTGATTTGTTCTCTCAAGTGGTATTGGACACAAAAAAGCCAGAATGTTCCCTGGTACAGCCTTTATCAAAGCTTCTGTGCAGTTGCTGAGGTAGGAAAAAAAGGGAAAAGGTAATAATTCTCAGTGCTTGTTTTCATACAATAGAAGGTATGTGTGTAAATCAGATATGGATTATAAATTAGAATTATTTTCATTAATTCTCTGGTTAATGTTTTGTTCGTATTTACATGTTGGAAAGATGATTCTGGAGAACAGCTGAGTAGGAGGATTCTTCTCTGTAATCAGCCCTGACTGATAGCTTTGAAGTGATCCCCTTTTCTGTCTGTGAGAACATATCATTCTACAGTAGATGGGATCTGCTGGACACGGTCTTGAAAAAACAGACAAGGTAGCAACATTTTCCACTGGCAAATCTCCAGGGAGAAATATTTCTTATAGTTCTTGTATATCTTTATACTTCATCTGCATGCTTTAGTTTTTGTGTCTCAGTAATCTGCTTACAGGGTAGAAGTAGCTGCAGAGTTAAAAGTGGTCTCAGCTTTTGACCACAGAATATTTTATTCCAGAGCACTTCTAAAGTATCTGAAGACTTAATAACCACAGTATCAGTTTCAAAATGCCAGTTTCACTGTGCATATCTAGGGAATACTTCAGATACCTGCCTCAGACAACCTTGACAACATACACCGGGACCTCTGTGACAAGTAATTTCTGCCAGAAATCCCAGCAGATTTCTGTCTGAGTTTTGCATTAGGTTTGACAAAAGTTTGAGGCCTGGTAGTTGCAATAAGTTTTACAGAATGCTGGAATATGTGAAAAGTTCCTCTAAGTTCAATTCAGGAGTCTAAATCCTTTTGCAAGTTTAAAGTAGCAATGCTTACAAGTGTCCAAGCCACTTGTTTTAAAACTCGAGTGAGAATTCTCATTTGCTGTTAAATTTGAGTTTGCTTCTTTAGGATCCTTTAAAATACATTACAAGGGGTTTGCTGTTGAAAACAGAATGAACAGAGCTTTGCTGGCTGACTAATTAAAAGTTTAACCAGCTAACTGTACTTTTTACATAGTGTTTCTGAAGCCTAGAGCTTCAGTGGAGATCAGACTGCTCTTTAAAAACCCGTTTGTGCAATGATTCTATTTCCTCCTTGTAACTGTTTGGAGTACAGCTTCAGCGTGCTATGGTGACAGGGAGAGGAGTGGAGCTGCCTCACCCTCTGAGCAAATAGCTGAATCCAGGAAATGTAGTCCTTGGTGGTAAGCTTATGGAAAGGGATCAAAAGTGTTCTGTCGGGTAAAAAAGTTAGGGAAAGAGAATATATTCTTTCATTTTTGAGTTTTTTGAGTTACCTTTTCACTGCTTGCTCCTTTGAACTCTGAGCTGGGTGGCAAGTTGCCACTTGTTTGTTTGCCCTGTACTTTGGTGTGTTCTTAAAACCTTTGGGAAATTAGTTTCTGAAAATTTTGTGTGCTACTCTGTGTTATTGCATCTAAACACTAAGTTTCTTTCAGTAAAATACATTAAATGTATATGACAGGGAAGCACAAAAAAACACATGGAAAAAGTGAACTGGATAATGAAATTCATTGTGGTTAGACAATTTTCTAATAAGTAAGAACACGTGTTTGCTATCTGCTATCAAATATTGACCTACTGTGAGACTTTTTTTCACTGAATATCAGAGATAGAAAAACACCCACAACCTACCTTGTGCCACTACTGTGGATTTGCCATTGACTTCCATTTATTGACTCCAGCAAAGCCATTTTATTTGACTGCAAACTTTTTTTTTTCACTCAAGGAAAATGAAACTTTTTATCATGAGTATGTTCAGCATGTCATGAAGAAAACTTTCAGCTCATACTCTCTTGCTTTTAGTTCATTCTACACTATAGTGAGATTTTTATATTAGGAGTGTGTTCAGAGCATGATGTAATTGACCTAAAATGGAACAGGGGAGCACAGATGTCCCAGCATTTTGGAATGTTGAGTGTAAAACAGACCAATCCCCTAACTTATAAGTAAAATTTACCACATTTTAGTAATTTTGCCATGCCTTTATATGGACTGCAACCTGCTACATTACAAAGCCAGAGCATGGTTAATTAAATAAGCAGTGTCTTCTGAAGGAAAGCCAGAGAGCCTGGCAGACAGCACTAAAATGCATAGGTAGAGTTGTTTAGCAAATGGGAGGAACCTAAGAATTGATCATGACATTGCATACACAATAAGGATTATTATTTATTGATTAATAAAGATAAGTTCCAATATATTACCCAAGTAGTTGTGTATGACAAGCTTAAACTCAATTAGAAAACAGAACAGGAAGACTGATTCTATGGATGCAGGATAGGCCTGACCCTAAATTACACAGTCACTATCCACTTTTATAAATCAGGTGAGGCTTGTAGTCCCAGAAAAGTAAATGAGACCTTGGAGCATCAATCTGTGCAGAATAAGTAGGAACTGGCAGTTGTGGTGTTCTGAATGATACACGGATGTGCACCAGTCCAGCTGAAGGTTGATAATTAACTTATGCTAAAATGTTACAGTAAATCAGTAAGGAGTCAAAGTATTCAAGGCATGTGCTCTGCTGTAGAACTCTAAATAAAAGGCATTGTACTTCTGTTGGTACACGTACTCAGAAAAATGAGCATACGTTAGTGACCTGAGGTTAATATTTTTCATGAGCAATTTGTGCTGTATGAACCTTTTTGGTTCTTGTTGTCCTTGATTTTTGTTGGATAGACCTTTGATCTTTTGAAGGATGTAAATTGAAAGGACACATCTAGGACAAGGAAATGGATCCCTATCCAAATTTTAAAAATAAGAACCGTATGGTTTAAAAGTAGCCAGCCACTTCAGGTGAGTCTGCAGGAGTCATTTGATGCAGTAGATGAGGACAGTTTTACAAATGACATAAACATACAGAAAAGTCAATAGTTTCAGTTTCAGCATCCTGTACAAAGCAAAGCACATCTGGATGAGTGATCTGATTTGCTTTTGCCCTGCAAAGCCATGAAGTCCAACTTGGCTTTCTGATGCAGACCAAGCTTGGGGGATTAGGTGTAGATGTTCTTAAAAGAGGAAAAACAGACACTTAGCAAACCTAGCAGATATTTTTACACACTCTTGGAGCCGATAAGAAGAATCATAAATTTAAACGTTACCTTGCCTTGCATAGATACCAGACTTAATAAATGGCTTTGAATTTTTCATGAATCACTGAGCACCCTGTTTTACTAATAAGACTAAGGTTTTTTGGCAGGGGAATTGGGAGGAACAGGACTATGAAAGATGCTATAAGGCTACTGATGGAGTGTCGTATAATTTTACTAGTTGCATAACTGCTTTTAACTACTAAATTCTCTCTGATTAAAATAACAATCGAGCTTGTAATTTTTCTGAACAGCTGCTGCTACAGGGGGTCATTACCTTGGAGAGCTTTGAAATAATCGTACTCCTAATACATGAGTTATGTAGTCTCATGTTTTACAGCAATGCACAAAGTTTAAAGTCTATAGTAGAATGTTATTTGAAAGCTGTCAAACCATGTTAAAAAAGACTGCATCGTCAAAGGCCCTTGTGGCCAGGATTCAACATGTAGCCTTGTCTTACTCATTATAAAATGCATGTTTATAAAGTTCCACAGAGCATCCAATTCCCAATTCACTTATATCAGCAAGACTTAACTTGCTCATTAATCTAAATTCTTTTGCAACTTTAATCTACATGTTTAATTAATCATAAAATGAGGCGGTAAGTAATTTCAGCAATGTGTGGCTTGTTATCAGATGCATTTAATCACTCTTCTGTGAGCTCATTTGGAAACACCTGAAGATGTCGAGAGCAGTTTGAATAAGCATAAATTATTCTTTGTCAGTGTACTTCACTCAACTAATAAGACATTAATTTAAAAGGCACTGTTCGTCATTTTTAGATCTTCACCAATATTTTTAGCTTAGCAGTACAAATCTAATTGTACATACTGTATGATTCCCAACATAGTGCCCAACACTGAAAAGGGTAAGAGTTATATTGAATTCATTTTTCTTATTTACATGTAATTATATCATGTAATCGTAATTTTCATGAGGATTAACCGTAGGTATCAAATCTGTTAACTGTTCAAATGTTTTTGGAACAAGCTGCTAATTACTTGAAATGTTAAAGAATATTAGATGGTACAAAGAGTTATAGATTCTATGTTTTTTCTTTACAGGTAATAGCTCTTGTCGTATTTGGAACACTTGCTCTGGCTATGTCTAAGTAGCTCAAATGTAGGTAGGATTAGCTTTTGAAAATGCAGAAACAAAGACTGCAATATTGCTGGGCCCATTACATGAATAGCTGTTCTTTCATATGCTTCCACAGGATTACATTGAATGGAAAATAATATTCCCACTTTTCCTAGTCACCTAACTATTATGTAGTTGGTGATGGCATTCTAAAAAAAAAAAAAGGCATGACCTCAGAGCATGTATTTCAAAGGAGCTGAGTAAGTCATACATCTCTCTGTGTCAAGAAAATGGGAATAAAAATCACATTTTATTGAATGTCATCACCTGTCTCTCTCTGCTCTAAGAGAGGATGACATTCTATAAGAATAATTATTCCACTGGAAACAAATTTATTTGCTTGCCATGGAGCATCTCAGTTAATCTTGCGTTTGAACAGTGGACTACATTCAATAGTTGACTGGTATGTTCCAGCAGGGATCAAAACAGGAAAGGGGAGGATATACCATTTTGCCATGAAGTACAAATCACTTCCCTGCATTTTTTTTCTGCTGTATTTAATGTCTGTGAATGAACTCTTGTTTTCTCTGACAGAGCAGTGCTCTAACAAGAATAATATTGCTCTGAGTGCCCTGCCATGTTAAAGTTGCCGCACCATTTATACTATAGCAATAAATTGTGGCAGTTGATCCTTTTCCCCTGCTGTCTACGTGGTCCTTTCTACTACAATTTAGGTTTTATTTTTATTCAGCTACCTTTTGCAGATGGAACTGATTGTTTGTTTCTAGAGCGCTAAGAGTTAGAGAACAGTAAACCTCTTGCAGCGTCATATAGTACCTATCACCAGGCTGGACAGTTTAACAACGTTTTAGGAAACCACAAAAAACTATGTACAGATTACATTTAGGGTCTGACTAAAACACATACAAACAAGGAAATATGAGCTCCTTCTAGGCCTTGCTCCATGTAAACGTTTATTCCAACTTATTTACTCCGTAGACCATAATGAATCCTTCACACGTGTTACTTGGCCTATTTTTGTCTGCAAAATGTCTCTTGAAACATCTCTGGTCGAGTTCCAAGATACGAAAGAAAAAAATCTTAGTTCAGTAAACTGAAAAATAACCAGCTCAATTTTTCTGTAATTACTCCTAAGTTACAGAGTTATCAATGCCTGACTGTAAATATTTCAGTGTGTGTGGCTGGAGGATTTTCAGGAATCTTTCAGCCTGTTCCCATGTCTATAATTTGAACCATTGTTACCTGCGCTTTAGTAGCTAATATATTTTTTTCTTTGGGTAAAAAGCCCAAGATGAAGACTCATTTTTAATTTTTTTTTATTTTTATTTATTTATTTACTTTAAATTTAAAAAATTTTTCTAGATCATGGACAACCAGAGCTAAAATGTGAGAGTTTGTTTGTTGTAAGAGATCCTAGAACAAAAGACATCACCATCATTATAATCATTGCTTTAACAGATAGCTGATATGCAACTTGTGGTAACTCTAAGGAAAAAATGTGTGTACTTCATTAGCCAGTAAGTGAATTTGTGAAGTTTTTCTGTTAATCACATTGGCCTTTGAAGGGAACCTTCTAATAACTTGTTTATATAGAAATTGCAGAGAGTTCGTGCTAAATACATCCGATTTGCATAATATATTTTGGCCTTTTCTAATTGTTTGGATGTATCTGTTATCTGCTTCAAGCCAAAAATATTTATTGACTTTATGGACTCAGATGGGATGTTTTAAATAGAAGTTCTTCATAAAAATACAGCTTTTACATTTGCAAAGGCTATGTTTTCCTCCTGTAAGTGAGAATCCTATCTTTGACAGGAAAAACTTGCATTAAGTGTCAGGGTTAAAAATTTGAATGAACAGTCCTCCCTCAAAGAAGGAAAACAGAGCAAAAGAATAATTTTTGCCTTGTCAAATTTGTACCTTTAAAGTTTGCATTTCCAAATGTATCTGTTTCTATGACTCTTAAATGTAAGATGTAAGACTCCTTAAAAATGTAAAGAAGATGAGACTCTTCTGCTTACATTTCTCTGTCATGGATTGAACAAAAAATCCCACCTCGAACCCCCAAAATCCCACATTTGTAAGGAGTCTGTAAGGGGTGGCATTATGCTGTTCTGTCATAAAGCTAAACTTTTAAAAATGAGAAACTTCTAAAAGTGAGACACCATAACAGCAGAGGTGTTTGTATTAGAGCACCTGATAATTGTACTTAAAATTGTACCTGTTCCAAGGTAGAGAACAAAGTTCTTGAAGAACAAGATAAAATTGCTCAGTCCTTCATATCATTTTAGCTCACAGTACAAATTCAAGTAGCTATGTGGAAGAATCGTGTGAAAGCCATATAGGCCAGCAAACAAGTGAAATAGCTAACTTTTTTCCCAGAAATGGAGGAATAGTCTGTAGATGCCATAGAAATTAGACCGAATCTGTAGAATGGAATGCCACAAGGCCACACCTACAATGGACAAAGAATTGAAAAGCTAGCAATGGCTTGGAAAAACAAGTATATTTATTAGCTGAACACTCTCCTAAAAGGGAGGAATCAGTAACAATTCTCTCACAACTTTATTTGCTCTGATAAATACAACGGTGAAATATTTCATTTTGAAAATGTCCAGCTGGAGGGAAGTGCTTGTCTATGGTTTCCAGGCACATATGTGCAGTTTTTTAGCTACCTTTGAGTGGTTAGGCCTCATTATTGTTAGAAAGCAAAGGATCTGGCAGCCAAGCACAACCTCAGTTTTGAAACAAAATTTGAGAATGTAAATTTCTTTCCTGAGGGCTGTGAATCTTACAGTTTTTTACTGGTTACTTGTGTTTGAGAGACTGTTTCTTCTTTTACCAAAATGTGAATCTGACTCTTCTGCTTGGGTCAAAATATGAATTTGAATTAATGACCTTTCCCTGTTTCTAAAGCAAGTGTCCTACTCTGTGCTTCAACTTTATTCTTTGTGGGATATGAAACTTCTGCCTGTTGCATGAAAACCAGATCTTGTGCTATTTCACTTCTATGTGAATTGATGACATTTTGATGCTTGAAATTGGTTACTTGGGCCAAAATGCAAGTGAAATAATGGTGGTGTACTACATCTTGTCCTGGTTTCTTATTCAGTGTACAATTATGCATTAATTCAAAATCGTTGAAAATTCTCATGTTGCAAAGGGTGCATATAAATGAGTAATGATGTAAGGTACAAAGAGAGTCCTGAGTTACTTGAGGCATTGAATTTGGCCAGTAGTTGCTTTTTTTGGCATAAAATTACTTTAGTGTAAGAAGAATTTTTGCATCGCAAAATGCAGCTTGTGAACATTGCATTCTGCAGGATGTCCCGAGAAGGGAAGTACAGCAGATTATCAAAGGAAATTATAAACTTCCTGCAATTTCCTAGACATTAAACAGGAGAATTCTTAGTACTATCACACCAGGCTTTATTACACTTAGGTGATTGAAAAGCTCAAAATTTGCACAGAGAAAGTAAAAAAAAAATAAAGAAGAGGAAAAATATTTTATTTAATTAATTTTAGATGCATAAAGGAACCTCCAGAGACATCTACTTAATGCTGTGGGAGTTATGAAACAGGCAGTGTCTTTCTAACAAACATGTGACAGCCCTAGAGTTTGCTTCAGAGAATATGTCTGACAAAAAGAAATCACTGAGAGTAGTAAACTTTTAAAATACTTACTATTTACCCTTGAGGACAACATTAGTCACGAGCAATGTGGCTGCTTTGGAAAGAAAGAAATCTTGAAAAGCTCAGGAAAATATTTTTTGTGAATTTTAGACCAGCCTTTTTGGAGTAGTACAGCACTCTAAAGTTGATTTACATGCTCCCCCATGAATAAACTCTACACAAGACCCATTGCTTGATTCAGTCTGGCCTGTGTTTGGGAGCAACTTGACACAATAAATAAAAGCCTCCCATTGTACCAAAGAGCATTTTGGTCCCATGAAAATTAAAAGATTGATAGAATTCTTTGTATTATAGATGTAATTAATTTTACACATGCCTATAAAATATAGGAACAAAATAATTTAGAAAAACCCACAAACAAAACAAGCCCCAAAATACAATAGAGAGTAATAAAAAGAGGAGGCGGAAATTCATTTTTTGAAAAAAATAGCCTGCACTTGTATTACGAATTGCAGGCCAGTTTTGTAATAACAGTAAACCTTTTAATATAATTTCTTTTTTGAAAACAGACTCTTCCCTGAAATTAAAGAAATCCTTCTCCTTCAGGATCTATTTTTCCACTTAAAACTGTTTGGCAAACTTTTTAACAAGCCCA
The DNA here is from genome assembly GCA_013397195.1 of Hylia prasina. Classification (NCBI taxonomy): domain Eukaryota; kingdom Metazoa; phylum Chordata; class Aves; order Passeriformes; family Sylviidae; genus Hylia; species Hylia prasina. The sequence goes on from VYXD01003817.1 coordinate 381,593, forward strand.
TGGTAGAACATGTCTAAAAGCTTCTCAAAGAGAGATCATATTAATGATTTAATTATTCTGTANCCAAAGAGAGAGTGGGTGTTCTAGGGCTTTATAAGCATCCCCCTGAGTAGTGGGACCCTAATACCTCCTACTAGTGAATGATCTATTAATGATTTAATTATTCTGTAGTTATGAACAAACTTTTAATAATCAGTAATACCTGTCAAATGCAAGGCAGACTTTGGGAGGTACGAAACCCACAGGTTTGATTTTCATGGCCCACAGGTATCCATAGAGGAACCCTGGCACAACAAGGAATTTGCTGCTCAAGGGCAGGTCAGCAGGGCAGGAGAGCTCTCCCATACTGGTAGTAGTTTCTTGCCCAGCTAGATGAATGTCTTGACAGTTTTCCCTGGTTATTTTCCTCAGGAGTTGAAAATGAATGCAAATTTTGATCTCTGGTTTGCTGATATGCTCTATGTTGCTGTTATTCTTACTGCTTGGACAACTGGCTACTGACCATTACATTCTGTGAATAAAAGAGCCATGGAGAAGTAGGTGTTTTTTTTTTCTGAGCAGTCTTTGTTAAAATTGTCCTTTCATCTCCATGGTATCAAAAGGCCACTTTGTAACAAATAAGGGAACACACCACCTTTAAAATAATCTTGACTTTTAATTAACCAAGTGTAACCATTGTGACTTTTATTCCTTCATTTCTGAGTTCTGAGGTAACCGAGAGCCTGTTTTGCATGTCACAGATTTTTTTTTTGTTGTGATGCCTTAATGAAACGTGCCAAATGATAATGTGTCTTGTTTGAAGAGGAAATTGCATTCTGAGTTATAGCATGTCCTTCACATCATCCTCATTTTGAAAGGAAGGGAGCCTGCTTGGCCTAAATCTTTCTCAAAGGAGAAATTTCAGACCCAAAAGGCTGGGAGTGGTTGATAGAATTGCCTATACATTAATCTATATAATGCTGAAAGAAGGAAAAGTCTATTTGAAAATAAAATTGTGAAGGTTCATTGGTGATGTGTGTTAAAAAAATGTAAAACTGTATGAGATAAAAGAGAAATGGACAACATAAAGAAGACATGAGAACTTGTTTTACTAAATAATATTAAGGCCCAGCACTAATTCCTGGAATTTTTTATTAACTCTTGCTATATTTTAGTTATAAAATATATTCTAAACTAGTCACCTGGTGTAAGAAAGATGTTAAACGCTGCTCTAAAATAATAAACCCTATAAAATTGGTGTGGTCTATTTAGAATCAAAGCAAAGCCACAACAAAAAGCTCCTCCCCCTCCCTTTCTCTAAACTTTCATGGTGTAGGACTACATCCTTGATCCTCAGGAGAGATTCAAAAGACCTTTGTGGGAGTAAGGAAGACAAATGTCTGAACTACATTGCTGCATAGGCACTGATTTAGAGCTGAATGTAGGGAATGGGAAACAGTAATTCTTGAGGCTTGATGACAACACACAAACCTGTAGGAGGCTGTATGTGAAAGGCAGGTTGGTTGTTCTAATCGTAGAATGTTTGAGGATAGTGTGTTGACTGAGTAAGATACACATTAAATGCCTCTGGAAAACTGCAATTGGCTTCTCAAGAAAAAAATTGGCAGACATTTGTGATCCATACTGGAATGGGAAGTGCCATCTCCCAGTCCCTCAAGGCTGTTGCAGCTCAGCTGAATTTCTCATCTGTCAAGAGAGGGAAGATGCACAAGCAAAGATCTGTGGTAGGGGCTCCAACCAGCAAAGAGAGAGGGAGGGTGGTAAGTGAGCGATTCCTCTTCAGCTTTGACAGTACTAGGCTTTCCCAATATCTCTGGCACTTCAGCTATTTAATTTGGAGCTGTGCTCATACTCACAGGAGCTGGAACATCTGGACACTTACACAGCCAATCAGAGAGTTAATTGTAAAGCACAGTGAACCATTTCTTCACGTCTTTCCTCGTCTGCTGTGGACCTCCAGCTAAGGAGGGATCCAGCGTTTGAGTTCAAATCCTGAAATACCTGCCCTTTTGTCTCTGAAGTCTGTTTGTTTGATTGAAATTGTAGTTGTACTTTAGATTTCAAGAGAGTCATCTGAGTTGGCAGGAATTCTTCTTGCGAAGCATATTACTTTCCAGGATGGTTGAGATGCCCATCAATGCCTGCTTATCTTTAGGCTTCAAGTTCCTTAATTCTCTCCAGGGATGATTAGGCAAGCAGCCGTGCTCACTGTTATTTCAGGAAAGAGCCATCCAGCTTTCTGGAAAACAGTAAATATCAGGTCTGCTCACTTCTGCTTGGATTTGAAACTATCATAAGGCTGCATAGTTATCGACTTGAGTCAGACCAAAATAGAGTTGCTCATGTTCAAATATATACTTAATGTTTTTAATAGGGTCCTGAGAGATGATCTGATGAGTACTTAGCAATGGATTCACAACATTACCATTCCATATGAATCACAAAAAGGGTATCTGATTCTCATAATACTCTTTTCTACTCCCTATTCTCCTCACAGCCTGTTAGGTGGTATGTTTAAAGTAGTTTCTTGATAAAAAGAAAGGGAAGAAGGTGATGTAGGTTAAATAACTAGGACCACTTAATAATTGCTCTAGAGTTATTGATACCCTGTGGTCTGTTGAATATTTTGAAAATGTGTCCAATAAAAACAAAAGGAATAAATGCATACACATGACTTTAATGTGTTAGGTCCTCTGGTTTCAGATCCTAAACATGAAAACTTAAAAACAAGTTCTTAATGATGCTAGCTTAAGCTGAAGGCAAGTACAAAACCTATTTTTAAAATTTTTAATTATAATTCTCAGTATTTAAAAGAATTATATTTATTAATATTATTCCTTACTCTTCCGAGAAGATTTCATTTTAGTTTCATGTGTTTAGGATTAATTAAGTTCCTAGGATGATTGAAGAAATGGGCTTTATTTTGTGTGTAGGATCATGAATTAGAAACTTAGAAAAAAAATTAGAAAATTGATCTAAATTCTGAAACATAATTTGAGGCATTTCTCAAGCTTATAGGAGGTGAAGCAACATTTTGGAAAATTGGTTTCACCTGCTACAAAGAATATTTCTTATATTTTCTTTAAAAAATCCTACCTACTATACTGTTTAAAATCATATGTCCTGTGTCTAGTGTTGGAAAATATGTATACAATGATATTGAAATTAAACATGGGCTAAAGTGGTTTAGCAGACTTGGAAGCAGGACTTTGAAATTAGCCCCTTGTCACTGGGCAACCTGTTCAGCACATCTTGTCTTAGCTTCCATATCAGTAAATGTGCAAGAAATGTCTATTTTACTGTTATAATATAGGAGTGTAGATCTGCAAAGTGGTTTCCCCAAAGGTGTCAGTCATTACTGAAATGGGCATTATTGGATTCCCAGTCTTCCTATTTTATTTGGTTAGAGGTATGTAAAGCCCTCAGCTAAAAGTAGAGCTCCCTTGAACTGAAGGTTTCACTGCTGCTAAATTTTCTTTTAAAATAGACAGTGCAGGTAAAAGTTAGAGGACTGAAAATTTTTCATCCTTGTGCACTGATTGTAAATTTAGATCAAAATCATCCAGACTGATTGCTATGTTAAATCAGTCTCTGCACTTATTACAAACTGTGGGCTTTTAAAGGTTTAGATGTCTGTCCTTCAGGACAAACTAATCAAAGGAGCTTTGAATATCTGAATGTGGGCCAGAGATTAATTGTGATGTTTGCCTGAGTGCTTGCATGAAAGTCCAGTGGTGAAAGCCCACATGCAAGTTTGAGAAACTCCAGCTTTAAGAGGTTGATAACTTTTAAGGCTATAGGGTCCACAGTAATTATTTAGTGTGACTTGCATAATGCAGGCATAGAATTGTCCCTAAAGTTGCTTAGCTATGGCCAGAGGGATATATCTTTGTGGGGTGTAGCCTGACTGGAAAAATTTACAGTGACAGCAGATGTACCAGAATCTTTTGTTAATTTGTTTCAGTGTTAATTTATCTCACTTATTAAGCTGTGTGCTGTGATTCTAGCTTGAATTGGTTTAATCGAGGTTTACAGCCATGCTTGTCTGTATGGTTGAAAAATCCTCTGTTATCATGATTTCTTTCCCCTGTGCATACTGCTAGTTTCTGATCTAAAGATTTTTTTTTTCCTTCAACAAATTTGATGTAGTAAGCCACTTGGCTGCCTTACTGCAGAATGTGTTTTCCATTATTTTAATCTTTCTCATGATTCTGTATTAGTCTTTCATAATTGTGAGGGAGTTCTGTGGAGAGGTAGTAGTGCTTCTGCTGTCACCAAGTCGATTCTACTGAAAACTTCTCCTCTTAGCAAATGCTTCTCTTTCTATAAAGCTGATGCATTTCTCATGTAAGTGCTTCAGCTTTCTTATATATTACTTATATTGCTTACTGGCTAAGTTAGAAGGAAGAAAATTCAATAATATGAGTCAGTCATTTAGGGTCCCTGTTATGTTTGTTTTTCTGTAAAATGTATTTGATCCACTTTTAAATATAATTATTTTTATTTTCTGATAAGTCCAAAGGAATGCAGGTTTCTACATTATATCTGGTGTTGCAGAGCTTATTCTTCCTCACAGTATCTGAGTTTTTTTTCTTACATTAAAATGGTATATAACAATATTGAGTATTTTGACTTTAAAATAGTTATAAAAGCTTGTGAAAGTAATGTGCTTCACAAACGGAAAACTTTTCCACCAAGTAGAGAAAATTGTCAGAGAAATAACTAATTGATCTCTGCTCTTTTACAGCTGTGTAATGCTATGCATTACTAAAAGCTCCTGTTAAATTAATTAATGATTTCAATTATGAACTTTTCTCCAAAATGTTATGATTCGTATCAAGCTGATAATGCAGTGACCTGAGAGTGTGAAATCTGTGTTATGTAGAGAGTCGCCAGTTAATTGATTCACAAATTATTTAAAGTTTGTTACACCCAGGGGAGTGCTCAGATCCATGACAGCTATTTCTTAAAGTGTGCAAACTCTCTTTTCTTTTAAGATTCTGTTGAGCTAACAAGCATGATAAAATGGTTGCAAGCCAGATATTGGCAGTCTGTATTGCACCAGTTAATATATTGAAACGATTTCTCTAAGGTTTTTTTCCTGTATCACAGCAAGTGCCTATATGAAAAATAATTTTGCAGGTATCAACAAGAAAAGGTTAACGTCCAGAAATTAACTTTAGTCTATCTTTTTATACCAATTCGTTTTGTCATCTGTAGTGTTTCTGTTAACTTTCTTTATCACCTGTTATCACACCTGTAATTTCTGATAATTGCAGAGTAACTAGTTTCCTGTTAAGGGAAATACTATAAGCATTCCTGAAAAAAATCTTCTGAGGTTTAACTATAGATTATTTCATACAATATTGTGGAAGGCTTCAGTTTCATAATACAGAGGAGTAGGAATTACACCAACCTGTGTTCCAGAATTTAATGATATCAAATCCTGTATTTTACTGACTTTGTCATGTCTTCGTATGTTCAGAAGCTTGAACAGGAATTTTCTTACTTGCTACAGATGCATAGAGACAGGAGGGGATGTTCAGTGTAATTCTGTCTGATTTTAACATCTTAGTTCACGAGTTTCACAACAATTAAAAATTGAAATGTACAAAGAATAATATAGAAGGAGGTATTAAAATAAGTTAAAGTACTGTTAATATTTTATAAACCTTGATTAAATTTTTATAAATGTTATTAAAACGCAGTTGGGTTGACTTTAGTGTTGTATAAAATGACCGCTTTCACAAATCCTTCTGAGTGCCAGATCTTTCCTGAAGGGACAGAAGGACTTTGTAGGTTTCCCTGGGTCTGAGGAGAGACCAGGAGTTTGAGGTGTGTTAGGAGAGGTATTTCTTGCTCAGGAATTCTCATGATGGGAGTATTAACAAGCATAACGTTTTTTGGATTATTTTTCTTTTGTACAATCAAAACATTTGGGCTCATGTGAAAATAGAAAATTATTTTAGATACTGTCAGTTAAATAGCAAAAAAAAAAAAAAAATCATGGTGGTAACTGGCTATTCCCATCATCTTTCTCACTCTTGGAAGGTTCTGCTGGCCCAAAGATTTAATGCTCTCTATTACCCGTCACTTTACTCCTTCTTTTTTCTTGGATCATCTCTCTGTTAGTAAGACCAAACAAAATATTTCCAAATGAACGTGCATCTTGTGTTATGAAGTTGCACATTGCTGCAGGGCCCTGAGAAGCTGCACTGAAAGGGAGCAACTTAAAACTAATATCTGTATTGTAGAAAAAAAATACCATTTCAAATACTGAGTGACTGCTTCTGTTTCCTAAAATTAAGGAGCCTATAATCTCAGCACCATTAACAAGTGCTGTCATTCAGATACACAGTGTCTGGCTGATTTAAATAAAATGAAATGAAGATAGTTGTTTCTGGTCCCTTGGCTTCACTCATTGCCATAAACATATGCTCTGCGTCCCGCTTCTTTCCATCTTATTTATGACTTTAATTTGTTGTGTGGGCTGCGCTAGAAATTAAATTTAATACAATTCTCCAAGGGACCCTGTCATATAATAACATGGTAATTTCTGTGTATCCTTTTGAAAAATGAGGAAATTAATTCTTCCTGACATGTTCTAATTATTCCAGTGTGAACGGCAAATCCGTTTTTCCCAGCCCCTGAAGTGTTATAGGCAAATGGCTGCTGTTCAAAGCTGAGGTGCTAATGCTGACCAGCAGTGCGTTTAATTTGAAACATGAGCAGACACCTTTCAACACACCTTTGTAATATTGGAGCACTTTACAGAAATTAATTCACTACTTATTTGGCAGCTTAGCCTGGGGGTTATAGTTTTTATTCATCAATACTATAGTCATGTTAGCACAATGTTTCCTGCTTCCTCCAGGGCTCTGTGCCTGTGAAGGAAAATGCAGACTGAGAAAGGAGCAATGGTTTGTTTTAATGTATTTATTTTTAATGTGGAGAGGTGCATACCATAGAAGTGATAATTCTGTGTTGTGGTGTATTTACAGTTTGGAAAGAGGTACTATAAGGCCTTCAGTGGTAAGCAGTTTCAACTGAAATTACAGGGAAGAAATTATTTGAACCAACTTCCTGTGAAAGAGTTCTTCCACTCGAATGCTGGCCTCTGTCATGACAATCCAATGCCTGCTTCCTTTTCTACTACATTGTTGAATTCTAACTCAAACCAGAATGCATATGCTGTAAATTTAGGATTCCATAATATACTTGGCATAGGTAGATTTTTGCTGGGGAGAAGGCAACAAATTATCAGTATAGGCGCTGAAACTCGCACAAGTGATTCTGGGCATTTATGACTTTTGATATATTGCCTTTGGGAATTTCTATTTTAGTGTGTTCATTTTGTGCAGGACTGCCAAGTGAAGTCCTTCAAGAGTCCCAGATTTGTAATACACAGATGTTGTCTTTGTTAAGTGTTCTTTCAGAATTCAGATGCATGGAAGTATAAAAGAAATTTCAACTATTCCAAGAAACAGAATTTGACAGAAGGCACCAAGTGGAAGAGTCTGGAATAGTTAAGATTTCATTAACAGCTTTTCAGCCATAGATGTAAAGAAGAAAGGATAGTTTTCAGACATGTTGTTGAAGAACAGGAATGAGGAATTGTCTTAGAATCTTTGCTGACTGCGTAGCTACAGGGAGAAATGTGGTGGAGTTTGAGGGCAAAGTTTGGAGTTCAATTGAGGCAGTAAGGGCATGAGGTCCATCAGGCTTGGCCAAACCTGAAATCTGTGTTTCTGAAACAAGTGGGGAATGGATAGAAATAGTAGGTCCATGAGAGGTGAAAGGGAGCAGTGGTTGCCTGAAATGGGCTGGAGAGCTGTGAACAAAGGGTATCAGCTAAGGCAGAGAAGGTCAGATCAGGTTGAAGGTCATGATGTGTTTGAGTGGAGCAGTTGCAATGGACAACAGAAATGACATTTGAGGGGATCTTAGAATACAGAACAGAGACCAAAGTTAGAGGTATTGAGAAAGCTTGTAAGGAGGATTGAGGTAGTTGGTCATTGAGTCAGTGGAATTACACAGGAACAGGGAAGGTTTATTTTATGGCCATGCCACCAAGTGCTAAAGTAAAAAACTATTCTTCTTTTTGCACATGGGAATCGTTTTTGTTAACAAGACAAGGAGTCAGTATTAGAGCAATGGTTAGAATTACTGGATAACTCCTCCGTATGAAATTCTTTATACAAAGTCCTTTCTGTAATAAATAATTAACTGTAAAATGTGTTCTTCTCACTCTGAGTAGTTATTTGCAGTTAAATATTTGAATACATAATGAGAAGAAAGAAATTTTACATACTACTTTCATAAAGAGGGATGTTAAACAATAGTTCAAATTTCTTTCTGACCAGTTCATAAGAAATTTGAATTTCTTGAGCAGATCCTATGAGTGATATACTGTCGTAAATACTCCATGCATTCTTGCTCAACAGACTTCATTCAAGGAGGTTCAGAATGAAATCTAAATAGTTTGACTACTGGATGTAGTTTTAATTTGAAAAAGTAAATTTTGGCATTAGAGTTTTCAGTATAAAGGCTAAGTTCTCCCTATGGAAATCTGCAATGGAAGGAGGAATTACTTCCAAAAGGCTGGCAATCTTGTGAATAACTCCAGTGGTAAAATATGTAAGGCAGCGGTCTGAGTGACTGAATAATAAAATGCCAGCAATGTATGTCCCCATNAAGAAAAGAGCACATAAACTTAGGTGTTGTTTCTGGTCACTCAGCACTCGGTCAAGCCTGTGACCCACTGATATTTATTTTGTTACCTAAAAATTAGTAGGTAAAGGGCAGAAAACATGAGGTAAAACAAGCTAGGGATATAGAAGCATCAAAGGAGTATTCCTGACTCAGCAGAGGCAGTGTGTGCACAGCAGCCACAAGCACCAGGAGGGACACCGGCTGAGTTTTCAGCATAGTTACTGCTCTATCCTTTCTGTATGCCTAAAGGAGCTGAACGTGAAGGTCTTTTTCCCAGAACTGGAGAGATCTCTTGGATGCTGGGAGATCTTGCAATGCCACCTAGATCTCTTCTTTCCACAGCCTGCCTGCGTGTAGCTGCTGCAAGCACGGTGGTGGAAGCTGTGGCCAGCTGTCTGAGATCTCCTAACATCTGTTGCTGCCTGAATGCCTAGTTCAGATTCCAGTCTATACACCAGGATTAGCCACATTACTCATCATTCACTGTACTCTCCTGTGTTATTCTCTACATCCTCACCAAGGCTTTAAACACGAATGGGTCTGCAATAGAACGTTTACTAGAGACTAGAGAGGATGGTCAGAGGAATAATATAAACAATTTTTTTTTTCTTTGTCCACCATCACAACAGTTAATACCCATCACTGTGCAGAATTTTGGAATAAAAAGCCTCATAATTCAGGTAGTATGTAGTGCCTTGGTTGCTCTGTGTTCATATCCATGACACTGTAGTAATGTTTTTCAGATATGTTTTTCTGATCCTTCCCTGAAGATGAAGTTCGTGGGAAAATTCAGGTTGAAAGGGATCTCTGGAGGTCTCTTGTCCAGCTTCCTGCTCTCAGCAGGGTCAGCTGTGAGGCCTGACAGGTTACTTAAGGCTTTATCCCGATGGATTTTGCCAAACCTCCAAAGGCAGAGTCAACACAGCCTCCCTGGGCAGCCTATCCCACTGTTCATCTCTCCTAAGGATTTCTTGTCTGCTTTGAAGAGGCACAAAACTGTGGTATTGTCTAGGTGGTAATGTAGGATAGGCCTTTTAAAAATGGGTTGCCTTAGTGACCAACAATATGCAGCAACTTCTCTGCTGTCCTTTGTGCTTTACCTTTTTTCATTTGATACCTCTAGGTAAAGCTGATGTAATCTCTCTCTCTAACTGAGATCCCCTTTCAGTGGGGAAACCCCTCAGCTCAGATTCTGCAGTAACCCCTTTTGGCTCCACTTGAAGTGTATGCTACTAAATGTAAAAAGGGCAAGCTAAGTTCCAACAGTGAGCACCAGATATTTAGCAACAAAACTTAGCTTGTGAGCGTGGGGCAGTTGAAAGGCCCTGAAGGGTGATTTTCTTCCTACTACATTACATGGTAAGGCTTTCAGCACTGGATTACAAACAAAAATAAGTGTTTATGTTTGGCCTGGGCTCATGACCTTCGGGCTCATGACCTTCAGTTGTTGAGCCCTCTTCTTTCCGTGTAGTAAATGTTGATTTCATTATTTGTTAGGGTTTTGGTATTTTTTTTCCCTCACTCCTGGGATTCGATTGCAAAGGAAAGATTTAATTAGAAATGGAACCTGTCATCCCAAAGGCCTCTGATTTGAACCCAGCCAAGTAGATGATAGCATGTATTGGTTACACTTTGACAATTAGATTCTCTGTGTTGTGCTAACTGGTGGTTCAGACCCACAGGGGTGTCCACAGGACCCACAGATACCAGCACTGCCTGATGGCTTTTTGGCAGCTTCAGGGATTGTATGAGGCTTGGAATGGAAATGGAACTTGAGCTATCTGCCCACTGGTGACACTGGCTCCTTCTGGGTCAGGGTCAGCTCAGACTGGTGGGGCAATGTGAAGAGGCCAGTGTGGCCAGTGGCATGTCTGTTCTCAGGATAAATGGAGCCCTTTCAGTTTCGGAGGCTGTCAACCTGGCGTGAGCAATAAATTTACTTGTGGGCAGAAAACAGAAAAGAAAGCAAGACTACCACATCTGTGTTGAAAGGTCTCTTGTTCATCAGAAGAAGGAAGCAATGTAGGAAATAGAGGAGGCAAGGTCTGAATAATTGCTTTTTCTGGGCTAGAAATGCAGTAACTTCTCTAGCAGATGAATGAAGAGTTGTTTGTCGCTTTCCCCCCCTAATTATCTTGAGTTCATTGTAGATATTTTCTGTGGAAAACCTTTTTTCTGTTTATCCAAGAGACATCACTGACTGAATAATCAATAAGCCTTTTTCTCCTTCATCTATTCAAGCATAAGACTGGGAGTATTGAGTGAAAGAAGGGGGGGTTACCATCACAAATATTTTAGAGCAATTTACAGTCTTTCTCTACTAGGTAGTTGAGGGGAAAAAATCTTGAAGGTTTTCTGGTATTCTCTTAATGATTACTACTTTTCATATAGGTTTATAAAAATGCATGCCTCATAGAATTTAAGGCACCCAAAACATTAGTAGTGAAATATCAGAATTAAAGCTGATATATTCTAAGGCATTATGTATGCACTCATCCCTTGCTTTTTTCCTCTCTTCCTTAGTTATGTCCCTTCTTTATTCTACCATGGTCTAGATTTCTCCTGTCTTTTTATTTGTTTTGTTTCTTCTCTCAAATGGATACAAGGGATTTATATTAAAAAAATGGACAAAAAAAGTTGAATAGCAGTTTGAATCCATGGGTCTTTTTTTTTCCTTAAAAAATAAATTTACAAATTCTAGAGCTGCTCTTATTCTTGAGTCTGTCCTTACATTATATCAGCAGATATTGCAAGAAGAGAAACTAAAATGTAGCAAACTTAAATAGAAATTTTTTTGGTTTTTTTGAGAAACCATTGAGAGTTTTTTAAGCAGCTATGATTTTTCCTATCACTTCAGTGATCGCAGCTTTTTCTTCAAAGTATTATTTAAAGTAATACTGACATTTTATTCTGTGAAAAACTATGCATGTTTTGCACATTTTCTGTATAAAAGTGTCTTACATACAACGTTAAAAAAATCAGATGGAAGTAGAAACATTACTTGCTACTTGGCAAGCTGCTTTTTCTCTAGCAGCAAGACACAGAAGTGGATGCACTGGCATTTATGATGTACTGCTCTTCCTAACTTTTGTCTTGGTTCTGAGAGCCTCAGTTTTTGTGGCTGCTGTGATGATACCCAGTCTGACACTGCTTTTAACAGGCTTGTGCTGCACTTGCTGCAGCTTTGCATTGCCCAGTCCCTGCCTCCAGATGCCCAAGTGCCCTTTGTCATCATGTAGGCTTGATGTCCCCAGCTCACCTGTCCCTGGATTTGTACTGTCCTTGCATTATTTCACTTTGGTCACTGAGCCATACTCTTCCCTGCAACTCAGTGGGCATGGCCCTTCCCTTAATTCTGTGTCATGATACTGTGTTATTTTCCTGCAACCCTGACCTTGCTGATGATTGAGTATGCTGAAGATGCTTTCAAAACCTCTGAAATGGGACAAACAGAAAAAAAGCCCCTTCTGAAAAGACGCAGTAGAAGTATGAGCTGCAGAATACATCACTTTGTCTTCATATTTATTTGCTGAATGGATAGTGCCCAAGTGACTTCACATTTCTCATTGTTGATTTAAAAGCACACTTCTCTTGCAAAGAACTAAATAGTCACATGGAGTTCATTGAGTTCCTGTGGCAAGAGGTATAAAGTAGGCAGAACAGATGTAAAAGTGTTAGGCAAGGGTTCATAACACTGTGACAAAACCCTATGCATATTAATTTTCCACATACCTTATTGCTGGAAAATAATTCCTTCCACCATTTCTGAGAGAACTTTATCTCGCTGAAATGATTGTATAGCTTACTAAAATTATCCTAACAGAAGTGATTGTCAGAATACATTGGATAAATGCTTATGGTTATTAGTGTTTATTGTTACAGATAAAAAACTAAGCTGATACAGAAATTGGTCAAATAACATGAGAAATTCAGGGAAATTCTTAGTCCTGACTCAAGCTAGGATTGGATGAGGCTGGAGCTAGGGAAGGCCTTGCAGGATGTCTTTATTGGCCTCTGCCCAGCTCAGTCTGCTCCTGAGGAACATGTCACAGTGAGAAAGGGAAAGTCAGGGAGAGAAAACTGTCCATGGCTTTTTTTTTTCCACAAGCTGCTTCAGCCTGAGTGCCCTTTCTGCCTGTCAGCTACTGTGGGAGAGAAGTGCTGATCCCACGTGAGTTAGAGCCCGAGATCACATTTTGAATCAATAATCTACAGGAAATTGGATGCTCTTTAAAATCCAACTGAGACATAGATGGCAACGCTTTTGATAAACATTACTGAATTGTGGCCATTTTACATTTGTGTGCACGTCCACACACACAAACACACACACCTGAGAATGTGCTGTGAATCAATTTGTGACCCCTTTGGAAAGGTGTTAGTAAAACAAGGTCACTGTAAAACAATTTGCTTTGTTAGAAATAACAAGGTCATGGTAAAGCAAGGTGCTTAAACAGCTCAACAGCGAGATGTGAGGATGTGTGTAGTATACACCTGAAGTGAAACTGCTCGCAAAGACGTGGGAACATGAATTAAACATCATGTACATAAAGGAGTAGCTCTAGGGAGAGTAAATGTGACACTGTTACGGGATTTGTTTAGCTCTGGAAACGTCTATATTTGAATTGGCAGAAATTGTGCAGAAATCTCCCAAACAAGTAACCTAGTCAAGAGCAATAACCTAAAAGTAAGTAGGAGGACTGTAGAATAACAAGATTGTTTAGTTAATGTAGTTTTTAGTATAAATAGAGTTTCAAGTCAGCATGACTTTAATGCCGACCCTCCCAGCACATGAAAAAAAGAAATATTAACACTTGAAACTAACAGCATGTTAGCAGCTAATTCGTGCATTATTTCAGTATCATTCATAAATTACTTTTGAATCCTTTGACTTAAGAAAAAGAAAATCCCACAAATCCTACTTTTGGTCAAAGCATAAGACCATAATTAACTCGGCATGTGCTTTTGAATTAAGAACACAGTGTTCTGAGCTTTCTTAAAAAGCTTTTAAAAATGTTGGGGGAATACTTTCATAGAGCCTTATTGACTGAGTGGAGTTTAAGATTTGTCACATATGAAGTGATGTTAATTAAATATTGTTATTCCTTGCTGTCAATCAAGGAAGGTTAAGCTTTTTTTGTTACTTGAATAAAAAGGGAAGTGAAACAGGTGAAAATATATAAAACAGCTGTGAGAAAAACAGGAGGAATAACTTAGTAGGAATTTAATTAGTCAGAATTTATGGGGGATGCAGGAGATTTAGGTGCTAATTCCAAAGCATTGCATTTTTTTGCAGTACTAATACCATTTGAATATTTTTGGGCTTTTTGGCTAGGTATCATTTACTTAATGAATGTAGAAAATAAATATAGTGGCAGAAGGCCAGTTTTGATGCATACATATGCTTTACTTAAAGTCATATTTGCAAACTGATGTTTAATGTGGCTGTCACTGAAACCTTCTTTTTATTAAACCAAAATGTTATTAATCAGAATCCCATTCAGTGATACCTCAGCTTGTTCAGATGTTGTGGGTGTATTTTTAAGCCAAACTATTTATTGTCTGTATTAGGTATTTAAGTATTGCTGATAATGTCTCCCTAAACTGTGAATTTTAAAATGATTCATGTTTATATCCTTTTAATTCTGTCAATGTGCCTAAGCCTATGGGTATGTAATAAGTGGAAGAACCTCTTCAGGACAAAGCTTTCTAGAACTTTCCTTCCTAGAAAAAAATGAAAATTGGAGTCTAATTACACAATTTGAAATGTTGGTAATTAAAATCCATCAACAGACATCATCTCTTCTTCTATATAACTATTACAATTGACAGTTCTAAGGACAAAATTAAGAAGCAGCTGCAGACCTATATAATAACAGCTAAGTTATATAGTTTCATCAATGCACTAGGCTTGGACAGTGTATTATTGCTGTCAATATTCAAACCTTTGAAGGCAAGAAAAGCACATGGGAAGAAATGTTGAGCTTATTTTACAGTTTCTTCATGTTTTCTGCTTAATGGGGGAGAAACTTCTGTGTGAACAGAATTCAATCGGTGTGGGAAATTCTGCCTCTAAATCTTTTGTTTCCATGCTCGTCGTGTTTTCTTGGTCTTTGGAAAGAGTGTGGCCCACGATGACCTAGAATCATAAAAGGCTGCTTCAAGAGTTTCAATGTTTTTGAAATTTTATAGGTACTGGGGTAAAATTTCACGAAATGAGTCTCTTTGGAATATTGGGAAATCTGTGGCAAAATGATGCCTGTAGTTAGTTTTTTTAACTTCATCATGGATAACTGAGGAAATATGGGTGCTTTGAACTAGAATTCTGGTTACTAAAAAAATCCCAAACAAGTATAAAAGCCCCCTAGTTTTAATATTACGTGTTCTGAAGCAGCTTAATTTGCTTGGAAATGTCATGTTTTTAATATTCAGTGTGGTTTTTTTTTTTTTTATTATTTAGGTGTATTTTTTTCCCTAGTACAGTGTTTAAGTTTTCTTTACCTGAGCAATGTGAGCTGGAGGACTCCAGAGGCCTCTGCCAACCTACCTGTTTCTGTGGGGCTTCGCCTCCCTGACCAAACCTTGTAGGCTGAACTGTTGAGCACAAGTTATCAAATATCTACAAGGCTGAATTAAAGAGCCAGGCTTTTCAAGTGAAGACCTGGTGGACTGGGTAGAAAGGGACATATAGTATGTACTGAGCATCACTTTGACTTGATTTTGCTTATAATCAGGTTTTTTTTAATCATAAACTTCCCTTTCTACATCTTGTACACTCAGATAAAATTATGAAGTATTCTAGTTTTGTTCTTTTATTAAAGAAAAATGAAGTATTACTATCCTTGAGCATTCTTAGGCGCTCTGAGTTTTGGAACTAGGAATTCTGCATGTCCCCTTTGGGTTGGAAATATCACAGTGTTAAGTGCAGCATCTCTAGCACTTCAGAAAATCTGGCATAGGAGAAAGCTACTCAAACCTGGAGCTGTTTTGTTCCATAGTACAAGATATCACCAATTAGCAATTAAATTAATCGATCTGCCCTGCATTAGCTATTTGTTTTGACACTGACTAGTAAGTAATGTATTACACATCTTTGAAAAAGTCTGTTATACTTTGATCTGCAAATATTTTATTAACAGAGGCTATCAACCACAATGAGTGGCTCAGTTGTGGGTGGTTTTTTCATGCTTATTTTGATGATATAGCAGTATCTTGGGATGACATACTGTAGTGAGTGAGGATAAATATGTGTTGCCAAGGTCTAAACAGCAGCAATATGGAAGTAATTCAGCAGTCAGTTTCACTCAAAGTTTGAAATCTGTGCTGTATTAGAGGTATGCATAGAAGCTGTGTTAATTGCTAGCTTGTTTTCCATATGGTTCTGTTTTAATGGAGCACATTTGTTGCAGATGGTTGGAAAGTGGGTTGGACAGTGCCTAAACTGGCTATGACTAATTCATACAGCGATTATACTATACTTTAATGTTTAACAGTCCCCTTTGTAAACTTCTTTCATTCACAGTTCCCTTGCCATTGAAATGTGGTCCAAGATAGCTGAAAAGTATTCTTCTTTATTTAAACTTGGCCTTGGAGAAGAGCAAGAACACGGAGTGTGTAGTCATCTTTTCCCTGATTCAAATTCAAAACCACACCCCAAACTTGGTTCTTCAGATGGGTTATCTCCATTATTATTATGGTTTGGTGTGCGTATTTCGCTGAGGTAATGGTCTCTAAGAAGAGCCACTTGAGGAACTGAAGTGACCTTAACAAATGCTAAAACTGGCTTTGTTCACACCACAGGGCTTTTACCTCTTCACTGGTTTGCAAGTAGGTGTAGACGTTTTGGATAACAACAGCCATTTCTTGTTTGAAAGTTTTGAAATTGCTAACTTGGGCTTGAGGACGCTGAAAATTTGTAGTGTTGAGGTGAAACTGAAGGAAGAACTGCAGCAATAGGACCACAGAACCATTAAGGATGATGCTGTAGAACAGCTTAATGATGACATGCATGACAGGAATCTTTTACTAATTTGGTGTTTTAATGGATCTTCTGTGAATACATGCTAAATCCAGAGAGGAAATTAAAATATAGAAAATTGCTTGGCATTGTTGTACTTGATTCTTATTTGGATCTCTTGTGACAAAGCTTGTAAAACTGACTTTGCTGAGGACTACAGTGAATGTCACAGTCAAATTCCAGTCAATGGTTCTTTGTAAAGGAAAAAAAGAGCTCTACGGTTCAGTGGGTTTCTCTACCATTTTTACTGTTGTTTTCTCACATTGTCACTAAAATATTCTCTTTGTTATCTGAATGGGACATCTGCTGACTGGCTTAGCTCTCTTTACCTGATTGTGTGAAAAGTCTTGGTTAAATCTGTGAGGCCTTGGAGGCCCAGTAACCTGCTAAGTGCTATAGAGCCTGAAAGACATTATGTCCTTGGACTAACTTGTCTCTTCTACTTACAGCTGTATGTGATAGATAAAAAAAACCTTACATATAAAAGACTGGGGTGAATGTAATTTTAATACACTTGCACACATGTTAATGAGTAGCTGGTTTTTCTTACCTGAAAGTATATAAAAATCCATACAAATAAGGTGTATTTTATACTAGGGCAGAAAAATAGAGCAGGCAAGCTTTAAAAAAAAAAAAAAAAAGGCCTTTTTCTCTGGCTCTATCACAAACCTGCTCAATTGGAATTGATAATTTGTTTGAAGTGGTTGGAAATCCACTTAGTATGGCTAACAACGTAGAATAATGCAGACAGTTTGGCAGTTAGCACTGGGATGTCTAAACCACAGCTTTGATGCAATAATAGTATAACTTGAAGATTTACCTAATTTATAATTTTTCCCAAAGCTCTCGCCCGCTCTGCGCCGCTGCTTGGCACAGTGATTTGTCTGTGCTATCTGGAGTTTAGTTTGAAACACGTTTGCATTTGATTGGTGTTTTTAGATTTTGATAGCTGCTAGTTCCTCTCCACAGAAGTAACCTTTTAAAATGTCAGTTTTAATGTACAAATTTTATGAGAATAAAAAGACTTTTAAAAATACTAATTTTAGACTTCTCGCTGCTGAGCTAGTAGTCAGCTGCTGTTGTCTCAGGCTGACTCTTGGAAAATTAAGTCAGTGCTCACTATAATAAAATGTGTACTCTGGACTTCATGGGGAGAAATAAAAACACTTTTCTTTTAAATTCTTTTTCTGTAACAGTTGCACAACGGCCAATGTAATCTTCTGTCCTTTTACTTGTTGATATTTACCCTCTTTCCATCCATCCATCCGTCTGTCTGTGTCTACCATGCACTGGATTTCTTGCAAGTGGGAATTCCTCTCATCTTAGGCGATAGTTCTTCCTGAGAGGAGAAACATCAGGTGCTCAAAATTTCATCTTGTGGTCTGTAACAGAAAAGCCTTACAAGTGAGGCTGTCTGGCTTACCAAATATGTCATGCAAAATAATATTTAAAACATTTTCCCCCTGAAGGTGACACAATATTAAATTGACGCTAAAAGATCTGATAATTTTCTGTAATCTTAATTGCTGGAGCTATTCTTGTAATTTGTCATATTGGCTAGGTTGCTGTGTCATGTGCTTCATAAGAGTGGTAACACTGAAATTCAAAAGAAAGGGAAGCTTAAGCATTTTCCTCCTACTTCCAATGTCCCTTGTTCTAAATCAGAAAAGCACCGTTTGTTTTGGCTTCGGGGAGCTGCGTGTTCGAGCTCACAGCTGGAGGTATGGTGCTGCAGTGATGGTCACCAGTGATGGGAAGGGAGAGTATAATGATTTGAAAAAAAACCCAACAAAAACAACCCCATATAAAACCCCCTTGGGACTGAAGGCAAGCGCTTCATTCTTTTTCTTCTCAAAGCTCCTGTATAAATTGTGCACACAGATGAAAGAATTACAGAAGGGAATATGTTCAGATTTTAAGTATCGTCAAGATATATTTGGTTGTGATATTGCCTCATTGCACTAAAATGTTGCCCTAAAGTGGAATAATTTTTTTTTTTAATAGTTGGTATAGAAAAACATATAAACGTAATAATTTTTTAACTATAGTTTGTATAGATCGTGCCCATTTGAACACTATGCAAATCTTCTCTGCTGCAGGGCAGACTATAATGTGTGATACAGCAGGCATCCACCATAAATTTGATACTCATACTTGTGAGTTCCTCATATTTCATACAAAGAATCAGGGAGAACAAAAAGAGAAGAAAAAGAGCACTGAATGGAGTTATGAAACATCCACGTGTAAAGGAAATAAGGAAAGATTACCTTGGCCTCCTGTACTTGCCTGTGCTAGAACTGTGATGCGGAATGCTGATCAGATGCTGTGAGTTGTAGTGGAATGTGGGGATATTATGAAATCAGGATTCCTTTCAGATGTACTCTATTATTTTTGAAGTCCTATTAATTCCCCATGTGTTCTGGCTAATGAAATAAGGAAAGGACCCTTTTAATGGGGGCAAGATGAGACTACTGCTCAGCTTGTACATGTTATGCAGCTGGACAGATGGGCCACTGTTTAGAGAAACATGGGTGGGAGGCTATTTAAAAAAAAAAAGAAAAAACATTTGTTTAACTGCATGGCAACAAAAATATTTTACCAGTTGAAGGCTGACTGTGTATTTCATTATGGCAAAAGGTTCAGGCTTGAAGGGAAAAAAAAAAAAGTAAAATGCTTTTTTCTAGGATTTGAGATATTCACACTAGGTGGAGGTATCTTAAACCTTTGTATTGATTCATGCATTTAACTCTTTAAATTCTCACATCCCTTTTCTAATCTGAAGAAATCTGTTGGAAGAAAGTGCTTGCCAACGTTTCTCATCAAATGCAGATGCTAGGCAGAAGTTCCTGCAGTTTTGTAGGGGGTTCCTGGGCTCACCCAAGCTGCTGCCATTGTCATTCTTCTCTCCTTATTTCTGTTCCCTCCTCCTTTGCTGAGGCATCTGTTCTCTGAGGCTGCTCACATGCAGCCCTTGCTCTATTCTGCACCTTGTGGTATCCTCTTTTAGGGAGCAGAGCAGAGAAATGCCTTTGTATTTCCATCTGCTCTAGCTGGTGAGCTTTGAAAAAAAGGCTGAAAACACAGCCTAATGATTTTGTTTAAATGTATACCTGTGGCTATATATACCTACATGTGGCTATATATACGTACATATACATGTGTGTGCACACATGTATACGTGTGCACATATATATAAAAAAATCATAGAAACTCATTTGGGATAATCATATTTTTCACAATTGTTGAGGAAACCAAGTAGCTGTGGAGCTCATTCTCTGTGGTTACCAGCAAAACTTTTATAGACAGGTTAAGTTAGCTTGGTGGAATGTGAAATTGATTACAGTAATTAGAAAATGTAGGTGGTTTCACTTATTTGCATCACTTGGCTTACTGAATTTCTTTAGTTTCCATGAGTATGATAGTTTCCAGCTGCGTTGCAATAGACATTTCATAAAGATTTAGATATACCCCAGAATATTAATATATACCAAAACAGACACTTTTTCAAACTCTATTACCCCAAGCTCTTTGACGCTGAGCTATAAATGAGTCTCTGTGCTGTGGTTTATAGTATTATCTTTCTGTGTAGGTTATGTTTTAATTTCCCCTCTTTAGAAAGGGAAGATTTAAAACACTGATAAATATATGGGCAGAAAAAAATGAGTGTTCAAAGACTGGATGGTGCGTATCATTAAACTGCGACAGGTGTACCTTTTGAGGGATGTTTAATGTGTAAAACTTTGGTATTTGGGACTTTGGGAAGTATACTGAAAGTGCCTGTTTGCAGCACCTTCCAGGCCTGAAATAGTGTGTGGCACAGCTTCAGAAAGATTTGTCAGCCTAAAAGCTGATGCAGCTGGAGCAGGATTTCAGTCTGAACTTAAGACAGATATGGACAGGATATATCATGTAAACATAGTGCACTCAGTGTCGTGGCTTGATTAATTTGTCTGTTCTCATTCACTTTGTAATAAAACAATGTAGAGGTATGACTGGATGATTGGGTATTGAAAGCTCCAACATTAGAGAAAGAAAATTACATGCAGAATCACTAGGTTGAAAGAGATCTTTAATATCATCGAGTCTAACCTATGCAATTAAAACCAAGCAACCCCCCCAAACTTTTATGTTAATTTATCTGATTTAATTTTGAAGTGATCCCTGTTTCATACTGCTTAGAGGTTCAGATTCTCTCATTCCTCCTTTCTTGCAGGAGATCTCAAAGCAGTAGAGAAAGGTGACTTATAAAGATGTTGTTTTGCCTGTTTTACACTGAGGTAAACACAGGCATAGAGAGGTAAATAGCATGCCAGATATGGTGTCAAAACCAGGCCTTGCACTTTTGTGTGCTTCCTTCACTAGACAATACTGATTGGGAAATTTTGACTAGTGGGAAAATTGTAGGCTAAATGCTAAAAGTTGCCTAGTGAATCATTTTATGAGGAGATGTCGAAGTTCACTGCATGGTTATCATGTGGGTGTAAGTCTGACACTGTAATTGTATATGCATGGTGGTTTCTGTCTCAAAATTGTGCTGGCTTCAACAGCAAACTGAAATGCCTTAGCAGATTCTTTTTATGTATATACATATGCACACATACAATATGAAATTGTTTATCAAATTAATTTCTGACACTCATTATAAAATCACCGATGAATTGCATATATCAGTATTCTTTTGCAGAAGACAGTCTGGACTATAATAGCTTTATCATCTATTGAAATCAAGTGAAAATAACCAGAAGGATGGAGTTGACTGATTTTTTTCTTCCATAATTTACCTAGTTTATCCTCGGGACTTAAAAAATTAGCAGATATAAAAATATGAAGGCTCCAATTGTGAAGAGTGTTTAACATGTTTTGTGAGAAGTTTGGTGGTAATTCAGAGGTAAAAACCCCCAATTCATAGCACACCAAAACCAAATAAGAAATCTGTAAAGGATTTGAGCACTGTTTTGTGCATTGTATCACAACAATGGGAATGGAGTTCTGGAATGACATGTGATATCTTGGACTGCAAAAGAGTTAAATAGCAAAAAGAATTTGTAGTGGTGAATGTGGCAATCTAACTTGAATTCAGATATCTAAGTTGCTTGGTCCTGTAGTTAGGACTGAAAGAGCTGGTTTGTGTGGCCCAGATGCAGTGTTTTGGAAACCCAAGGAGCAGACAGTTCTGCTTTCTCTCAGCTGTCAGACACAGAAAACTGTGCATACAGTGATGCCAGTATGGACTGACCAGGTAGACCAGGATGCAGGGAACCTGTAGAGAAGGACACATGGAAAAAAATGAGAGAGGTTGTGCATAATAGGGCAAACCCAAAGAGCTGGTGCTCAGAGATAAGAACCATTCTTCCTTCGTGGTACGTAAAGATAGAGAAAATTGCTGTTGTGTGCAAGCTGTTAATTTGGACAAGAGAATTTGGTTCCATTGTATGACTGTTATATAGGTTCCACTATGTATATTTATTTCCATACTGTACAGGTGAAATTATGTAGATACATATACATATATGTAACCACACACTAATCCAGGGAGGAAACATAATGGGAACTCACTTCCCTTTTGTTCTTCTCTTTGGGTCAAGTCTCCTAGCATATTATGCATGAAATTTTAACGACTTGAGGATGTTTTTTTCTGGAGGTACATTTTATTCTGCTGTCCATCAGCGCAGAGCATTTGCTTGGCTGTATGAAAAAAAGTGATGCTGGAAAAGTGAGGAAGCAGATTGTCTCTGCTCAGTGTTGGCCACCAGAGTTCCCAGGGTCAAGGTAACAGAGCATTGTAGTTACTCAGAGGTACAGTTTAATGGACCCACTTGAACTTGTGATGTGTCCAAGGCTAATCAGTGCCTTGTTCTTCACCAAGGCAGCAGGACTGTGTAGTATTCGACTGCTTTACCAGTGTATCTACTGTGCTATGCCTCTAGCTGCTGCTGTGACAACCTGACCCTTGTCAGGCTCCTGCACTGGATTCTTAGGTTACTGCTGTTCTTTTACATATTTTTCTACATTACACATGGATATTCAGCAAAAAACACAGGACACGAAGTACCATATTCATGGAGGCACAGACTGTACCTGGACAGCTCTCTAGCTGCTAAATGGGAAATGATGCAGATAATTTGCTATCTAAGCAGCTCTGATCTTAAAGCATGAATTCATATTCTGTGTAGGGTACTAATGTAGATTTTATTACTTACTCACTAAAAGAGTGTTGGCATACTTAATATATTTTAAGGAACAAATAGAACTTTTGGGAAACTGTGTACTTGCATTGTGCATATCAATGCAGTACCATACTAAGTGCCTCTAACACACTGCTGGGTTGAATTCTACAAAGGAAAATAATGAGACTTTCCTGACTGTAAGTTGTAAAGGATACAGCCGCCTATCACTGTGCACAAAGTCTGTTTTTCATTAGATGTTAGCTCTTTTTTTTTCTTTATAAATAAACTAAGCAGTGTGTTTTCTGCTTCACAGAGGTGGTTTTATTCAGGAAAAAATAACAACTAAGAGGTAGCCAAAAAACACTAGTGGATGATACATGTGTCTGTGAAAACAGGTTCACGTATCTTAAGATGTGATTATCTTGGCTGAACAGAAGTTTAAACAAATAAATAAATGGTAGTATTGGCTGATGACAGTGATAGCTCAAAGTTGTACAAAACTACTGTGAAGTTCAACCTATTTCTAACCATATTGAATGTAGCTTTGTAGCTAATTTTATTAACATTTTGTTTGCCACTTTTTAAGCAGCTCATGTATTTGAGTGTTAAATAAATTGAATTTTCTGTCTTTGCAAATAAGTGTAGTTTCCTTTTTCAGGTAGGTCATGTAAGTGGCTTTCATGTAATCATGTTAATCTTTTCCAAGGCAATTTGTCTTTGTTCTTCAGGATTGGGACTACATGGTAAGGTAGTACAGTGGCAAAAATGTGAATCTGTGTAAAAAAAGACAAGCAATACAGAGTGTTGAAAAATGGGCTTGAGATTACACTATATGAAGGACCATGCCTGTGGTTTAATTTGCTTAACCTGATCACTTGGTAAATTATCTGCGGACGAATGTGTTTTTCTTTGAGTGGCAGTTTTGGGGACATGGGATTTGAATTCACACAGTAACTTGCCTCCAGGCTGATGAACTTGTAATTAAAATATAATGCAACAAAGGATTAAAAATTACTGAAAGGACACTTTGCAATCATTTTTGTCCCTTAACGGTCAATTAGGGATCACTTGAGAAAGGCAGGAGATTTCTGGGAATGAGCAGACATCAAGGCCAGCATAGCTGTTCAACATCTTATCCAACTTCCTACTATTGTGACCTCTGAGGAACGCTGTCAACGCTGTGCTGGTATGTCTGGAAGGGCTTGGGCCGTGATCTTTGTGGTGAAGATGTCAAGTTACAGAGAAAGTAGTTTTTCCCTCAACTGTTGGTAAAAAGCAGGTCAAGTGGGGTTAATCTTGACTACTAATGATCCTGGCCTTTTCAGAATGGTATTATTTGTGGTGCTGAACAGCTGCCTCTGCTGCTGCTGTTTGGACCCAGTGCTGGCACTGGAGGCAAAGCTTTGCTTCTTTTCTGGTATCAGGTTGTGTTCCTCTGGGTGCTGGGTGACATTTCGGCTTGCCAGAGATGTGGACTGTGTGGCAGGAGGAGGATTGGATCTGTGTATAGTTTTGGTGGCACAGAAGACTAATGAATATTTCTGCAGTTTAGAAAAAAGGAAGTTACTTAAAGCTTCATTTTGTCACTGGAATGTGAGAGTTCTTTTCTTTTGAAATTTTGCGTGAAGTCAGTTTGCCAAAAATCCAGTATTCGAAAACATAGAGACTCAAGTACCATGAGGTTTAAGAAAATGTTTTCTGTTTGGTTTGAGTCTTTGAAGACCCATTACCAGACTTTCTCCTGTAGCATATTTTAAGAAAACATCATCATCTAACTTAATTTTGTGTGTTCAATGGACTTGTTGCAATGAACAGTAAACTGGGAAAGGGCAAAAAACATCTGTATTTGGGGTGTTTTCATGCATTGCTGCCCTTTTGTGAGCAAAGAGCAAAAGCAGAATTTTTTGCAGCAAGTTGGGGCTGTCTGCTTGGAGATATACAGAAGTGTATCTGTAGCTTCTGCCGAAAAGGGGAAGAATTTTCTGTTCTGTGCTTTTCTCCGTGCCCGGCCCAAGTATCACTTGGCCCATGGTGATTTTAAATGTTTTTCTCCTGCCTTGTAGTGTCTGAATGGGCACAGGCTTCTTCCCAGTTAACATACAACAATCTCTTGTGCTGACTACTGAACTCTGATCTTTGGCTGGATGAATTCTTGTTTCTTTAAGCACATGTTGTGCAGAGCAGACCTGGAGCTGGGTAATTCATAAGAGCTGGGTGTTATTTGTATTACTACTACTTGAGTGAGCCTGTATTATTTTGCACAGCAGTGTGGTCACCTGGCAGCAGGTCATTAGCATTTTAGGTTTCTTTCCCTCACAACAATGCACAACATGCTAATTAGGGGTTTTGAAAGCTAAGCAACCTGGTTTAAAATCAGACATTTTAATTTGCAGCTTTAATGGCTATATTATAATAACTGGCTTGGCTTGGGGGCGAAGGGGAGAGAAGCGCTTCTCATGTTCCACTAGAAAGGTCCAATATAACAGAGGCTGACAAAATTAAAAACCTCATAATTTGACCTTTGCCTGGGATAAAAGGCTGTTTCATAACAATTTCCTTTTGTTCTTTGTTTAAGCCATTACTCCAAAAGGAGCCTCCGATTAATCTAAGTAAATGCATCATTACAGTCCTAATCCATGTCCTTCTGTCAGTGTCTGTTTTAATTAAATAAGAAACACTAGCAGAAAGATATCACGCACAAAGCTGTGATTGGAGAAAGAGGGTTGTTTGATCAGGGTGAGATTAAAAAAGGCTTTACTGTTTTGTCCTTTTGCTCTAGATGCCATAATGTAGGTTAAAGGAAGAAAACTTGTCTAATAGTTTAGCACATTGCGCCCCATTACAATATCTAAATAACCAGATTTACCCATGAAACTGTCCCAGACACTCAATTAATTATATACAGAACATTCACAAACAGATGACATGGCAACTTGGTTTGAGTAATTTGACACATTAATATGTTTGGGACTGTGTACACAGTTGGCCAGAAATTGTATTTAAGTTTCAGGTTTTTTTATATTAAATAAAACATTGATTAAAACTATTTAGGTACTTTCTTTTTGGTAGTTGTGGCTCCCAAATTGTAAACATGATCTACTGCGAGCCCCTGGTTTTTTGAAAAAACGTTTTTGTTTCTCACAAATTCAGAACAATTATTTTACAGCAGTGAAGGATTGAAGGATAAATGTCATAACATCTAACTAGTTAATATTGTTAAAGCAATGCATATGTAAGAAGGTCTTCCTCAAGGTAGTGTTTCAAGATCCCTGTGGTGAGGGTTTTCTCCCCTATCCAGGCCATTATTTGATGTAATGAAAAGAGAAAGTGTGCAACACAGAGATTGTTAATTAATTTAGCCTAACAAGATGAAGATAAATGAAGCAAAGCATGGATTGAATGAAGCAAGAGGTCTTATTTACAATTTAATACTCCTTTATATTCGGCATTTTTCAATTTGCAGAAGAAAGAAGTTTAAAGTAAAGGTGTTCTGCAAATGCATGCAAGAATTTTTTTTTATTTTATGAGCAGTTCCTAGAACTGCTGAAAATACCTTTTGGGTTAACCTTTAACTTTAGGTTTTCTTCTGCTATTTTTTTTCCCATTTCACAATTATTTTTCTCAATTTGATTTAAAATATGGTGATGAGAATGAGAAAAATTAAACCCTAAACCTTTTCCCATTGAAATCAATAGCAAATTACTAATGGGAACTCTTGCAAGCCCAAATACTACAGTTTTTCATTGTTCATGTTAATCTGGGGTCACAGCTTATTTTTGAGGAATTTGTGTATAGAAAGATGCATTAAGAGGTGTAACTATAAAAATACAATAAGATGTGATTTTAGTCTGCATGCCAAAGTGTACATCTATTGTTTGCTTGTGTTTTCAACAGTCCTACTGCAGTGAAACCTAAGAGAGGGATCCAGGATAGTGTTAATTAACAATGATTTTATTTAATAAAACGATGATTTTTGATTTGGGAGAATATTTTTTCTCAAGATCATGTTTGTTTTAAACATTTTTTTTGCGAAAAGCTGTAGTTTCTTATTTCTTAACAGTTAAAAAAACTCTAAGATTAAAAGGCATGTCAGAGATTTTAGATGCTTCTTCTTTCCAGTCCCAGATTTAAATAAAAGCTATCTAAAGTTTAACAGTAAGCTACAATTTGCATCAGTTCAGTCAGTGCATCTCAAGGTGTATATTATTCAGTTTCCCAATGACAGAATTTAGGGTATAATTCTATAGAGGTAAAGAAAAAGAAATAAGTTCTATCACTTTTAATATCTAAAAACTAATTAGCAAAAACAAGTCCTCTGTTGTGACCGATTAGAGATACCTTTATTAGCTTGTCCTAAACCCTGAGTTGTAAATGATGACCAAACATATTAGGCCTTTTTTAAAAAAATAAAACATCCTCATTTTCACAGATGAATTGGGTCTGTCCACTATTTGACCTTCTGCCATGATTGCTGTCTGCAAAGGAAATGCCTTCCTTTTGCAGTAGCTAGACAGGACAGCGTTATCTACAGGCAGTGTCACTACAAGCAGTGGTTGCCACAAATAGCATTATTATGGTCCCTATGTTTTTATCTTGGGGGTCATGAACAAATCCATGCAACTGCTTCTAAAGATTTCAATAAATAGGACTTTTTATCCAGACAATTGGCTTTTATATTACTTTTAAACAAAACTACTAGTCCATCAAGAGTTTCAAAAGGAAAACAATTCTACAGAGTGCTGGTATGGCAGCACAGACCAATCATTATGGCACCCATTCTCCAGTCCTTTATTTTTCAAGTCCACAACAATAGGTTGTTGATTCAATGGACAAGACCAGAACAATTAAGTTCTCTGTTTAGCAGCAGTGCAGCATTTTAATGCCCTCCTCTAATAATGGTCTCATTATTGTTATTCTAAGACTGGGCCTCAGGAGGAGGAATATTTGCTGGAGGTACGTCATTATTTTGCAAATTTCGATTAGCTCATCATGTTGTCTGTACTGTGAAAATCGTAGCTAATTAGGGCAGTCAGTTAGACTACCAGCTTTTGAGCTTAAGAGTTAAAAGGTAGCACACTTGATAGGCCAATGATGTGAAAAAGGTGGTAAAAAGAGGGATTAGAGCTGTTGCCTTAGTAACTCTAACTTCCATCTGTGCGGGAACAATGGACCTGTGTTTCTCCACCACCTTGGTGTAAAAATTGGTTTTGTTTCGAAAGGAAGGGGCTTTTTATGACAATCTGGAATTCAGCCTAACAGGGTGTAGTTTTAGTTGTTAGAAGAGACCATTGGAGGATAGGAAAGATGAAAGGTCATGGCGAGCTCCAAGGACATGAAAGGTCATTGTCTCTTGTAACAATAGTGGATTGTTTGGTCCCATTATTTCCAGCCAACTACTCAGTCAGGTGATAGAAAAGATACTACCAGTTTAGTCAGGTGGAACGGGAGAGAAAGATAATGCACCTACCAAAGAACAAAAGATAACTATAATTCGCTTTTATTAAACAAAGTTGCACTTATTTGTGGCCATCCTCTGAAAAGGGTTGTTTACTGACTTACTATTCCAGCCTGCTTTGTTCAGCACTGCCTCTGTAGGCCATCACATCTCTGGGAAGCAATCCAACGTGTTAGAAAATGTTGTTTAAGCTTTCTTCCCATGAAGAGGAGCCCCCAGGAGTACCACTGATGTGATACTTAACAGTAAATTTAGTTGTTGTAGCTTTCTCACATTATTGGCCTTCTTAAAAGGTTTTCCTTCAAACACAGAATAAAATTAGCTATCAATATGAAATAAATTTGCTTCAAAACTTTATAGCATTTTATCATAAATTCTACAGCACATATTGCAGAAAGTTTACTGCAAACTGTATTAGGCACTGCTGAACAGAGAGCAGAGACCTATAGTTGTGTAAAAATAGATTAGCTATAGGACTACTCTTATGCAAAGGGAAATAGAGTCTCATCTTTAAAGTCTCTGTGCAGAAGCTTTAGGAGACACTTGCCTTTGTTTTAAGGAAAAAACAGAAGTTCTGCCGTATTATTTAATGAAACAGCTCTAGCAGTGTTCATGAGGAAAGCATTTCTTTTAGTGAATAGAGCAGTAACCTCTTATATTTTTCCAAGAGCATCCAAACCCCCAATTTACTGTTTTTCAGAAAGACTTTTTTCCCCCTTTCTTATTATTTCCCTGTTTATGTAGCATTAGTCATCCATGCAACATGTTTATTTTTTCTTTTCCTCTTACCTCTGTCCACAATCAAGGCACATCCCAAGGTCCATCACATCTCTCCTAAAGACTAATTTCTTTAGGTGAGCATTTCCAGAATGTTCCACATTCTTATATGAGATCTCTGAACTCTTTTACCAGGTTTGTTTTATAATCTTTTTACTCATTTCACACAGAGCTGCCAGAGCTGTATTGAATTTTTGTGAAACTGATAACATATATGTAATTTACTACTATTACACTTGAAAATAAAAATTATATATAATTTTTAGGTATCCCATCTTAAACTATTCTGACCTCATTTGAACTCCCCCTTTTTAGCTATTCTGGGCCTCTCTTATCTCATTTTTACTCCTGGCCGCTCTTGCTCTTGCTTTCTGACAACACAGATGGGTGGCCTTGCACAAACTGATAACTGTGGCAATTTCTCTGCACACTATTCACTAATAAAAGATGTTATTTTCAGAATCAGGCAGGCGTGTGTCATACTTGCTCACTGGCTGAAGATGAGAGGTGGAGCTGTGGCTTCCTGGGAGCGTGCAGTCGTATGAGCCATTGGACTTTACAGCTTCCAGGTTGTTGATGCATTGTTTTACCAGCAACTAGGCTTAGTAATTAGAGTCTTTCAGAGAAAGGAAGTCTTGCTTAAGTGTGTGTAAGCTTTTCGTTTTTTAAGATAATCTAGTCTTAGTTTTTCTCTTTAACTTGCTATTTAGTTCTTGTTTATGTGCTAGCCTATGTTTTGTTATTTTTGTATTACAATGAGCCGAAGAGTGTAGGCTGTTGAGTTCAAAATGGGAGCCCTGCAAAGGGTTAACCAGCAGAGAATTACAAATGAACTATCAGGAAAGTTGATTATTAATCCAGCAAGAGAGAAAATATCCTTCCAGTTAGCAAGAATTAGTACCTGAAGAGCTGATAATATTGTTCGGGTTGTCGGTGTGGAATGGCAAAACCAGGTAAGCTAAACATCTTCTCAGAAGACCAAAATCTTTTCTTTCTGTTTTTCATTATAAGAGAGTTTAGTTTTTAAAAGAATCTTTGTTATTTTACTTAAAGTATCAGCATGTGAAACAGCATATGTTGATCCTCAGTTTCCTCAAATGAATGAAAGAAATTAAACTTGTGTTTAACTTTGGTAAGAAGATACATTTCTAAGCCATATTTCTAAGCTACGCAATGTATGTAGCTGTGAAATGTCAAAACAATTCTTTTCTGGTTTGCGGTTAAGTGTGAGAACTGATTACAAAACCTGAAGAGTCCTTTGCAGTTGCAAGCTAATATATTACGTAAGTCTGTCTTTAGTTGTGCTTGGACATATTGTGGGGGTTTACAGGAACTTTTATGTTGCAGAGTTCTTTCATTCAGTTATTAGATTTCAGTTTTCACACTATATGAATGATTTATTTAAGTTTGTTTTGATATTGTGAACACATTTCTGTTTGTTAAAAAGCTTCCTGTATTTTTGTGGGGTTTTAAAAATCCATGATATGGGGTTAGAAGGAAATGGATGTTTGGTAAACATATCACTGTGTTTATATAGAGAAATGCAAATGAAACCATTAGGTCAGTTGAATACAATCTCATAATTTTGATAATTTTTTTAAAAACTCAAAGCCCTATCTTGGGAAAACTTTCAAATTTGTGCCCCTGATAGTAATAAATAGGTATGATAAACATTTGTGTTTTTTAATGTAGTCTTGGCTATTTAGCTTATTGTAGGAGTTGTGTAAAAGTTTTTAAATGATAATCTAGTATTGTGAAAACTAGAAAGTCTGTATAGAGCATTTGATAACTTTTCCTAATTGTGTGCTGTTAGTTAGTAGCACTTAAAAAAATCCTGATTTGCTTGTAGAACTGAATTCAGAATGCACATGATGTGACTAGAACATCTGTCTGGGTGAAAAAGAGTCCAGACTTTAGCCTGTTGTGTATGAAATAGCCTGAAAGCTGCGTGAATGATACAAGAAGGAAAATACGGATAAAACCTGAAAGTATTCCAAATTTAAAGGCTGAGCCCCCGTAGCAATGTGCTTCTACAGGGTAATTTTTCATGAGCCATAGAGAAAGGAAGAGACCTTTCGGTTTTGGGAATGGGATTAAGATATGGGCTTGGGTAAAGGAGAAAGAGAAAGGAAGAAGAGGCAGTGCGGAAAGTGAAAGGGAGAAGTGGCGTTTGTCTGACAGCGTCACTGCTTCGCATGTGACTTTGGCCTCCTCGAGCAGAGGGACAGCTGCTGGCCAAGTTCTCTGAAGGGCGTCTCACCAGGTTAGAGTAAATTAAAGTCCTAGAACTTGCTGATGATGGAGCTATCAGGGCAACAAGCAGTGGCATTCTGGGAGCTATGCTAAATACTCAGACATACATCGAGGCAAACAACTTCTCGAGGCACATTTTAGCTGAGTATTTTAAGGAGAACGGGGACAACGTAAATAAGCTGCATTTTCCAAGGTTGAACACCAGCATCTAGGAAATATATAAAGAGCGAGAAACCAAATGATGAAAAAATTATCACACAGGAAATGATATACGTAGAAAAAACAAGGTTGTAATTAGTGGAGGAAAGTAAGAAACTGATTAGAGAAATGAAATTTCCCAGATGTTTAAGGAAAAAAATGAAAGTTAAATTAGATAAGCTCTTTTAACTAGTATTGGAGAGGAATGCTTCCTTCAGAATGGGAAAGCTAAACTTAAAATTAGAAAAGAGCTGGCAACTTGGGTTTAGCTCAACTGTTTTCCTGCACGAGTGACTCTTTGGAATGCTCTGCTTGGAACATCATCAGGAACAACTAGTATAGAGCTGTTGCGGAAAAAGTAAAACACAAAATGAAACTCTCTGTATGCTTATTTGGAATGATTAAGGTGATTATATTTCTTATGTGTGTACTAAGCCACAAATGAGACAAATTGGTTGAATTTTGAAGTAGTACTTGAGGTTTTATTGTATTTCATGTGTATATATGTAGCTGACACAAGCTCTAGCACTGTACTGGTTCAACTGGTTCATTTTAAAAGTAATTGTAAGCATTAGCCTATTGACAGAATCCTAAATCATCAAACATTACCTGCAAATGAACAGAAACAGTCTTGACTCCCCTCAGCCATAAACCAGTGTAAATCAGCTGTTATTTAATTATTGTTATTTATATCAACTGGGATAAAAGAAATGTTCTTAAGCAAAATATAGAAACAAAAGATATCAAGCAGAAACTGGGGTTTTTGTGTCCATTCCAGTGACTTGTTTCAATCACACAATAGTGTAACCTGTGAAAAATGTCCCCCTATAAGGCAGTTTAGCTGGCACCACTGCTTTTGTGCCAGTTCCTGTTCTCAGTTGTGTATTACAGGAAAAAAAAATGGAGGAAAAAAAAATGCCAACCAAAAAGTTAGACGTGTCTGGACTAGGTTGATAAGAACATCATCTGATTTACTGGAACTAGTTTGACAGAGCAGGGTGTTCATGCTAAGTAAAATTGTATTTTCTTCAACACAGGCTGTGTAGACTCCAACCTTTTTAAAGCTTAAGGTCGAGGAGAGATGAAGCTCCAGAGGTCTCTGACTAACTAACTAGGCACACATCTGGGAGCACAGCTGCACTCAGGGGAGGCTGCAGAACCAGTTAGCCTGCAGTAAGAGAGCCATTCTTGTCACTACATGGTTGGCGCAGTCAGATGAGATGGTGCAGAGGGTGGAGCATAAATATCTATATGTTGCCTGATTCCCTACTTCATAAAAACCTGTTAGTAGCCAGGAAGAGGCTCATCTACACAAACAGATGGCCAAAGCAAAGTTTGGGCAAAGTTATTTTTATTTCTTGGACCACACCTTGTCTGTGGTGACAGTACTGGAGAGGACGTGTTTCAGTTCATTAGGAGCTCAGTGAAGCTATATGGATAACACTGAAGTGTTTTATAAGATTCAGTGTAAAGCTGCACAGTTCAAGGAAGCTCATGTCTTATTAGCTATGGCTAAGGTCAGTTATCCACACAATGAGGGGGAAACTCTTTCATAAACAAGTAGATAAATATGGTGCAGGTGGTGCTTAGCCTTGCTTCAGGCTGTAAAGTTACCAAAAGAGCTCACAAACAGCTCCAGCTTTTATGGAGTCCTTATGGAGCATCAGCAGCATAGAGTGGTCAGATAGAAAATTGAAAAGGTTGTGTCATGGAAAAAGGACAAATTCGGGGCATTTTCATGGCTTTGCATACAAGTGTCTACAAGATATTAAAGAGAGACTATAGAATCATTAGAACTCTCCTTCTAGAAGAAAATAAATTGTAAAATGCTAGGGCTGAAAAAACAAATTGAACTTACTTCATCTAAGCATGATAATAAAACAGGGCTAGTATCTTGTGGGTTTTGCTTTCTGCAAACTCTGTAGTGTTCCATGAGCTGGTTAGATACATAGGTGTTTAATAGCACTTGATCCATGTCTGATAACATAGAAAAATCATATAAAACATAATTTTGCCTTTGAGGCTATCATTTTTACTGGCTTGTGGAAAATAATTATATTTTAAACAGCCGCAAAAAGAGAAGAGCTTAAAGAGTTAATTGAATCACATGCTGCTAAAGGAAAGCATTTTCTTTCCTTTTTTTTCCTCATCTGAAGTAGGAGTTACATGTGTTCCTCATTACACCCAACATATTCCAGTAGTTTTTTAAAAAGACGTACTCATGAAGCAGTGTATTCTCAAAGACACAGTATTTTCAGCTACTAAATCCTGGAGCAATCAAGCACGTGTCATTTTTCACCTTCTGAATAGAGTTCTGTGGCTGTAGTGGAAGATGGCACATAAAATCCATAGAACTGAAAAATGTAATCCTATGCCTGTCTTTACTACACAGGTTTTGGGTGTATTTTTATAGAGGAAAATCTGCTGGCATTTCTTTCAAAGACAGTACAAATCAGTGTTGGTGTAGTTATTCATTATTCTTTAGGCCGAATGTTTTAATGGTAGTAAAAAGCACACAAAAACAACCAACCAAGACAAAAGCCACAGCAAATTTACTTTAACTGGAACCACCCAAGTCTGTGAGAGCCAAAGGACAGCAGACTGAGTGCTTTCCAACAAATGGGTCTCCTTCACAGGCCGGACTGATGAGGTTGTGATGTGCAGGTGTTCAGTGTCGGAGGCAAGCAGGGGTGTTCAGAACAAAGTGGAGATTTTTGAGAGCACTTTCTGCTTCAATAGGTCAAACAAGCAAACTCCATGGTGCTGGGAGAAGGCCAAAGCTGGACACTTCAGCTGCACGTCCTTTTTGGCCTTTCTGCCTCTGAGCAGGAATGGATAAAGTAAAAAATATATAAGTTTGCCTGCTGTCTAGTAGTTTATGCTCATTTGCAAGTTTCCTGGCATTTTACAGTGGAAGAATCATGTGTTTAAACCTCAGTGAGCATTGTAGTAGCCAAATCCTGATTGTTTATGCTCTTTATTTTTTCAAAGCAAAGTTTTCATCACTACTGTGCTTGTCTAGTTCTAATTTAAAGAACTACTCACTACTGCCTCTATATTAACTTGGATTTTTAAAAAGTCACGTGTACAAGCATACACCCCACTTTTTTCATGATAAATATGAGTTAAATCACAAATGTCCTTGTTCTTTCTTTACCATTTTAGCATTTATTGAGGTCATATATATGGTTTACTAGTGTTTATACAGAACTTTTCTTGTCTGTGATTTTTCAATAGACTGCTTTTTCTTTGAAAAAAGTGTTTTTAGGACATTGTTGATTCATCTTGCTACTTTCCCCATCAGTTTTAGCCTGTTTAACACTGTCACCACCTTAGAGAACA
This sequence comes from Hylia prasina, assembly GCA_013397195.1. Classification (NCBI taxonomy): domain Eukaryota; kingdom Metazoa; phylum Chordata; class Aves; order Passeriformes; family Sylviidae; genus Hylia; species Hylia prasina. Next base: position 416,514 of record VYXD01003817.1, read on the forward strand.
CAGAGTTGAGGGAATACAAAGCAGCTGCTGGTGACCCCGTGACAACTGTCTGGTAAACCTGATTACTAACCTAGAGCGTTGTTTAATCTGAAGGCCAAACAAAACCCTGCAGGAGAGAAACATTGTTTTGTTCTAAATGCCTATTAGGAAGGGAGCTGCTGTGTTATAAGCAGCAGAATAATAAGCCTCCCTGGCTTGTCGGGGTTCAGATCTAGGCATTCAGAGCAGACTTGCCTAGACTTCCTATTGCAAAGAAAGAGCTAAGTTTTGGAATTGATGTCGAAGTCAACTAAAACAATAATCAGTAATAGCAGCTTTGTGTTTCAGGGAGGATCAGAGTCTGCTTTGAGCTGTGCTGATACAGTTCTAAAGATAGGATATGGACTTCATTAGGGTTATTCTCTTCTGTACCCTACAGCTGTGACATGGAATCCAGAGTTACTGGGTCCTCTCTCTCCTGCTATCTGCTTTTAGCTGTTTTGTTTTCTTTGCAAGGAAAGAGAGGAATGAATAAAAGTGGCTACTTCATCTACTAGTACCACTGATAATTTCTGCATTGTATGAGAAATGTCACTTTCCCATTTTCCCAAAACTGAAGTTGTCAGGGAATAAATTAGAAGGAAAGCTCAGTGCCAGCAAATAAATATTGAGCCTTTTTATAAATGTTTTTTTTGCCCTATCATGACATTCATTACCCTTTAAGGGTGTAATCAACACGCCTTAGGCCACAGATGATCATATAAGTTGTAGAAGTTTTAATTCATCAAGGATGATGTTCTGATTTTACTTGCTTAACTTCAGCAGTGAAGCAACAATTTTAGTATAAAAATGTGCCAGTATGGTAAAATACCTCTTCAAAAATTATTAGAACTACACAAAATGGGTTGACTGATACCAAGCAAATTTAGAGAGATGGAATCATACAGAAGCAATTGAAAGAAAAAAATATTTGCTGTTAAAAAATATATTGCTTTGTGAGTCTGTAATATTGTTTTAAGAACCAGACTGGAAAGAGATCTCTGCTTTAGAAAATTTGTGAGTAAACACTGTATCAGTTACTGAAGGTCTCACTACTAACAATTAGCATAGTGAATTCCATCCACATTATGTATAGGTGTGTCAGTCTAAACAACATATAATTATATGCAGGTTAGAGAACTTTTACCTCCATATTTATGTATCTGTGTACATAAGCATGTCTATCTGTGTACAAATACATGTACACATTTCATCATTATTTATATGTATTCTCCATATGCAAATATATGGGTAACATACATATGCATCTAAAGGTCATGTATGTACATGTGCACAGCAATACCCTATGTGATTTTCATACTAATATTTGGTGCAAAGCTTCTTCACACCTCCTTAAAAATATTGCCTGTCTTCCACTTAATTTTACTTTCTGAGATGACAATCTATAATTAGAGGACTATCAGCAAAAATCATTGAGAATTACTTGATAATATGTAGATGAGAGTGCTTATGGTTCTTCCAGGCCATTAGTAGCAGTTTTATTTGTGCAATGCTTGGGTCAGTTCTAGGATAGTAATGGGCCCGTGGCCATCCCTGTGTTCTACCTTGCACTTGCAGGATTTCTATTATTAAACAAATAGAGAATTGGACATTGTACATGTTTAATTATTAGCTAAGATATTATTAAAGTTGTGTTTAGAGATTATAGAGATGCTATCAATATTTTCACCAATTTTAAAAAAATTCTTTTTAATCTTTTTTTTTGAAAGACTTCAGGAGGGAAAAAAAAAAAAATCTTTCTGGCAATATCTGTAGTAGTCCATGAGGGGATTGAGTCTCTTAATTTATGTAGTAGTCTGGAACATAACTCCTTTTCTCATTGTTTCTGTTACCGTCTTCTGTAGAATACCATCATCTTTTAATGTGATATTATATTGTGAAAACTGAAAATTAACCTAATCAAAATAGCTTTCAGATGCTTAATTAGATTTTTTGTGTTTGCTAGAAAATACGGTATTTTTAGTGGCTTTGTTTCTTACAAGACCAAGCAAGTATTAACTCTGTTTTCTAGTATTCGTCCTACTTTGCTGATCAGACTCCTTTAATTATAAGAAGTGTTAATCACTTTTCTGTCCCGTAAAAGATAATAAGGTAGACATACTTTACAGCTTGAACCCATAGGAAATGTTTTATGACATCCTTGAAGTCAGTGGACAAGTGATTAGCCCCCAAAAATTGCACCAATATTTTTAATAACTTTACCACTGATGATTTTATTTTAATGATAAGATAATTCAGATTTTTTTTTTTTTAACATACAATTTCAGAAAGTGCTCATTCTCATACGATGTTACAGAGTTTTTGTGGAATTGCTGGGATTTGTGTGTGATTGGTAGGGATTTGCTATTGGCCTGAGAGTATCAATATTGAGCTGCTGAACACTTGTACATTCAGTGTTCAGAGGTGACCTGAGAATTGTGGATTAGTAATAAGGGGCCAAAAAAAAGGGGACTTGTGTTCCATTTTGGTTTCAACACCTTTATTCCCACCTAAAAACTTCTTTGAAAACTGTCAGTAATTTATTCCTCCTGCCCGGTGATTGTGGACTCACTGGTAATGTTTTGCTGGCTTTACCGGTTTAGTTTGCAGATCATCTTTCCTTTTTTATCTCTTCAGTGCTATTTAATGCCATTGTCATGGCTCAAGACCCAAGTCTCTCTCTCAAGTCCATGGAGTGGTATTAATTTAATTTCATGAAACCTCATAAAGACCATTAAGCATCATACAGGCACCTGCACTTTGCTTATGAATTAGACATCAGATTACAAGGTCAGGCATGCAATTTTCATAATTTACAAATAATACTGGATGAAGACTTTAATACACTGGTTTGTTGCCTTATGGCTTTGGATAGTGCCAATTTTTCTCTCTGCTCTGTCACAAACCTGGCATAGTTACCCGACCTTTGTTATCCTATTGTTCTGGTTTATAGGTTGATAACCATTCTGTGAGCTATGAGGTGTGGACCTGCCCCTGCTGCATTCCCTGAACTAAAGAGAAAAAGAAAAACAAGAAAGAAAGGAAAAAAGAACCCCCCTTCCACTAACCATTAAATTGTAGGGTGATCTGGAGATAAAAGCAGAATCTCTTTTTTGCTTTTCAAATATTTGCTTGGCCTTCAAAAGGTATTTACCTTTTGTGTTTACATTGGATTTATTTTTTTGGCCTACATGCAGAAAGAGAATGATACATTAAAGAATAATGGACAATAGTGAGGAAAATGCTCTCAGTTTTCACGTCTAGCCTGTATTTTCTACTTTAGGTTTATTTTTTTAATCTTGTCTACTTCTATTTAAATAGAAACTGCTGAGTATTGTAAAGGGTTGTAAATGTGAAAGTATCAGATGAAGTGCAGTACAAGAAGATTATCTACAGGTTGGCAGGCAGTAATGAGAGTTGGCAAAGTGCCATTTTCCTCTATGAACCTTTGGGACCTCAAGTTATTCCTGTGTTTGGCAGAACAATGTAAGGCTTCAAAAGCCAGTGATCTGTCACTTGCAGGAGTGCTTTCTGCTGTTCCTGAGAGAGGCAGGTGAGGTTTGTCTCTGTAAAATTGTATAAATCTTCAACAAGGCAGAAAGAAAGATGCTTTGGCTGAGAGTTGATGTCTGTGTCATATCATCTTCAGTTCTTTCCCTCTGGATGGCATTAGAGCTTCCATGGAACCTGCATTGTCCCTTGTGGATTTACTTTCATTGAAAGAGCAGGGTCTAAGCAAGTTTGTGTAAAATATATTTTAATTTAAAACCCCACACTCAAGGGAAGCAGCACATTGTGACAATTGCCTGTTCCAAGTTTATCTTTTTTGTTGCTCAAGTCAGTCCCTTTGTCATTTTACATACAACTACTGCATCATCAAAAGCTTGTGATTTTGTTAGAGTGAAGTCATGAGATGAAGATATTTCCCATATCTTCTTACTGTAATGTTTAATATTTTTGATGCTACTAACTTAAAAACAAACATGAGCCAGTGATTTATTTGGAGCATCTTGATTAATGTGCTTTGAAAACACGGGCATTTATAATAGATAAAAATATATTTCACCACATGTATGTCATAAAGCTCTTAGTATGTTGCAGTTTGTGAAAATTACAGTCAGTTAATAATGTGTCAGCTCCCCACTGTGTGCTTCGTAGGATACTGAATGGGTGTTACAAGATTTATTTGCTGGATTTTGCAGGTTTTCTGTAGCGTGTCAGATGCCTTGCTGATTGCTTGGTGAAGCCTAGAGCATGAGCTCCCTCCTGCAATGTTTACTTTAAGTCAATCTACATTTGCTTAAAAGTATGACAGGATTAAAATCAGATCACCTCCTTGGAACTTTCCTAAAAGCCTAGATACTCTTTGGTGAGACTATTGTGTGTAATTTAGAGGCACACTTATGTAGGTATCACAATTTACTTTATAGTTCTTAGAATTACAGGGAATGGATTGGTAATAAAATGTGTATTGTAGTTCTGTTAAAGTGATAATAATATTGCAAATAATTTATATACTACTCTGGGATTTTGAAGGGGGATAGGGAGTTACTTTATTGACTTTGTTCATATTGTAATTACAAGGATTCTCTCTCCTTTTAAAGCTTTCGTTCTTATGTATTTCCTTGACCTGTTCATGTCTTCTAGTTCTTTCATTCATAGAGAGAATTACTTGGCCTTGTTGATACAGTGTTGTTTTATACCTATAATCTTAGAAAGTGGGAATGCTCAGTTAAGTTTTGAGTCTTTTTTATTAATTATCTTTCTGGTGATTTGAGCATTTCTGTTTCAATGTCTCCATTCATGTCCTGCAGTGTGGGCAGCCTTCAAGTTTAGTTAAAAGGTGCAGAAATACCTGTTTCCAAAAAATATAAAATCCTGAAGACAATTGATGACTGGGATAAAAATTGTAGGCGTGTCAAGATAGCAGTCAATTTGGGCAATGCATAGGTGGTGACTGTGGTGTTCCATGGAACTGCCATATAGAATATTATATGAGGAAAACATGGTTTAAACTGGATGGGTAATTTCTGTGTGACTTCAAGAGCCTCAAGCACCAACTTGTATAGCAATTGGATTTAATAGACAAAAAAAAATCAAAGGGAGTTTAGAAAAAGAGGAATTGTGTGAGCTGATTTAGGATTTGAGGCTCTTGTCTGATGCTAATAAAGTTTTCTGATGTCATTCTTTTTGTAGCTATAATGTACACTACAGAAATAATTTGTATAATGTGTGCTTGCGTGTACTATCTTGAATGAGGTATATGTTTATAATTTCTGGCTTTCAGATTTAAATCTGTGAACACAGCAAGAGCTCAATGAGTTCTGATAATAATAGTCCTATAATGCAGAGATCCTGAGAACTTCCTTGCAAATGGAAGGAGTCATTCATCTCACAAAAGTGGTAGAGAAAGAAACTTGCCAGAGTTGCAAAGAATCATTTCTGCAAGGGTCACACAGAATAGATTAGACCATAATCAAAATATTTTTGAGACAGCTTGTGATTTTAAAAGAGGTAGTTAAAAAGGAGCTTTCAGAATTGATGTTTTGAGAAGTATATTTCAGATCTACCACTTTGTCCACGTTTATATCTCACGTGCCTGAAACCCATGCATATTTAAAAAATTAGGCTTTAATTCCCTCTCTGATTTCTACTGAGACCATATCTCAGGAGAGTAAGGCTCTCTTCCAGGTAATTATCACCCTTATTTTCTTTCTGTTTTTCTTTCCCAGTTTGTGTTTAACTGTGTATGCCAAGTAGGAGTGGAAGAAATTTCTAGGATTAATATGGAACAAAAATTTGTGTTCTAATCTTTGTTGTCTTTTTATTTGCAACTTCTCCAAACTTTCTTCTTTATTTAAAATTCACCTTTCTTTCCCACCTTGTAAAAACATATTTATTTTGTGTTGGTTTATTTGGAAATATTAGAGCACTGTGGGCAGAATTTTTGGAAATATCATATAGGGTGTTTCCTGCATGCAGAATGAAATGGTCATTTTCTTTTTATCTTGTACTTTCCTGTTTTTCATATATTTTGGTTATAATGGTATTTCATTGTGGAAGGTGTTTTCTGGACAAACAGGCTGGACTGGCACGCTGCTTGGGCCCCTTCAGGGGGCCCTGTGGTTCTGCAGAGAGTGATACAAGCTGATAACATATTTCTGTCTTTCTGGATCAAAACTTGGAATGTTTGAAATACTAAGTTTTCATCTGGTTGTTTTCATAACGTTTCTGGCAAATCTAGAGGAGGCATTCCCAAAATCTTCTCACAGTATATTACCATGCTGGAATAATGCCTGTTCAACCCTTCAATTGGTGTCAGGTGACAACTTTCTGGTAGCTGCTGGGCAAACATTTGGTCCATCAGGCACCTTAATCTGTCTTTCGCTGGTTTGAGTTTAACCTGGTCTCTGGGCTTGTTTTAAAGTGCCTCCATCCCTCCTTTCCTCCCCATGCCCCAAAAGCCAGTGCCTGCTACAGCCACCTGGGAGAGCCCCAGGCATCTCTTGACGCTGTCATTAACCATTCAGGAGGAGGATGAGTGGGAAGCACTCCATGGCCTCAGGATGTTAGAGCTGGTGGTGACTGCAGTGGGAACTAGGGGGAAGTGTGGACTCATTCCCACTGGTGATCCACGAGGTCTGCCTGGTAAAGCTGCACTTTTGAATATCTTGAGTGATCCTGCTGAAGTCACTGGGTACTTAGGTATTAATTTTATGTCAGCAAGGATTTCACCAGTATTTTTATTTTGCAGCTGTAGAGGGGGGGAAAGCCTGAACCAAGATGAATGTGACTTCATGTTGTGAAATAGATTCTCTGCTAGTTTCATCCTTGCCTTTCTCCCATCTGAATAACTGTAAATGATGTTCTCTGTTAATAAGTGTGTGCTTTGTCTAAATTGCATTTATTTTTCTTTTGACATATATACCATTTTACTATTAATCATCCCCTTCTGCTCTTTATTGTACAAAGATACTGTTGTGCTGATGGAACATATTTAATCTTTGGTATGCTGTATTTTATTTCTATTGTTGCTTTCCCATTTCTTTATGGAAAATCTTTCTTTATTGACTCTTAAATCATGGGTTAAGCCCTTATTGAAAACATGTTCTCCTCGTACTTCTTGTGAGTGAGAGAAGTTCTTTTGAGGTTATAGGCTAGGCTTATACAAATACTTCACTATACAGTAAAAATTCAGAGGTCTCCTATATGTTATCTAAAGGTAAAAATATACCCATTTACTCAGTAGCACATCATAAAAGAGATGCATACTATGTTCATGTCTGTCAGTTCCTTAAGTCATCACTCTACAGCCTTTTTTAAATTCTCTTTTTATTGAAACCAAGAAACAAAACAAAGACAAAAAAAGCAAAACCAACATCAATTACATGTCAACATGACATCAAACAGCATAATATATCAGAAAAATAAATGTATGATCTGGTGACTCAATGATTTCTGTCCATATGGCATTTACAAAGAGGTAAAGAAAAGGCAAATATCTACACATCTGTATTGGGAAAAATGTCCAATATAAAATTGGCCATCGTGACAGCATCAGAAAGCTCTCAGCTGAGATTACTTGGAAATAAATAGCACACAGAAGAGGAAGAGAAGTTCCAACAGTCTTGCTCTTACATATATTTAGAGTTTTGTGCAATGAGTGCTGTGCAGGTATAAATCTTTGTATAAAAAGATTACTTTAAGGATGGAGATATTCTGCTTGCTGATGCTGGGTCCAGGTTTGTAGATGGGTCTGCAGTGCAGCTGCATGCAGAGTGATGCAAAAATACAATGAGGAAAAAAAAATCTCTGAAAATAAATGTGACTATCTGGTGAAACTATTAAAATGAATACTGACTTCAAGCCTATTTGTATATTTGCTGAAAGACATATGAAAAAGCCTCTTTGTATAAGTGCTAAACACATGAAAACCACTGAGAATCAGTTAAGCCCCTAAAATAATAATCTGGGAATTCCATTCATTATTATAGCAAAGGGCATCATAACTTTATGGTAAGTAGGGAAGGGTGGGAGAGAGGTGAGACTGTGGGGGTGGGAACTAGAGAAAGAAAACCCAGAAATATCCAGAATCAAACACAGCCTCTGTTATTTGACTTTGTTGTTCATTTTCAATGGAGTGATAACTGGAACAGCTCAGCCTGAACTGCCTGGCTCAACACTCCCCGTTCTAAGGAACTTGGATGTGTTTCACAGCTTACATCTGGACAACAGGGCACAGGGAAAGAAAGGCACAAGGATGGATCACATTCTCTTTGCACAGCTAGGGCTTGAATCTAATATAATAATAAATGTATGGACAAAGAAAGATGTGTACACGTAGACACATACGTTTATGTATCTACACACACGTGTTCATGTGTGTATAAATCCAGATTCACAAGGGATTTCTCCTCATTTTTGTTGTTAGGCTCAGTTCACAAATCTGTGTTCTGTCTCTTCAGAGTCAAGAGAAGTTATCTTCTCGAATTTATTTTTCTTTCCTTTTCTTACCCAAGCTGACTATTTATTCAGTGCTATCTGAGATCTCTTTTTGTTACTCTTATTACCAGTACAGCTATAGGCCTCAAAGGAGGTGATAAGTGACCCACTGGACCTGGAAATGGTGCTTTCTGTGAGAGCAGGGAATACGTAATGAACTCCTTATCTTATCTTTTAGATCAGCGATAACTTCAGCGAGACCACTTGGTCAATATTGTACATCTCACTCTATGGCCACGTCTCCCCAGAGCACTGACAAAATGTGTTGTCTGTGTTGGCTTCTATGGATGGCAGAGCAGGGCATAGTGCAGCACAGAGCCTGTGGGGAGCAGCAGCTCCTGAGGGGAAAATAGCAGCACATGGAAACCTCAAAGGAAATTTAAGAAGGGACAGTGTGAGTGTGCGCGTGTGTGCGTTGAAGTCTGAAGG
>VYXD01003817.1:430462-463936 GCA_013397195.1 Hylia prasina
AGAGTAAGAGAACCTCTTTGTAGAAGTGCCTTCTCTTGGAGATTGAGTCCCTGCTGAAAAGATGAGAGGGCTCACTCCAAACCTACCTCCTTCTAGGGTGGCCCTCTGCCTCTCTGTGAGCTCTAGTTTCTGCCCAGGTGGGGCTTTTCCCAGCCTGAATCAGCTTCCAGAACCTCAGTGACCAGAAATGATACACCAGAAGGAAACTGAAAGGGTCTTTGCTGTCTCCCTTTTCACACTTTATTTTTGTCTGCCCAAATGTATGCCTTCTGATGGGCTGATGGGCACCTGCCCTGGTCCTGTCACCTCAGCCCTGCTCTGCGTGGTGCTAATGCCATGGGGAGGCTGCCAGAGTGGTTGTGTGCTGGGGACTGAAGTGACCTCAAATAATTAGTGCAGAGTTTGTGCCTGCTGTGCTGGGGGTCTTACGTATTTGGATGACCCCCATCTCTTTCATGACCTTGCTCCACAGGAGCTGCTGGACTGCAGTGCTTTGCCAAGCAGCAGCCTAAGAATTCATGTTCAAATTAAAAGATAAATTATTTTTGCTTCAGTAGTTTATGTTTGATTCCTCCCCAAATTATGATCTGCTATAAGCTGTTATGTCAGTTGGAGAAGTGATTTTTTTTTTTTTTTGAAAGTGCTTGTCTGTGTAAGTGAAGAGATCTTGTTATTTTGAATCAGTTCAAGAGGAATACACTTTAAAAATACTGAGAGCAGTGGATACAGTCTGCTACTATTCCTAATCTACCTTACTATTTTTTGCATTTCTCTCATGAGTGTTTAGAGGAATATTACGGTGTCATATGATTCCTGCTAATACTGGTAGTCAGTTTTTCATGGAAAACACAGAAATTCTATACTGCAAAAAGACCCAACATAAATTTTCAATGCCAAGAAAAGTTGTTAAGGGTATATCTTTAGATGAATAAATAGGACTGAGCTAACCTCAATACAACTGCTCTGATCTGCAGCATCTGAAGATCCGACCCATTCTCAGAAGTCCGTAAGGATTCTGTGTCTGTGTCATTATTCCTAGATTAAAAGATACATTTCTTTTTAGTTCTATACATATTTGGGTTAGAACCACAGGCAATGGACTGTCTTGTTTATGGTTCATGGTAGTGAGGATAGCTGTACCAACTAAACCTGCCTGCAAATCTGTGTGTATGTAATGTATCATGTTCTGCATGGCACTGCTTTTGAGATTGTTAACAGAGCCCTCAACAAATGTCCATGAGAAAACGAAACTGTTCAAATCTGGGTTTAGAAGTAATAGTCTGCCCACATTATGCACTGTTTACTTGTCTATTATAAATTATTACCAATAAACATAAGTGGGAAATGGTTACAAAATATAGCCCTGAGCAAAAAAAATGACACTGTTTGAGAAGACGAGACTTCCTTACAAATGCAGATCGTATGCATTATCCTTAGCTTACAGGAAAAATAGGTCAGAGATGAAACCCACAATAAGGTGCTGTATATTTCAATGGTAAACATACTGCATTACAAGTTGTAAAAGAATATCTCAGCATTTTAGCTAAAATCACTTGCAGGATATCAAACTGGAGGTGCGGGGTAATGGTAAAAATATTTAAAATCACTGACAATATTGTAAGTCTGCATTTTAGACCTTTGGTCTTTTTATTTTCTAGTTATTTGGAAACAACTTCATCTGAGCTTTTGGTTTGTTTGTTGGCTTGTGTTTTCTTTTGTATTCTGATAATTCTTCATTATGTTCCTTAACATATTTAAAATTACTGACACTGAACTTAGAGCCCTCAGAAATGTGGAACAATTTAGAACCTGGGCACTCTTCACCTTTACCCTTATGATTGATTTTGATATGCATGTTTCCTTCTCCTTGTTAGAGAGCAGATGCTGTATTCTATAACCTTCTGTGGAAGTGGGATAGTGGAGGGTTCTCAGTTATTGCAGATTATTTATTTTTAACAATGTTGTGGTGCATTACAGAACTGAAACCAAAAGACAGGGAGAGTTTGTAGTTTGCTCTGCAATTGCTGCAGTTTCAGAGTGCTGCATGCAGGGACTGCTGCTTCTTGATCTCTGCAAGCTGAATAGTGAAGTGGTGTAAGTTTCACCTGTGATGATTACTTTTTAATGTTCTCTGATTCTTTTAGTGCCTAGTCCAGATACCTCAGTGAATTCATTAAAAATATAAAACTTTCTTTGGGAATCTGGCTAGTATTACACAATTTATTTTTTTTAACTAAACAACAGTTAAAATACTTGATGTTAAGTATGTCATGCTAAGACTTGAATAACAATGTCTTATTATTTCAGGCTTTTTTTAAAAGCACTTAAAATTGGTAGGTATTTCACCTGTGGAGCTTGTGAAAGGATAGGAGCTTTAAAGTCTCAATAAATTGAACTTTAAATTGTTTGCACTTAAATAGCAGCTGATTACCTTAATTAATAGGAGAGAAAATGTTTTCTTTTACTTTATTTGAATTCTTAGAGTGTTGTAGGTATTTATCTTTTTTCTTCGTATTTTTATAGTGAAGGTAATTAAAATAAAAAGGATCCCAGGTTGCTGCACAGCCCAAGCAGTGGAGAGTTTGAGGGGAGAAAGAAATGTTACCACACGTGTTCATGGCCACATTGCCAATCAAATAAGGGTATTTCTCAAATATTTCCTGGGTAGATTCTTCTAGGCATGTAATTTTTTTCTGAACAGAATGCTGCTTCAGGCTACCCTCTCCTTTCTCCCAGTAGTAGCTGCAGCCCACTGGTGAATAAGGTGGTTCCTGCAGTGGTCTGTAAATATATTTTAGGGTTCCCATTGTGCCCACAGGTAATGATCACATTGTGTAGACCTTAGTTCAAAACAAAGCAATATTGTACACAATGCTGCCCTCTAAAAGCCTGCTTGTAAGGGCCCTGAACAAAAATCAGAACTTCCCAAAGTTGCAGAAAAATTGGCATTGTGTCTAGTTATGTTTTATCTGATGAAAATACTCGGGTCTTTAAAATAGTTTTGGGTTTTTGCTACCTTTCTCTCTTCCTCTGTTCCCACTGGTGCTGTGTTGTGTGACTCAGTGCAGTGCACAAGAGCAACCATCCAAGGCCAAAGCCTGGGAGCAGGCTGCAGTTGGAAAATCCAGCTTTTCTGTGTTGCACCTGAGCTCCTGTGGATGCAGCACCTGAGACAAGGCACAGCAAGAATTCCCGGCTGGATATGTGGAGCTGCATCTTATCCTCTTCTTCAAGGCTAACAATGTGTTTAAGTGGTCCTTGTGCCTGCTTTATCCAAAGGGTTAGGATTATATCTGGCTCTGGCGCAGCTGTGCAGGTGGAAAAAAGGCTCCTTGACCATAACTGCCATTCCTTAATAGTCCTTCAGAGAAAAGCTGGTGTCAAAGACTGATTCTTGGCTTTGCATAGTTTGCTCTTTTCTCTTCTTTTCTAACTTGCCCATAGCTGGATAAACTTTAAAGAGTATGTGAAGATGATGTGTATTTGCATCAAGAAATGTACAGGAACTTTGTGTGTGTGTTAATAGTGAATGGAATATCAATACAGAAAAGATAATCCATGATATCGCCCTACAGTCCAAATTTTCCAAAAAGTGTTTAAGTTTCATTTTATTTCTGTGAACCTGATGAAAATAGTTTTCCATGTATATATCCTACCTAGGACACTCTTTTGTAGTTTATAGGATGCCCAGAGCTACTGTAGATATAATACAATTTCTGGTTATTAGATCTCTGCATCACCAAAATGCAAATTTCACTCCTGAATATGTAGGCCACTTGCTGAATAACCTCAAGAAATATATGGTGAAAATACTATTTTTCATGTATTCAGATTACCTCCTTCAAAGGTTTTCTTCAGGTTTTTAATATCCTGAAAGTCCCAGTTCTGAGGCAGACTGCAGTTTAAGCTTCATTTTCAGTTCTTAGAATGAAGTCATTTAAATAAACAAATAAAAGTGGCACGTCATTTGTAGCTTGCGCCAAAGTATGTCATGTGCCAGTTAGAATTAATTTTTATGAAACCTCACATGTATGAGTTTACAACAGCAACAATACAGATACATATACTCGTCTCCAGAAACTCTGCTGACCCTTGCAGTACTTTAAATGTGCACAAGTAAAATCCCAGCACACTTCTGACCTGTGTTTATTTTTAGTGTTTTATGAATCACCTCCTTTAGCTGTTTTTTCTATTTTACAAATGAATCTGACTGCTAAATAAACTAGGATATTTGATAGTGAGAATAAAATCACTCATCTGAATCTCTCATCTTTTTTTTTTTTTCTTCTTCTTTATGTGTGTGTGAGTAGCCAGATGGAAGTGTTTACCCTTTAGAGAATTTTAGATCTGATATTTTTGTAACATTTTGTTTCTTCCTCATAATTGTGTTGGCACTTTGCTGATCTCAAGTTGTGTATTATTACAATGGAAGGTGACAATTTGATTGTGTTGAGTAGGAGAAACAAGCAATTTTATATTCACTGAGCTGTCAGGTAACAGTACCTCACAATACTAAGAGCTCCTGGCAATGTGGTTTGGCACCTATATTTAAGTTCTTTGATGCTTGCATAACCTCTACTGAATCAGAAATGTTTTGCCTGCTAGAAATGTTTTTAGGCTTGCAGAGTGAGGTTTTTATTAAAAAGACAAATCTGTAACTGAGCTGCAGAGCCATTGTTTTGTGTTACATGGAGGTACTAATTTGGTGCTTTAGTGCAACACACTACAGGTGAGCCTGAAACTGATATTTCATTTCTTTGTCTACTGAGCTGTTTGATTTATAGAAATGAGAACCAAAAATATGGAAAGGAGGGAGTACACGGGAGGAAGGAGAGAAGTCTGGCTGTATTTATATTTCTGTTTTGAAATGCGGAGAGATGGCATGTGACCTTTCACACCTGTAGGATTGAAAATTAACTGTTTAACTCATTACATGGAATCTTAGCCAACTCCTGAAAATGTGCCATAGGAGGGAAATAATATAAGAACACTGTATCTTATCGTTGGACCATTGGTTTCTCATGGAGCACTGAAGGGATTTAATGAACCTTTCAGGAACTTATGCAAGATAGGTTTAAGATTTTTAGTTATTAGAACAGCTTATTTAACTGGCTTTGTAAGGGCCAGAATAAGGTATTTTTGTCTTCTGTGTAAGGGCTCAAATATCCTAAAATAAGATTTTCTTATTTTTAGGCATCCTTTATCAAAACCACTCATGAAATCATCCAGATAAACAATTAAGTCATTCTGATCCATAAAAATATGTGGATTAATGCTTATTTATAGCAAGCATTGTTTTTCAATTTTATTGTTAAGGATTGTTTTTATTTATATTGTATATTCTCTTGCTGCCTAGAAAAACAAATCCTAATAAGTTGCTGATGGATGAATTCTTGGCATGCTCACTCTTGTTCCCATAATTATTGGTAAAGATAGCTGGAAGTCAGTACTGCTTTTTTTTTTTTCTTTTTCCAACAGTAAGAAATTGGATATCCAGGGACACATGGCCCAGTCATAGGACTTTAAAGGCAGCCATCACTGAGAAGCTAATACCAACCAATTAAACAGAGGTGGTTACGTGATGTAACATTATCAGGAGAAACAATTCATGAGTCAAAGCATTCCAGGGCATATGAGCTCCAGTCCAAAGAACAGTCTCAAGCTGTTTAAATAAAGTGACAGCAATATTGTCAGCTAAATATAAACTATAGAAAATATTAACTACAGTGACTGAAGATGAGCACATCCCAGGTGCTAGGTGACTATTCTTTCACTGCTCTTTTACTGTCTTCAATGTGCGTTCATTCACCTCGGGCATTTTTCAGTGAAAGCTTCTGCTAGTGGATGAAGAGAATGGAGTATTTGGCCTGCTAAAAAGATAGGTTGTAATTTTGGCATTCTGTCCAAAACAGACACTTTGGATTTTCATTGAAAAGTCCAGAGGAGCTGTGAGGCTGTTTTGCTGCATCCATTTTGATGTTTTCAACAACTAGGTGAACAGACAAGAGCTCATTCCCTAACCCTAGTACTTCATTGTGGCTGAATGGCTGGGAAGGCCACTCCAGTGGCAGAACAAAAGAAAACGACTTTCCAAAAAGTTCTAAGGAGCTGGGTTTTTTTTCCCCTCCTATTGGTTTATTTATTTTTTTTTTTTTTTCAAATGAGAAGAAGCACCATAAAAGTTGCTCTCAACCCTTTGAGCTTTGAGGAAGTCTGAATCTGAAGTAAAACTTTGTGATTTGGATTTGTATCTATTAGCAGAAGTGTAATTTGCCTGGATTGGAAAAACAAATGCAAGAATAGCCGAGTGTGTATCTTGGAAGCCGTGGGTGTATTGCTTAGCTTGATGCTTATTTCAGCCAGAGATTTGGGTGCTCAGTTAACATGATAGCTGTCATTTCTTGAATCACATTTGCTTCCACTCCCCCTCCCGCCCTTTTATTTCCAAGGTGGTTCCTGCGATTACCATAAACTCTCTAATCTTGCAATGCTGTTTATGATCTATATGTAACTAATTCATGTAGAATTCCTGCAAAATGAAGCCAAGGAAGAGCTTGAGGGAGTTGAGTTGATTGGCCTGAGGCCTTGCTGTGACTCAGAGCCAGGAACAGAAACTGATTCTCTCCCATTGCAGCCTTCTCCAGCTATTCGGGCTTTGTGCACAGGGATTTATGTTGGGGTGTGGGGCCCCAGGAGAACAAAATCTTTTACTAACTGTTCAGTTGTGTTCCTAATTCTCCTTGAAAAGAGAGACGAGGTTTCATAATTTTAGGAAATAGCTGTTTAATTCTACAATGGCATAAAAATTACAGCATTAGCTTTACAGTGAGTTATGTTACTGGGTCCTGCCTACACAACATTGTTTTACAGGGCAGAACTGCAAAATATTTTGGCTATTGCCAAAGCACTTTTGTTTTTCTTGAAGTCTATCTGAACTATAATGCACCTAATGGGCCCCAAACCTAGGTGATGATTTTTGAGGGAGGGTCTTGTGACCATGTTTAATATTATGAGAGGCGTATGCACATTTTAAAATGTGGGAAGGAATAAGATGGTGTGGCTGATTTTTTTTCCTTATGGACGCCAGGTTGGCATAAAAGTTTACAAGGAAATGCTTAAAAGGTTATAAGTACTTCTAAAAATGGGTTCTTTTAATTTATTTAGTTCTGGAGTCACCAAAGCACTTAGACATGTGCTTAACTTTTTGAAACTGAGTAGTCCAATTTGAAATTAGTGGACTGCTTGCATACTTACAGTTAATCATACACTTAAGTACTTTAATCTGGCACTTTGGGGAAAAGGAATGGAGACTGTTCATAAAAGCTCTGTAAGCGAATATATTTCTAATCTAATCTGATTCCAATCTACTGTTGGAGCTGCAGACCTGGGTTATGTCTCTGCTGCAGTCACTAAAGCAGGATGAATTAGTCCATCTGAGCACCACGCTACTGTAGTTGGAGAGCTATCAGAAGCAAGCTTGTTTAAAATTAGTGTGGATATCTGAGCATTACAAAGCAGTCATTTATGTGGCTGCAGTGTAGACATGCCTTTAGGTTTATGAATGCTTTGTGAGGGTGGAGCAGAGCAGAAGCGAGAGTCCCCGGCCAGCTATAAGTCTGCTTTGTCATATATCTCGTTGTTATTGCTCAGTTTATATCTTTTTGGAACAGTGTCTGGGCATTACATTGTTGTTCTCTGTTGTTATACTTCGTGGCTTCATTCTGACCTGTCTGGCAGCTGAAACTCCAGGTCTTGCCTTAATTTCTACTGTAACATTTAATCATTTGAGCAGTCAACAGGGATGGAAGATTTTTCAGGATTTGGAAACCTTTCATGTCAGGACTATCAGCTAATTGTTTTGAAAAAGATATAGGAATTTTTTAAAGAATTTGAGACTGTAGAAAAACCTTAGACAAAAAAAAGTACTAATTTTTGAATTTAGAAAGGTATGAGACACATGTGATGTAAGAAAAAAGGAAAACCAATGTTTTGTGAATCTGACTGGCAGTCTTTAGGGCAGAGAGAATTTGTTCTGTGGTTTAAAATAAAAATTCAGGTCATATCTATAGCAAATGAAGCTATTTGGGATTGTGTTTAGCTTTTTGTAGGTAAAAAATCCCTTAGTAGTTCAATTTTAGCTTTACTACCTCGGTATTGAGGCTGACTGAAGTTGGGGTCCAATCCCTCAGCTTTACTGGCCTTTTGATAGATGATCACATTTTGTTTATGTCTCAAGTTCAAAATGAGGTAGAATTTATTCTAGTGTTGGAAAATATGGATGAAGATTTTTTAAATTCTCCAACTTGAGTAGGTGATAGGACTTCACTTAATTACGGCCTTTTTCAACCTTTTCTCATGCCCATTAGATGTATTTTCTACCTTTAGTGATTGCTGTGTTCAGCTAATCTGTCAATTTAACCAAAGCAACAATTTCACAATGTAGTTTTCTTTCTGATTGTGTGCTGTGTAATCAATATACTGATATAATGTGAGTGTAATTTCCTCTCTTATTTTATCTCCACTGCACAGTATTATAAATAAACAGCTAAAAAAGAAAAAAGAAAGAAAAGCACCAAACAAATCTGTTGCATCTTCTTTTAAGATTGTACCACTGTAGACACTTGTTCTAGTAAAGTAGAATTGGACCCACTTGATTGCATTTAAATTTTTCATGCTTCAGCAGTTTGTCTGGGAGCACAGTAAAGAAAACCCCCCGAGCGAGGATAGTTTAGAATAATAGAACTTGATTTTGTGTATTATAGCGGCACCATTTGCGCTGCTGTAGTTAGGGTTGTGTCAGCACTTCCATTATAAACCCCTGTTTGCAGGGGTTATAACTAGGGAGATATTTTTTATCAGAAACTTTATTTTTTTAAATAATTCCAGTGAGTTTAATTGATAATAGGAGAAAAAAAATAAAATAAATTATAATGGAAATTAGTAAATTTCTGATACCTTTTACAAGCCTTATTTATTATGAATATTGATTTTTTCCCCCCTCCTCTCAGCAGGGATTTTAACAAATCCATTTTGAATATTTTAAACATAAAATTGGGAAGTTGTTATGGCTTAAAATTTGACTGCTATTCATGCTCATATTTTAACATTGAAATATTTTAACACAACATGCTGCTCTACGGCTTAATTTTATCATAAACATAAACTACTCAACTGGGCCAGAGTCTTCTCCACTGGAATTGAATGAGACCTTGGAGTTATTGACTGAACTCTGCCTTTTGACCTGATGGAATCATGTGTTCAGAATTCTCCCAAACTGCTGGATAACACCCATCTGCAGACTTTAAATTTGCTCTGCTTTGCTGATTGCAAACCCAGGCATAACTGGACACCCTCAGAAGCCATGTAGAAATGAAGTATATTCATTGTGTTAATGATTGTGCTGGGAAAAGAATGTGGAGGGCTTAATCTAACAGGCCCCTACACATCTGTCCCTTTAAACACAATGCTTTAAATCCAACAACCAAAAAGTTACCGTTAAATCTAGTTGTTTTAACAAAGCTTTGGAGAAAATAGAAGTGAAACACACCCCTAAAAATTATGCCACGAGAAGAGCAAGTGCCTGGGAGGCCTGTCTGAGCCTGCCTTCCCTTCCAGGCTCCAAGACTAGAGGTGACTGACTAAAGTGCAGCATGGAAGGGATCTATCCATAATGCAGCAGTGGGGAAAAGTGGCAGGTGGAGCTAGGAAGCACTTGAACCCTACCCTTGGCCTGTTCTCTTACTCCAGTACAGAAAAAAGTTGCTTGGGCATGGCTTGAGATTATTAGTGAGTGGGACTTCTTATAGTTTTATTTTTAGTGTTAACAAAGTGCCTTTTCTCTATGTAATCAACTTAACAGCACTTGAATGGGGATTTTTTTATTGAATTGTGTTTAAAACATCACGAATAAGGGGAAAGTACATTAGTGTACATGTCAAGGAAAAAATGCTTCCCCTATAGTGCATTACCAGTAGATAGCTTTGCTGAATGGTCACTTGAGGAAACACCAAAAGCCTGTTTGTGAAATAGAGGTGAAGCCTTTCTAGACTAATTATATTCAGCATGTAATTTCTAAACTTCAGTCTGAATTTTGATTTTCAATTAACATTCCCAATTTGAAGATAATTTTCTATTTAATGTAATTGCAGGAAATAATTTATTGGCTGATTAAGACTGAGGGCCCAGCCTTCCTTAAGAAAACAGTCCCTAACAAACCAGCCTTTAAAGCCAACTCGTAGCTTTGGACAGATTCAGCCTATTTTTGCAGCTGCAGAGTTGTGTTTAATTAGGATTGTGCAGTATTATTCATTGGTGCAGTTTGTAGTTGAAATTATTCTTAAGAGACATTTTCATTTCTAGTTTTGTGTCATGATTAATTTATGGTGAAGAAACAGCCACAGCTCTTGCTTTATACAGGAGCTCGTTCAGTCTGAAACAGGAATGAGATCTGTTGAGAAGGTGAAAGAAGGGAAAAACCTTTATTGTGACTTTCAGTTTTCATGTCGGGTTTTCAAATTACGCAAAGCATGACTTATATTTTCATGTGAGTGATTACATTAACGTGACTACTTTAATGAGAAAAGGCAAAGCAACCCTTTTATTTTATCTTGGATCATAGCAATTAGGAGCCAGAACCTTTTGAAGTACACACGATAATGCCGGTTGCTGAACTCCTGGCATGTTCTCTGTAGCATCAACACAAATTCTTTAGCATAGGAAGAATGTAATGCACGGTTTAAATTCCTCAGTTCTGCTTATTGGCAACACTCACCTTAGACTCCCACTTATACTTAGGCTTCCCTAAAGAAAACACAAACCTTTTTTCCCCCACCAGTATCGAGTTTAAGAGGCAGGATTATCTCTATTTACAGAATAGTTATTCTAAATAGGTATCAGTGTTTTAATATGTTTCAGAGCACTTCAAAGCTTGTAATACTTTCATATTGAACTGTACATAATTAGATTAGTTGATCCTATATTAATTTTTTTTTCACTGTAGGATACTAAATCTGAACTCCCTCATTAATTGTGAGAAATTTAGCATTAGCTGTTAAATCCTATGTGAAACACAGGCTGCTACATAAAAACTACTGTTTAAATTGGAATTAACTTAATTATTTTTCTTTGCACTTGATATTTCCTTCACTGTAATATTCATGAAAGCATGTGACAGATTTGTAAATTTAACTGTTACTCTCAGATTTCCAGACCCTTTAATCAGTATTTATTTGTCTGTAGAAACAGTACTAGCAAGTTAATGATTTGCTAATTTGAAAAATGCTCATGTGGTTTCCTATGTTAACTGGTTTGTGCATTTTTAAAGAAATGGTATGAAATCAATTATTGTTAAAAAGCAATTAAGGTGAAGATCTTATTCCTCAGTTTCTTAGTGATTTTGGTGTCAAGGACATTCTAAAGTTACTAAGACCTGGGAAAAAAAGCCTAATATATTTAAGCTGTCCCTTTTCAGGTTTATTAATGATTGTTTTAACAGTTGCAGTTAATCTTACTAGAAATTTTAAATGACAGTGTTTTCAGTTTTTGAGTTGAAGTCAGTAATATTTTCATCTAAGTGCAGAAACTGTGGCGAAAGCTGTGTTTGCATATGAGATGGTAGTAAGAGGCCATTATTAGGAAAAGGCATTTAACATAAATCAATGCGTTTATTCATTGCACTTTTAAGTAATTTAAAGTATTTTGTTGAGCTATATCCTGTACTTCATGCCTAATATGAAAGGAAACATAATTATTTTAGGTTTTTAGTTTGAACTGTAAAATGTTACTAAGGTATTATCCATTCATTTAGTAAACCTTTTTGCTTTAGAACGCTTTCCACATGAGCTCCTCAAAACACTTTCTGAAAGGTAAAACTGGGCAAAATTTTAAACAGTTTAAAAGCAGTACAGCTTAAACAAACAGCAAAAATACTCATTTAGCAGAATTTGAAGTGGATTTAAAATTTATTCTATATGTAGAAAGCATCTTCGGCTTGCAAGGAAGGAGGTCAGGTAAGCACAATGAGCTCTCTTCTTTAAACATTTGCTTGCAAGCTTCAGGTTGTTCATGGGAGTAAGAGTTTAAAGAATTGAACTCATGTAAAATCAACCAATAAAATCACCATTTTCTTATGGGTGGAGAAAATTATATTGTTTGACAAGTCTAAATGAATAGAATGATGTCATATAACTTAACCCTGACCTTGTCTTGGCATCAAGGAATATTTTTCTCAGTGTTTTGGATCCAGATCCCCATGCCTGTGCTTTTTACAGTACTTCTGTTGACTGCATGTGATTAATTTATTAACTGTTCTAGGCAGGTGGGATGCGCTTAGAGGACTGTTTGGAGCCTGACTTTTTTTTTTTGTCATTGAGCACCAATGTTTTCTTTTTTGTCTCCTTTCTTTTGCTTCGCAGAAGAATGTCTTCCAAGCAGGCTACCTCTCCATTTGCATGCGCAGCTGATGGAGAGGAAACAATGACCCAGGACTTAGCATCACGAGACAAGGAAGAGGGCAACAGTGATCAGCATGCGGCCTCTCATCTGCCTCTGCACAACGTAATGCACAACAAACCTCACTCTGAGGAGCTACCGACTCTGGTCACCACCATCCAACAGGATCCCGAGTGGGATGGAGTCATCTCAGCCCAACACAGGATGGTGAGTTCTGCCATCCTCACAGGGGCTTTCCAAACATAGAGAGATTTCCAAACTGGAAGAGGTTGTTCATTCCCGTTTGGGGGAAGGACGCGTTCAGGTGTAAAGCTTTTTAAATGTTAAAGCGTCGGCAGTAGATCAACATCGTATGGTGTAATTGTAAATTACAATTGTATAATCTGCTTAAGTATACAGGTCTATTTGAATGAGGTCATTTGATGAGTTCACCTTCTGAAAGGAAATGCATCTATTTATCATGTTTTCATTCATACCTTGATTTATGTCATAACCTTTCTAGCTCATATATTCAAGCATTAATTTCTGACAGGAGGATGTAGCTCACAACTGTTTGTCATCTGCAAAGTGTTGCGCTGAAGGAAGAAACTTTAATGCATTTTTTTTTAACTTGTCTCTCAGAAACAGGACCTAGCAAATCTAGAATATTATATCTTTACACAGTAACAAAGAATCTGGCATTTTAGGTGACACAAACATCCTACTCTGCCTATTGAAATTACAATTTTTTTGGAGGGGAAAGGTGTTTATGAATAGCTAGATCACCACTTAGTATACAGGTGACATTGGAAATGATCAGAATTATTATCCCTATTCCCTTCAGTAGCCTAGATATAATTATTTAGTGGTTGTAGTTCTGTCTCTGAATCTCCAAGACTCTGCAATAAATGGGCAGGCTAAATAAAGGCTGAATGGGCAGAGCATCTTAGTCAATTTATTTTCCTTGTGCATGTGTTCTTCAGAAACAGAATTAAGGTATGTGGAGCAGCCAGGGGTTCTGTAAATTTAGAACATCATACTTCCAGACTCTCTGGAAAGTGACCTTCAAAAACCTCAAATCCAGACAGTTACCTTAAAGAGAATAATCTGTCTTTTCATAAAATTTCTTCTCTATTTATATTAAATATCTATGAGCAGGTTTTTTTTTCAGCAAATCTTTTTTTTTAAAAACAGCAGATTTCAATAAAGTTAAGCACAACTGCAGAATTTTTTTTAGCACCACTAACATTAGTGGATCCAATTCAGATTTGACTAGATAGAATAATTCTAATGCATTAACCAAAAGAGATACCAGATTTCTTTGTGCATATTATGATGTCTGGAGTTAGTTAAATAATAACACTATAATAAGATTTAATTTGTTAATATAGTGTTGGTGTTTTTTCTCCCTAAAATGCAATTGATTCAAGAGATCAAACAACACTAGAAAAATGCTATCTAATCTGTAATGCACAATTTAACCCAGTGCAGAACTTTCTGTCAGGCCTAAAATACTCCTAGGTATTTGGGTGATTGTCATGAAGAAAGCAAAATTTCCACTGCAATATCACTTTAAAGAAAAATGGTTATAGTTTAGCAATTTGGAAAGGTAGGTTGTAAGTTGTATATATGGCTTATATTCAGAATTCTGGATAGAGAGTCACTCTTTTGCCCAAGTTATGCAGTAAGCACATTAGAATAATTTTAACTTCTGTTAAAAATTATCAGGAGTACAAGCTGTGTGCAGACTAGAAAGGACTGATCCAGTTTGTTGATGGAAAAAGTTAATCTGTGAATTCATCAGCTACTTCTCCATTCATTCAGAGAGGCAGGTGCACTCTTGGAATTTTGATATTAGGGCACCAATATCATCGACAAAATTACTCTGTGTCCTAGAGAGAAAGGAACTCCTATATTCCAGCCGTCCCTCTGTGCATTTTTTTTTGGTTCAGCCTGTTCCTTGGACCTGTAGTGAGCCGAAATGGTTGGCCCTTGTGCAGTGTGATCAGTTGTGCTCATATTGCTCTGAAGGGTTTTGCAGTCCCAGTGACAGAGAGCAATCTCTGTTTCCTTTCTTAATGCTGCACTGTCATGTCAACACTCTCTGTACCTCGGGACAGGCACGAATCAGTGCACAGCCTATCATGTTTCAGAACAGGTGCATAAACTTTGCTTGAGGGACTTAGCACTCTGGTTTTCCTATCTCCTTTTTCCAGTAAATATTCCATTATATATGTAGATGAATGTTCTGAAAATCATTAGCAGTTTCCACAAGTCCCTAGGCTTAAATCTGGTGGTGGATATATGTCAACCTTATTTCAGAACCTCTCAGCCAAACCAAATGGATTTTTTTTCCTTCCCAGCTTGAAGCTGGGTATAATTTACAAGGCTTGGCTACCAGTGAAGACTGAAATTCTAAGACATGTTTTTTGGTTGCAATTAAAAGAGCTCTAAAATGTACAGAGCAAGTTCCAAGTGTATTGTCAGTTAGGTGACTTAGATGGCTTGTGAGAGAATGGTGAAGTGGGGAAAATTTTTTTCTCCTTGAGGGACTGTCATTTAAGTACCTTGTCTGATTTTTAATGATTTTTTTTCTTGCTTAAATTTATGTTCTTTATGAGCAAACATTTAAGCCTCAATTCATTGCAGAAAGTTTCTCTGAGTGTCTCGGTCAAGCAGGCATTTATATTGTTAAGAAAGAATTTAGAGGGGCCTGCAACTATTCTGATGAAAACATGTTCATGCTCCTTAGAGGGAGGATAGATGCTTCTTTCCAGAAAGATAGATTCCAGAAGGTGGGTTGGGCAATTCTGAGATAGGTGCTGTGGTAGTGGACACTTTTACTTAATAAACTTGAATTCCCAAAAGGTAAGCACTTTCTGACCTTTCCCAGACGGATCCTTTAGAAGCAGATTTGAAGAAGCACCTGTTCATAGCATTTACTTTGAAAGTAAAGACAGTAGTGCTGTCATTAAAATGCATCAATAATGTGTGTTGTCTGGTTAAAAGATAGTAAATTCAAAGAATGCTGTGTCGACATATGGGGAGGAAAAATTTCTCTTTTATCTAGTATCTAATTAAGAGCACAATTCTGCATCCTTTCTGTCCTTAACACTACTAAGGAGTTCACTGGAATTTGAAAGAGCACACAGTATGCATCATAATTTGCTACAAGGGCTGTACAGATCTCAAGTTTAGAAAAGATACCGTAGGAGGACAATTTTAGTGAAAAAAAGGGTGTTTTTACCCAACATTTATGGTACGCAGCACTTTCTGTAATGTCAGATACCTTTAAACTACATTGTTCATTATCAGAAAAAAACCACACGGGCTAGAAATGTTTTCAAACTTTCACTCCCTTTTGATATCAGGCATTGCTTTCCACTGAGTCCTTTGTGTATTCTGAATGTCTGGAAGCCAAAATATTTTGTTTTAACTCCCACTCTATAGTATTTCCCAGCTGTGTACTTATATGGTGTAATAAAAGGATTTAACAAATGGGAAATAGCAGCTGCATTTGGAAATTCCCTTTGTGCTCCCTTTTCATTTGACAGATTCAGCAATGTGTAACAACTGTAACGTCAGACCTGTAATGACTTATGCTGCCAGTATCATTTCACCAGCCAATTTGATGTTGCAGTGGGGGGAAGATAAAACTACCCAAAGATTTCTGTAAATTCATCTTATTGAACTGAAAAGATTATACTTATGTTTCTAACTGTAGCTTAGTATGAAAATACCTGGATGTATGGGTATTTATTACTGATTATAGCCCTAATAGAAAATAAAATTTATTTCAGGCTGAGGCTGTATCTATTTGTTGTGGTAAACTGTAGGGAAGAGGGCAAAGTAGTACTAAGATAATGGTGAAAGTATTGTGCCTTGTCCAATGAGATAGTGAGCAGGCAAGAAAATAGTCAAATCTTAGATTGCGTCCAAAATCTGTCTCTGTTAAGGCAACAGAGAGGACGAGCAGAAAAGGACAAAAATACTTAATTTTGCTAAATTTAATAGTAATTGAATTGTTGTATGCCAGTAATATATTTGTTGGCCAGTATGTAAAGAAATGGAAAATATGTAATGGAAAATATGTACTTGTTCTCTGGGGAACCAGGAATGGCCCTACAGAATTCCACACAGCCCATGAGGTAAATTACAAAGTTTTTTTTATTTTTGCTCTGAAGTATCAGGAGAAAGCAGGGCCAACAAGAAAATGCAAATTTAGATGGAGAATTGACTTTACCTTCTTTGAAAAATGGGGAGGTGTATTCCCATACTATCAAGGCTGGACTTGGGACTCGCAAACAATAAATTTTAGCAGCTTTAAGGTAAAGAAATGTGGACCCTTTCTCCAAAATGCACAACTTCTCATCTGTTCCCAACAGTAAATAACTCAGAGAGAGGTAAGTTCTCTTCCCACCCCAATCCCAATGTAACAAACAGGGGATGTGAGGAACTGGCAGGCACTGTGGCGATCACTCGTAGTTGGTCATGTGTCACTATGATGGTCCCTTTTCTTTCCCCAGTGCTGCTCCCCCCCTGCCCACAATCCCAGGGCAGTGAGCAGTGTGTGTTAGAGACAGCGTGTGCATGCACTGAATGAGGGCAGGCACGTCTTTTTTGCTCTGCTGTTATTTGGATGTGAGGGATTCGCCCAGGGAACCCCTGCAGAAAATCCAGTCTAAACGATGGGTCTTATTTCCCTGTGACCGAGGGAACACAGGTACATGCACAAATAAAATTAATTGTCTCTGAACATATGCTGTATTTCCCTGCACATTGTGTAACATTATTCAGAGACCTCTTGGGTTTAGAAACTAATTGTATCTCATTGGATTTTATCTCAAATCGCAACATTGACATATTTCATAATTACGTCAGGGCTCTATCTTTTGTTGACTTCTTGCCAAAGGAGTGAAAGGCTTCCTACCTTTCCACTGTGGCTGCATGTACATCTCAGCAGTACTGAGAGCAGATTTATATATGCAGCAGAGAAATTGAAGATCTCTTCTTACCACATGTATTTGTTCCTTTCAAAATAATTTTAAATCACCACATATCAAATTTTACTTTATATGGCTTTAACAAAGCTGCTGTCATCAGAAAGACAGAAATAGGTGGTATCCTAAAGGTCTTAATATTTTGTGCTTCTGTCTTTACATAAAACAGGCATGATCCTGTTGCTTTCCCCACCTCTTGTTCCATGTTATTAACTTTCATGTTGAAGGTTCTTCCCTTTAAGGAAAATAAACTCAGGTGTTTAGGGAAGATCATTGAAAAACATTTACACATACTAAACACTGTGAATTTGTTGTTATATAAATTCATGGCTTCAAATTCTCAAAAGTTATAGATACAATTACATGTTTTGAAATTTTATTTTTGGTTCCTTTATGGGCTGAATATGAACATATAAAAAGCATCAAACATAAATGCCCTAAACTCTGGCAATTCTGTTTCTGCTAAATTGCTCATGCAGCTGTTATTTACATGTACAAATCTGAGTTTTGTGATCATCGAAAGCAATTCTACTCTGCTTGTGATATTATCTCTGCATGCCAGGTAGTGCATTAGAATTTTTGTCTAACTAAAGAGATAAATACCTACATATATAATTGCATGGGTACGAAGTTTTGGCTGAAATTAAAGGGTGTGAAAAAGCTGAGGATATGGTATTTTATCTTTCCATAAAATAAATGTCTATGAAAAAATACATTGCAGAAAATATAGAATTAATTCTTTTTCAAGCATGCTGTTTTTATTCAGAAGGCATTCAGGTATGTGCTTAACTTTATTAGGACTACCAGCAACTATAATGTTAAGCACATGTCTAAAGGTTTGAAATATCGAGGACTTAGTTTTACTAGCTTTAGCATAAAAAGATGTTAACATTTCATATTAAAAACAATAAAACAATTCCCTAGAAGCATGCACGAAAATGTCTTTCATGGAGGTGGTGAAATACAAAATAGAAATTTATTTGAAGGAGAATCAAGTAATTGTTCTTGTTGGCATGCTTGTTATATTTGTTTTATTTTAATTTAGACGTTGTATAATTTTTCTTTTCCAAATGCACGGTCTATTTTAAACCTTTCCCTATATTCTAGGGTGAACTGTGTTTAAACAGAATTAATCATCACCTGAGTTCTTCGCAAAAGACTTGTGGTTTATGTTCATGTAAATCTGTAGTAATTTTATTCCTTTCTCCTATTTTAACGTTTCCTATTTTTATGAAGCAATTTCTGAAAACTTTTTAATTCACTTCTGTATATTGACATGAATTTTTTCAAAAGTAGAAGCATTAACACGTTCTAAATTGTTAATTTTTTTTTTTCCTTGGGCAAGAAGGAATCAGGTATGCATGCTGATTAACACACTCCAGTCATTAACATGTGATTATGTGGGCTGCATATTGAGCACCTGCCAAAAGATAAAATCCAGCACTTTACTACATCTGTGCAAGGACTTTTTGCATTTCTTTTGTACTTTGACAGCTCAAGAAAAAACAGACTTTGGTATCTTTGTTCAGCATAATAAAACTGTGTACATAAAATATCTTCATGGAGGAAGGAAAGATACTACATATATTTATTTTAATCTTTGAGGCTATGAAAAACCCAGGGACTGAGACTTACACAGCACCAAGTGTAATATGAGTCTTCTAATGTACTGTATCACTGACATTCATATACAGTTTACAACATTCCTGCATGTTTATAAGGATTATCTGTTCTGGGATTCAGCCAATGTTATTGTAATTCACAGCAATTTTATGTGATACCTTTATGTCTCATAAATTTCTTGTTTTTATTTCAATCTTCCAAATGTTTCATCAGTGTTTACCTTAAAGAAATACAAGTATTCTGTGCAGCAGGCTGGTTTCCTGCATGCATTCCTCTGCAAATGCTAAAAGGAGGACATAAAACATGTAATGCATGTCATGTAAATATACAGAGGAGGATTTTCATGTGCATTTGATATTGCTAAAAACATAAAGACAAATTTTATTTTTATATTTACAATGGACTTACTTATAAGTTGGACAATTAATATGACCTAACAGGGGGAAGTTGGATATACACTAAGTGGTCTGGAGTATCCAAGCCACACAATCCTTGTTTTATTTGGCAGCTTTTGACAAGCATACATCACAAAATATGTGTCTTTATTTACCCAAGAGGTAAACAGTGCTGATCAGCTGGGACTGATCACAATGCTTCTTCAGTTTCAGTTTAGATGAAAATGTAAGTCTAAATAATCATTTTGTAAATGGCTGTCCATTACTTTTTCCTTAATAAGAGCATTTAACCAAAGTGCAGGGCATAAAGTCTCAATATTGTTGTGATTTATTACCAAACATATACACTGGGAGTTAGGACATATGGCATTTGGATAATTAAGGAAATCCTCAGCATCTAACTCTTACAAAAGCACATGAGTTTATGCGTATTGTTTATGGATGAGTTGATTGCCATCTAGAAGTGGTTTGTCATTGTATTAAAATTTTTTGAGGTGATTTTCTATTGTGGAACAGAGCAAAGTGCCTGTCGACGTGTTTCAAATCGCTGCTCATTTGTAAAGAGAAGGGTTTGAATCACAAAGCTAAAAAATGGTAACCTTCTGAAATCTGTGTACCCAAAGCTGGTTTACCTGGTTTGCCCCAACACCTGAGAGTAGGAAGGGATTGCTGCAATTAAGTGGTCATATTTTACACGAGGCAAGAGTCCCTGCCCATGTCCTGCAAGCAAACAGCTGGTTTTGCAGTGACCTCTTCATAAGACTGAACTTGGATTATATATGCCTGATTATTATGACATCTAATTTTTAAACCTTTGACCTAAAGTTATTTTTATTATTTTTTTTTAACTCTCAATTTAGCATATTTTTTCTTGTCTTAGAGCTTACTGTTGCATTGTTTCTCTTGAGGTTTTTAGATGTGTACAAAAGATGGAATGCAAGCCCTTTACAGATTGTATTCAGCCTATACTGTGGCAGTGAAATCAGTATAAGTTTTATCAGAGCAAATGCTGAGTTAAAGACTTGAAGCTTCATTCCGTTACTTGCCATTTGCCCTCCCACTAGCATAATTTGCTGAGACTTAACAAATGATGTTCTCTCAATAGCTCATAGCAGTCATTCTCAAGCCTTGGATTTAAATAAATCTTTCTTAATAAAACTTTTGTGTTTTTTCTTAATCAGATGAGAATTGGAAATGATCACTTAGATTTTTAATTTATTTTAATTCTATTTAATTAAATTCCTCAAAATGGGAAACCATATTTAATGTAGTGATTGGAAATGATTCTGTAAACATTTGCTTTCATTATATGTTAACTCCAGACTAGTTCCAAGTGCCAGCATGCCTCTAGTACTTGGAATCAAAACCACTCTGGATATCCAACTTTCCTGGGGTGTTTACATGTGTCCCATTCAATGCAGAGACAGATAAATATCCCTTTATAACAGAAAAGCCTCATCCACATGGAAATAAGCAATTCAGCTAACACATTCTATGTTAGTAATATTTGCTTTCTACTTCTTGGCCATTCATCCTGTGATTTCAGTTGAACTCTTACAGAAAACAGTTTTCTCTCTGGCTATTAAGTGGGATTGCAGTCGTCAACTTTCAATCAAAGTTGATCACAGTTATTATTAAATTGCTAACTAACATTGTGACCCTGATTTCGTACAGCCCTCAGTTTCATTTTGCAAGGTTTCCTCTTTTCTCACCTTCAGAGAGCTCGAGAGGATCCATCCTCCCTACGTGAAACATAAATACTGCCATTAAAATCTGCAGACCCGTGCACTTCCCCCAGCTTAAGACTCCTGACAAGACAACCCAGCTCACCAGGCTGTCTGTCCTTAACCCTTAGGAGAATACCAGGGATCTGTCCCAAGCCAGATTCACCAGTCTTGACTGTGGTGTCCCCAAACTGAGATGTTGAATCTCAACACCCAGACACAGACCCCCATATTATGTACTTTGGCTATTTGGAGGAAGGAGCTGAATTTTCTGAATTTTCCTGAATTTTCTTTTTCACCAATAGAATGGTAATTTTGTGTCTGTTTGCTCTATTTTGGAAGTGAAAAGACTTCATAAAAGGTGACCAGGTTGGCTCATGATTCAGCTTGCAGGTGTTGCTATAAATATTAGCTTCCCAATATGAAAAATACTGGGTCAGCCATCAATACCTTTCTCTTCTTCCTTTTCAGTAGTACTCCCTCATTTTGCCTGTTAAAACCAGTGGGAGCACTGATGGAAAATGAACTACTTAAACTGTTAGAATCTAAATACACAAGAAAATATTTTTTTATATTAACAAGAAAATTATTATTATTTGCTCAATCCCTTTTCAGTAGAAACACCTAAGAAATTATAAGGATTTTCCTTTCTTTGTAGAGAAACCATCAGCTATCTTTCTGAAGAGTATAACCCATGTGACATGTGAAATTTAGTGAATGTACTTGCTAAAAAAATAATTTTCTCAGAGTAAGAGGCCTACTGAACCATCTTTACATATTATCTTAGTGTAACTGTTTTAAAGTGATTATTGTGGTGTGTGAAGAAAATACCATGTGTGTAGTCATGGACTCCCCGTCTCTATTTTTACCAAGTCCTTTGTAATTATGCAGAATTGTTCCTGCCATTAACAAAGCTGTACTTGAGCCATTCACAGCAACTCTAAAAGAAATGGCCAACAGGTCACTTGTTTACACCAGGCAGCCTGGAAAGCTGGGAAGACTAAGGAAACTGTTGGACCACATATATTCCAAGAAAATTTGAGGTTGGTTAAAGTACACTGTCCCTCTAACATGAAAAAGGCCAAGGATAGACCTAGGAAAGCTTTTCCCACGTTGTGTGGGAACTCTTCATGTTGTTTTCCAACTGACATAGGAGAAAGGTGGAGGTTTTAGTAAAAGTAAAGTATGATTCCATGCAGGGGCTATCTATCCCTGAATGAGTCATTCATAGTATTTTAGTGTCCATGCCTTGCTACTGTTGGGTTTTCTGTCTTTTACTCATTTATTCACTTCTCTCCATTTTGTACACTTTGGAACTTAATCCTTAAGTTTTAGTGTCCGTATATAAGTATTTAGGCTGTTATAATAATAGAATTTTGTCAAAACACTAAGCACAGTGGGTTGAATGATTGGTAATGAAATTTGGTCTGTGCTAATGGGTTGGCAAGAAAATGTAGACAGGAAAAATGCCATTTATTTACCTTGATATGAAACCCCAACCTTTCAAAAATAGACTAAATTTTGCCCCTGTTGGATAGTAAGCAGCTGAAATAGTGGTTCAAAACTGAGTTTCTCTCTTCAGGTGTTGAGCAGTAAGATTTTCTGGCTTAGTCATCTCTGCAACTAAATACCTTTGCAACTTCAAGCATTTTTATCTGACACAGGCAAAGAGGAAAGACTAAGATACAAAATCATTGTATGTGTTGTTTAAGCATTCAGATTTTTTTTTTTTTTTTTTTTTTTTAATTTAATAATCTGTCCTCAAATTTTATAGTTTGCCAACTGGAAAGAGAGAGACCAGTCTGGAAAGGCCTCCATTGTGGTGCACAAATATCCTTGTGCATTCTGGTACAGACATAAGCAGTTCTACAGTTATCCAGTATCACTGTGGAAGTGGGAGGATAGTCTTATCAATCCAGAAAAAGCAGAGTGGGATTCTGAAGAAGCATGTCCTGTGTTAAATCTTTTATCCATAGACTAAATGTTTGCTATTTATCTGATTATATTTTTCATATTTTCCTCCTCCTTACCTGGAAATGACTGAAATTGGTGAGAATGGCACAACCTGAAAAATGTACCTTTCAAAGGGAAATGTCATGTGTTGAAGACATTATCTCAAGTTTAGACTGAAGGTACCATTTTTACAGAAATACATGAATTTTAAGCCCAAGAATCCAGGGATGTGTCCCTTGACTAGTGTGTTATGGAGGTACTGGATGAATTTGGGCACCAGATTGTGTCCACATACATTAAGTGGATATTCATATCAGTCATATTTTATTAATAATTTTCTTATTTTTATCAGTCATGCTGGGAAAAGTTGACTTTCATAGAGAATTTTCATCAGTGCTGATGGATTTCTCATTTGGATTTTGCAAACTGAAAACATCTGAGTTGATCTTGCCTAGGCACTTGTCTTTGCTTCTGCTTCCATGATCTTGGAAAATACATGAAAAAGCCCCTTAATAACATCCCTTATTTTCTTTCTTCAGATCAAAGTGAGAATTCCTCTTTCTGTAAAAGGTGGCTTCAAAAATCTTATTAAGGATAAGAGATGTATCTTTATTGAATTGTTCCATATTCATATTCAAAAGGACCAAGTTCTCCTTTCCTCACAACAAATTCATGGGATTGTTCTAACTTAGGAAGCATGGTGGTCCTTTTCCATCTGAACTCCCAGCTTTCTAGGGGAAGTGCTTTATGCATTAGAGCAAGAGGACCAACAAACAATTTGCAGAGGTGCTTCTTGTTTCCAACAGCAAGCAGAATCCACTAGACTTTTCAGAAGATACCTGGATGTAGTAGGAGGGTCTCTGTGTGCTGCTCATGAATGTCAATGCAAAATAATTTTTGATAGCCAGGTCTGCATCTGATGTATATGATTGTTGCACTTTTGGTCTTGCAGTGGGTGAGGTGCTGGGACAAGCCTGACATGCCTCGACAAGTGGTCTGCAAAAGGTTATAAGGTCCATCATGAAAATCAAAATCCTTCATAAATTGCTGCAACATTTACTTCATTTTTCACAAGATGAATGCTGCAGTAGAAACTTCCCTTCAAATGCAGTTGAGTCAGCTTTCTAGAGAAAAAAATAAGAATACTTCACTTCCCCCCTTTTGTTTTGATCTGTCTAGTTAGTCATTAATGTGAGGTCAATCAAACCTACTCTACCTGCTGTAGGCCTAAACAAAACCAGAAATATTACAAATGCATTTTCTGTTTTATTTTTAGTCTACATTTTAATCATCCACCAAACTGGCCATATAAACTAGTTTATTAATTGGACAAACCCTCATACTTGTAAAGCCGGTCCTTCTGCCTCTCTTCATAAATCTGCACAATTTGTGTGGAGTTTAAACTTGTCTCATCTCCATTATGGATATTGCAGTCTTTTGGGCAAGAAAAAGAAGGGTGAATGTGCTGCCTGATGGAGGCAGGACTAGGGGAGTCTTTCAGTTCAGCAAAGGAACATTGTGCTGGACCATGTATGCATCCAGACGAGGAACAGAAGAGGTTATCAGGAGGAAGAACATTCCGTTATTCCTACTTATTCCACAGATTTGCCTTATCTGCCTGTTTCCGGCCTAAACAATAGATTTAGTGTTCCTTGCTGAGAGCATGAAAACCCCTGCATTGAGCCTGATGGATGTGCTTCATGTACTGTAAGAGGATGTTGCTCTCTTGAGAAAAAACGCCTTCAAAATTACTAAGTAGCTCTTGTACTGTCCTCAAAGGCAAAAGTGCCGAAGTATGTAGTATTAATTCTTCATTGAGGAAAGGGATTATAGAAATTCAGCCTTTACACCTGAAAAATATTAAAGATGCTCTTTTCATCTCCATTGTAAGACCAAGTTTCACGAAAAATACAAAGTAGTTTTTATTACAGAGTTAAATATATGAAAGCTTTCCATTTTAAGGGCAGCTAAATAAGTTCATCTCTGAACCTGGTCTAAGATATTGTTCTCTGTGATGTTTAATTCTTCAGTGAATACAAATTGATGGAGTGAAAAATTCTTTAATGTTTATTTGCTGAAAATACAAAGACAGAATTTCTATTCCATATCACCTCTCTTTCTGTTTGTGCCTGCAAAACCTCTGTCGCTCCTACTGTGTTGATGCGGGGCTGCTACCAGTGGGATGAGATATGGTGTCTTCTAATTTCCTGTCTTAGTGAATAAATACATTTGCAACATCCCTAGCAAATGCTGCCTCCTTCTCCAGTGACAGTAACAGTGCTGTGCTGATCACAGACTGCTGTGCTTGAGGATGATGTGTCACCACCTCCTCCTGCACAGTCCCCAGCCCCGAGTTACCCAGCTTGCTTGTTGCTGATTTTGCTCCTCCTGTGACATTGCACAGCTACTTCTTAATCTGTTCCAGACTGAAGCAAAGATTTGTGTCTCGTGGTGTTGCTGATGGTTAATGCTTTCTAGACTTCAGAGCACAACTTTCTTCAGTGCTCTGAGAATGGGTATTTTCAGCTCATAAAGTAGCAGGAATATTATTGTTATGGGGAACACTGTGCACTGCGAGGATGTTTTTTGACAAGACCATTAATTAGCTTCTTAATATTTAAATGTATTGCTACTATTATTGCTCTTCAACTTAAAAAAAGTATGTTTCATGGAATGTAATATAAACACAAACATTTCTAGGCATACCATAAAGAAACAAAAAAAAAACCCCAGTAGTTTTTTTCCCCAAAATTTTTAACACTCCTAGCCTGGCATTATTAAAAATTAAAATAGAAGAATAATTTTGGAAAATGAAGTGTGTGAGAAATTCTTGTGGTTGAGTTTTTGAGGACAAATCCAAGAACTACTTCTCTTTTTAGCTGAAATTGTGAAAGAAGAGATGCAGTGAATGTTGCAAGTATGATTGAGAGAATGACAAGCCTGAGCCAGAGAAGTTCAGGAAGGGCTTCACTGTTGGGTGATATCACAAAATTGAAGAGAATTGTCATTGCTCATTGCTTTTTGATGCTTTCTTTAAAAATTTTTTTTTTTGCTCAAATAAGCTTTATCTATTGACAAAGGAGATGAACCCTTTTTACTTCTGTTTTTTAACTATGTAACATCTGATACATGTGGTCTTGGTATATATGACTTGTTCTGCCATAACTTCATTTCCTTGATCATTCTTGCCCATGTTGTCCTGCAAATAAGATCTCCTTTTATTTATTAGAACACTGTAACCCTCATTCTTTAAGGAAAATTTAAATTTAATTTAAAGGGCAGCGAATGTGCATGGATACACACATACCATTAACCTTATTTAACTGTGAAGTAGATTCCTTCCTCCTTGGTCATGGTTGGCCTAACACTTTCTCTAGATTAAAAATTATGCTGTTTTTCATTAGCTGAGGATTTATCCAGGAATAATTTGTCCTTGCCTGTACTTTCTTCCCTAGTGCTACATATATTGTCCTTACTTAAGGAACTAAAGAAAACTGTAAAAGCTTAACACATTCATTGTTAAAAGGTGTTCCTTGTTGCTTGTTCCTGACGAGGAAAATCCTTGATGATGATTATCTCAGGCCTAAAATATGAATGTTAGAAACATGAGGAAAACTGGATTAAGGACAAAAGTGCCCATGTAAAGCACTGAAATGAAGAATTTCAAATCATAATGCTCAGTTTATAAGCAGAAGGAGATATGTAGGCTTGTTAGTATTACAAACTAATAAATAATGCTTTCAGCTTTTTGCCTGCCTGAGAGACTTCTGCCATGAGTGAAGAGCCCATGTTTTGACATCGTTCTGTTTCTTTGCAGGAGTCAGAGAGTAATAAGTTATGTTCCCTATATTCCTTCCGAAATACCTCTACCTCACCAAACAAGCCCGACGAAGGAGGCCGTGACCGCAGCGAGCTAATGACCAGTGTTAATTTTGGAACGCCGGAGCGCCGCAAGGGAAGCCTAGCAGATGTGGTGGACACACTGAAGCAGAAGAAACTAGAAGAAATGACCAGGACTGAGCAAGAAGGTATGCTCTGGATAAGACTGATGCAGTTTCCCCACCCCCCAGCCCCGTGATTTTTATGGTATAAAGGATGTGTTGGGTATTGAGGGCCATAAAACTGCATAATTGGCAAAGGATAGGATAAAGTTATTCACAGGTTTCCATGGCAATGGTAGTTTGAGATCCATTAGGGATTTTAGACAAATATGCCAGTTTCAAAAACTTCTAAAATTTTGTCTTGGTTGTGAGTCAAAGCAAGAATGTTGGATTTGGTGAAAACTCAACTCTTACTTGAAAGGTTATGATGAATTCTTAGCTGGCTGTGGACTTGTGAGGGATATTCTTCAGTTGTATTTGTTCACTTTATTTTAAAAGACAAATGTTTATTTTTAACAATAAGAATGAATAAAACATGAGCTGGTTTGTTTTGCCTTAGAAATTCTCATCTTTCATCACTTTAATAACCCAGCATCTGTAACTAGGAGAATGGGAAACAGTTTTAAGTGTAAAAGTACATAGTTCTGACCTATATAGCTAGAATTACAGAGGAAGAAATCTCTCTTTTTTTTAACAGTCTCCTCAGATATTGTTACAAGTATTAAAACAGAGATAAAAATGAGGACAAACCTTTGAGTGCTAAGGCAGTTTATGTAGCCAGTCTTTATTCAGTCTATCTACCTTCATCGATTTTGTGAAGATTTTGGCCATGCTAGGAAACAAAGAGAATTGGAGATTGAGTTTATCAGTGTATGTGTGCACACAGTCAGGGTCCACCGTGAAAATTTCTTCCCTTGGTAAGCAGAATGAAGTCTCACTTGGTTCTGCAACAATACCTTTTAGTCTGTGAGCTCATAGACGAGTTTGAATCAGGGAAGTTGTGAGAGCAGGAGGCTCTGAAATAGAAAAACAGGTGTGGAGGCATCTGTGTGGATTCTCTTAGATATTTTACCAGTTCTGTTTTGTGGCATTAAAAATAACCCAGGAAGAATATTTATAATGTATCAGAGCCAAAAGGCAGTAGAACTTTGTGATTCTTTTTTTTCTTTGATATATGAATGAGTTCAGAATTATTTTGACTTCTCAATTTCGTGGTATGGTCACAGTGCAGTTCAAATGCCGCACTTTAAGTTCCCTTGGCCTCATGTAGCAATGCAGATTTCAATTAAAATTGAAGCTGATACAATGATATGTTTAAATACGGGATAAAATCACGTAGTGATGGAAGTAGGCTTCCAAATTTCTTGGCATAATTGTTAAATGCCAGTGTGTTCTATAGGTGTCCTTTCTGAAGCTGGTGAAACATCTCTAAAGAGAGAATGTCCCAGATTCTTTACTACCATCTGTCTGTTTTCAGCTGTAAAGATCACTCTTTTAAAAATTGCTTTCTTAGATTTGGTGGTTAGGCTAGGAAAATTATTTTAAATATTTCTTTGGCAAAGTTGTTTTCTGCAGTCAGTAGCAGTCGTTCGACACCCCATGCTAATCAAAGGTCTTGGCTCGTACTTTGCTGCGGGAGTGCTCAAGTTGCTGTTGATTATGTTGACACCACAGCTAAGGCTTTTCCAGGAGTGTACTGGATGGTGTGCTAATAAAAATGTGCATCAAAAAGTTTAAACATAGTGTCTATCTGTAGGGATTCAAGCATTTCATAGCTTATTTTTGTATGGGTTCTCAAGAGCTTTCTGCACTTCCCCTGTATTAGTATACACTGGTTGTTTTAAGAGCGCAGAGCAGAGAGATCCCTCTCTCTGATTCAGAGCCTTCCACGCTATGTGTTCTCATCAGCAGTGAAATAAAGGTCATTTTTGATCTATAAAATAATCTTGCCTTTTATGGACCACATTATAATGGAAAGCCATTCTAAAGTCTGCCTGTAAGTTCAAAGGTATTTGACTGTATCTTCGTGTTTAGGTTCGGTTTAGATTAGATATTAGGAGACAGTTCTTTGCTGTGAGGGTGGTGAGGCTCTGGCACTGGACACCCCTCCCTGGAAGTGTTTAAGGTCAGGTTGGAGGGAGCTCTCAGCAACCTGGTCTGGTGAAAAGTGTCTCTGTCTACAGCAGTGGGGTTGGAATTAAATGATCTTCAAGGTCTCTTCCGACCCAGGCCATTCTGTGATGATTTTGTAGTTCTCCATTAAGTTCTTTTCCATTTATCCACCATTTTCTGCAGGGAAAAAAAGTTACTTATGTTTAACAGAAAATAATTAATGAACATCTGACTGGTACCATATAAACTAATGTACCATATAAACTAATGCAGAAAAATAATTAATAGAAAGACTGGAAATTCTTCAGGATGTTACACTTAGGAAGTTGAATGTTTCTAAACTCTGTGTAGGCTAGGAATATCAAAATTCTTAGAACAGATTTGAATATCCAATTCAGTATTCAGAGTTTCTCTGAATTAAAAAGAAGTACTTTCCATACTTATTTGATTAAAATGAAATATTTTAAAAATAATTACTATTTTAAGATTGAACTTTGTTTTAGCTCTGTGCAGTCAGAGAAATGAGGTCTGAAATTATGAAATTGATTTGCCATCTTTTAGTGTCTTTTCAACAACCTAATAGCCTGACCACACACTTACCATACATGATGCTCTTTGACATCTATCCTTTAAAATATGTTTCTATGCAGCTCTTTTCTCAAAATGGTATGCAACCAATGCAGTTGAGGAGCTCTTTGTGTACTAAGTCCTGCTCTGTCACAAAACTGCTTACCCAAATTGAAAAATACCTGCTGATTTTTTTTAATAGAGAGAATAATATAATTGGTTTAATGAATGGAGAAGACACGTATTTCTGCTGTATACTGTGGTGTGAAGCTTTAAGTCCTGCCTATCTCTTTTACAAGAGTGTAATAGTTCATGCTAGCCTCATTTATAGGGATGACCTCCTTGACCACTGATGTTGCTCTGGGATTTGGGCGAACACACCGTCATATGTCAAGTTAATTGTAGAGTTAAATGTGGAGTAACGAACTCAAGAATTCCAGTCATCAGATTAAACCCCCATGCCAGCACAGCAAAAAAATCTCTTTTAATATTGTTACATAGTAACTTTCTAAATATCCATCCATATCCATTTCCGTCCATCTATCTCATCTGAATTTGAGAAATACAGGTTGTTGGGGTCAAATACTTAAATACTTTGCGCTACACACTCAGATATTAAGTGTCATACTTGTATATACTCTTTGTGGTCTCTGTTGTAGCTCATAACATTGGAAAAGAAATATATACTGGAAGACTTTATCATGTCTAAATAGATATATTTAATCAGAGTCCTTTGGCTCCTGAAAATAAGTTGTCTAATGAGAATTTCATCTGAGCAGCTGTGACTGAGGAGGTCAACAGGCATTGCCTAAGAGAATATGGCCCAGCTGGTTAAATCTGGTTGTTGCAGTGATTTAAATGGTCAAGTGCTGCTTGTAATCCAGGACCGTCTGTTTGTAAAGGGAAGAGTGAGTGCTTCAGCATAATGTACAGCTGTTTTAATCTCTCTTTAATAATAGTGCTTCAGCCAGTGTCATGTCTTGTGTATGGTGTGGGAACACGGATGCCTCACACAGGAATATACCTTAGGTATGTTTTTAGCTTTATTTGTAGTCTGAACACAGAATACCCACGTTACAGGATAAACAACATATTTTTTGACCTCGTGGTCCAGTGTTTGCATTTTTTATACAGTAAGGCACTCCTGTGTCTTAATTTGTAATGACTTGGAAATGAGAAAACTGATGAGAAAATAGTAATGGAAAAAGAAAAGAATGCTAGAAATATTTAGAGTTAATTTGAGTATGTAAAGACTTTGCTGACATGTGTTCTCATAAGACAGAGGAGGTCAGAAATGAACAGGTGTCTAATTTAATCAACAACATTAGACTCTAGGGCCTCTTGGATAACTTTGGTATATTCATCTTAGTTATTCTATGAGCTGAAGGGTTGCTTTCCTGGTGTTTTTCTTTGGAAGTACCCTACAGTACAATCAGGTATTAAAGCTCTTCATGGCTCAAAATGAAGAGTTTATGTTAGACAGTATGGTCTAACTCCTTCTCTCTTTTCCTATCCCCTTTAAGTAGGAGACTTTTCTTTTTGAATATTGCTTATGTTACTTTTGTGAGACAGATTTACAGCCTGGATTCTATGCCGAGAATTGGCTTCCAGACAACTATCCTACTGTACTTCATCATAAGCCTCGAGGAGCAATAATTAGTAGTACACATCTTGTCTGCTGCGAGGAGAGCAGATTTCCCCCTTTCAGATCTGGAATGCTAGGTTGGCAGGTCAGCTGGCACTTCTGAGCTGGAAACTGGGCATGTCATTTCTGCTAAGTGCTAAGCCCTCATTACTCAGGGCCTGGATTCCTAATTCACTTTTGACCTTGATTCTGAGCAATGTATACAGTATCATTTTTCAACCAAGCTCGGTCCACAATTCTAGCACAAGCTTTTTATGAAGTGCTTCCCATTCTTGTTTCCTCCTTGAAGACCATAGTTGAGCATTCAGAGATCAAAGATTTCTATGTATGCATGGTGGAATAATGAACATCTACGTAAAGACAAGTATATTCATAAACTTCCATCTATTTTCTGTTGTGTGCACCTGTCTGTGCTCTCTCTATGGGGGAAAATATGGGTGGATATCTAAATTAAAACTTAAGTATTATTAAATCTATATGGAGTAGGGAAAATCTTATGCATTACTCAGTAGTGGTGGTTTTTCTGATTTTGTGTTTTGTTTTTTTTTTTTTCCTCCGGCTTTATATTTCAGTTAATAATAACTGAACACTTCTTGTTATATTGTTAAAACAGATTGACACTTCCCCAATAAAGCTTTCTATCATTTCAATAATTATATTGAAATATAATATAAATATATTGAAGTACTGCACACACAGATCCATAAATTTCCTGCTAATTTCACTGGGAAGTAAAGAAACTTAAACTTTCACATGCTGTTTTATAAGTGGACATTTTGGTTGCAATTGTTTATTTTTGAGGCTTTGTTTGTTTTTTTATTATGGCTGGGGTTTTTTTTTTTTTTTGGGTTTTTTTTTGCTTTTTTTTTAAGAATCTGTGTGCATTATATTATATTAAATGAATGCAGAGTTTCGGTTTTGTATTCTTTGTTTTAAGCTGGCCACAGCTGAGAACAGAGAGAGTTCAGACATGTATACTTGTTTTTTAGTATAGTTTTAGGAAGAACCTACATGTCAGTTTTCTTTGGTGCATCAGTCCTAGAAGTGAATTGCTGACCATTTGTGGTCAGTGAATATTTTAAAATGTTTTTCAGAATTTTTGCAGAGATTTAATTCTGTTCTGTGGTGTGCTGGATACCCATGCTTTCCACTGATGAAGGCATGATCCTTGGCCATCCTAACACACTTGGTGTTTACAGACCCCTGTTCTTTCTTCTTTTTCTTTCCTTTTTGTTTTATTTTTTTTTAAATGGATACAGATATTTTGTTCAAGACTTCAAAAATGTTACTGGGTTTTGGTATTAGGATTATCCAAAGTGATCAATAAATATGACTTATTACTAGTGTTCTATTCTTTGTGGTACCCATGGAATTTGCAAATAGTCACGGGCATTTCTCCTTGGATATGAAAAACTCACCTTCTTCAAATCTTTCAATCACCTTTGAAAAAATCTGCCATATCTGCTCGGTACCATCCTCATCATGTTTCCCTTTTCTTCTTAAAAATCACTTTTGCTAAGAAAATTCAGAATCAGTTGTGCATATAGTTAATTTAATACTTATCTTTTATTTGCTTTTTGTTGGAAGCTGTATACAGTGGCATCTAAGAAAGAGAATTTTTCTTCTAAACTACAGACATGCTTTCAGAATAAAAATGCAAAAGCTGAAATGTCCAGAAAATAAATAGATGACTCAGATCAAATTAAAGGAGGGATATGAAGGACATTTTCCTAAATTGCTGTTTTCATCCATTATTTACCTCCTCACCATAAAATTAAATGCTTATTATTTCTCTCGCTCTTTTTTTTTTAATTGCAGTTATCTTGGTAAAATCACTTTGGTCACTCTTTTTCATTGCAATATATGCTGCTGTTTTAGAAAAAATGTTCTTCTGTTTCTAGACATTTTATAGATCATAAAATTTCTAAGGATTCATTTGTTGAAGTCAACAGTGAATTCCTATGTCTTAATGTGTTAAGTTAGTTTGGACCTTTTTTGGAACATTACCAAAAAGGAAGTGTTTTCTAGGGTTATTTTCCTGGTAACTAAAAGAAGATGCAACCTATTTTCCTTCTCTATGCTGTATTTGATTTTTCTATCAGAATTTCATTCCATTAATGTACTTTCATTTAATGACATTTTGAA
>VYXD01003817.1:463990-489680 GCA_013397195.1 Hylia prasina
AGTCTGTGTAACCATACTGTGTCTGGCCATTAATATTTTGTCTCGTATATTTTTATTTATCATTTTGTCTGAGAATTTAGGCATTTTTGATTATTCACTTTCTTATATCTGTTATTTTTTTCGGAATAGTATTTTATGATTAAATGCTATCTCACATTTTTTATTTAAGAAACTGGCACATATTGTCATCTTTGCACCATGTCTTTGTAATTATCTGGCTGCCTACTGTAGTCTTACCCACTGTTGTAGCATTTGAGAATCTAATCATTACTCACAGGTTCTGTGTGAATATAGGAATTTTTCAGCACTTTTCGGTGTGTCCTATGTTGCATTTGGAAACTTCCATTCAGTTTTCTGGGTTCTGGAATTCAGTCATGGCACACAAATGGAGAATAGCACAGAATTTTACATGGGCATCATGGAGAACAAGATCTACGTGAGTAGGCTGAAGATGAGTTAGACCATCTGCTTTGCTAAGAGGTTATCATGTCCTCTCTTGGTTCTTATTCAGGATCATCAGCAAGAAACTGGTGAGCCTGATGGTAGCCATTTGAGAACCTGTCAGGAAAAAAATACTTTTTGGTTACTGTCATTTACCTTGGGGTAGGATCCATGGAATTTTAAGGGGCTTCTGCTTTCCTGGAGGTTCTGTTTACCAATGCAGGTTGTTCTCTTTTTGAGGCTTTGTACCTGTGCACCTCTACAAAATTGTTGCTTTTGCTTGTAAACAGAGTTGATACTGATAGGGGAATAGTCTGAAACTCAGGACTCAGTTCTGAGGATTGGAACATCCATTCTAGCCATGAAAATTCTCTATTTTTGAGCAGGTATTTGCTTTCGCCATTTTGAGATTCTTATACCACACTGAAGAAACATCTTTATTCAACCTAGAATATGTGAGATAAGTAAAATGCTTTTCATTGGAACAACTGTGCCTTGACTCTGTTCTCATTATCTCTGAACAGGACAGATTATACTGAAAAAGGCTGAAATCATCTCTTTGCCATCATCTACTGACCATTCCAGTCAGTTCCTCCCCAGAGATGTGTTTTCCAGTGTTTTACCTTCAGGGATCATCTCATTTTTCTTTAATCCCACTGTAACCCCTCAATTATGACATTCTCCAGTGTTAGATGCAATTTAATTTATTTTTTATTGCATGATAAATTGTCCCAGTGCTTCCATCCTATATAATTTTCTGCACAATGTTCCTCCTCCACACTTTTGTCTCTGTTTCAGACATGGTCAAATATCTGCTGTCTTTACACTATTTGTTTGTTATTAGTACGGTGAAAGCATTATTAAAAAAGCATATCTTAACAGCCAGCTTTTTCATAGGGGCAGTAAAAAAGGCAAGATCAGTATGAATAGGTACAACTGACAGTGTGCTCTGTGGTAGAGACTAAGTGAGTAAATAGCTGTAAAAACAGGGAGAGTTGCTTCAGTTGCATGATCTTGGCAGCAGGAAAATAAATTCAAACTTCATTGGTTTCTGATGTTCTCTGACACAAACAATGTTATGATCAGGATATGCTTTAAATGGCAATTGAAATACATTCTGTAGTCATCAGTAGGGACTAGATGTGATACTTCCTAAAATTGCTAATGTAAATAAATATAAGGATACAAGGGAAAAAATTGGGCTTGAACATGGCTGATCTTGTATGCCATTGTATTTTCCAAGTTCTGGAGGGTGAATGGCCTCAGGTTTCTTTGGTGATAGACTTTAGTTTTAGTCAGTCTTACTTGCTTTGCCATTCCTGCTGTTTTGCAACAGGGCCTAAAAGTGCTTTAAGTGCTTGTGACTGGGGTAATGAATGAAAATATCTTCCCAGCACTGCGAGTATTGCATTAGACTGAATAGTCACCTTACTTGTAAAAGCACTATTAGAGAGGGGCAGCTGTAAGTAAGGATAACGATTTGTGTCCAGTGCTTATTTACTGAAAATTGTAAATGTATTATTTATTGAGAGCTCTCCAGACAGTGCTTGTCAGAATAAAAATGTCAACTCTAAGCAAAA
The DNA here is from genome assembly GCA_013397195.1 of Hylia prasina. Taxonomy (NCBI): domain Eukaryota; kingdom Metazoa; phylum Chordata; class Aves; order Passeriformes; family Sylviidae; genus Hylia; species Hylia prasina. The sequence continues at coordinate 466,012 of VYXD01003817.1, forward strand.
TGTTATAATACATAATAAAAATGCTAGGTACACACTTTGGAGATACAGCTAATTAGATCTGCTTTTCTTAAAGAAATGACAGTAAAAATGTTCAGCAGCATATACATTTTAAATGCTGATATATTCCTTATTTTTCTATACAGTATTTGGTTTAGATACTTTATAATTATTTAAAAATAATTTTGACAACTTTATTTGGTTGCCACAGGAGAGACAGAGGCACTTGCTGCCTGGCTGCATGAGGCAGCTGCATGCTCAGGCTTTCTTGTTCATCCAGCCGAGAGAGTGGCTACTCTCACCTCTCTGTTTCAGTCTGAAACTCCAAGATTCCACTTCGTTTGTGAGGTAAATCTGCCTCCAGTGGAAGCAACAAAGAATTATTAAGATTAGTCTTCAGCCATGCTAATTAACCCCAAACAAATATTCTTAACAGGGAGACTAAATCCATTCAATGTCAGTGTTGTTTTTGTGTATTATTAAATATGAGTAGGAATTAGAGAGAAAAAAATAAGTAGCTAATTTTTTCTATTTAAAATATTACTTAAGTTTTTTTTTTTTTTTTCTTTTTACAATTTTATTTTCCTTAAAATTTGCAATGAGAAGAATTGGAGCTTAAAAAATTTGGAAAGAAAACACTTTCTGCAGTGTTTTACAGTGTAAGGGAGGAAATTGGCTTTTGAATTTATCCTTTTTTTAAAAGAACTGCTCTGTTCAGCATCATAAAATTTAGGATGTCATCATGAAAAGCAGCTTTCTTGTTTTGAGTGTATCAGCCAACTCGAGAAAGAGCCTCACTCTGATTATTTTAGTGGCAGTCTGTTTGTGCTCCCCTGCACTCTGTTTGCTCTTGATTCCACAGAATCAAGGAATCATGGAGTAGCTGAGGTGGGAAGGCATTGCTTCTCTGCACAGGGCAGGATCGCCTACAACAGGTTGTTCAGAGCCATGTCCTGTCAATTTTTGAGTATCTCCAAGGCTGTAAACTCCACAGCTTGTTCAGTGTTTGGTCATCCTTATGAAAAGTAAGGATTTTCTTTTGGTTCAAGGGAATTTCCTGTTTTCCCTTTTGTTCTCTTTTCCTCTGGGCCTGTAACTGGGCACCACTGAGAAGAGCCTGGATCTGTCTTTACTCCTGCCATGAGATATTTATATATCATCCCCTGGAAGTTGCTCTTTTTCAGCCTAAACCCTTGTGGTGCTCCCAGCCTCTCTACATGTGAGAGATGCTCCGGTCACTTGGTTGCCCTGTGGCCCATTTCTGGACTCTCTCCAGTCCCATATCATTCTTCTACTGGGGAGCCCAGAATTGGGCACAGCACCCTAAGTGTGGTCCAAAACATGATTTATTTGAAGGCCACAAGTTCTGCACTGTAGGACTGAGCTGGTTCCTTTAAAGTCAAGTGGAACTTTATTATGATAAAGTCTGATACTTGCTGAACTTCTGCTCGAGCCCTGGCTGAGCCCTGTTCATTGGCACAATTTGAGTTTTAGCCCTGCGCCTGTGCTCTCACTTCCCTGTGTGTAGCTGATGATCACAAAGGGAAAACCAAGAATAAAAACACAATTCAGTGTTCTGAAATACATATTTCTGTGCTTCACAAGTGTATTTTGGACTGTGAGGAATCCTTCTAATTCCTACTTGCAGCCAGGCTTCTTTCTTGTTTGCTCACTGGCACGTTGATCTCCAAAATGAAGCAGTTGTTAATGTGTCAAAATCCACCCTCTTCTGTCCTGCTTTAGTAACATAAAGAAGTGGTGGTGTTTTTTTTAAGTTCAGATTGTGATATTCCTGAAAAAAAAAAGTGCAATAGTCCTTGTTAAATATAGTCTTGAGGGCAAGTACTGTGTAAACATCTGCAGAGAGCTCCTGTTAGCATTGCTCTGTCCTGACTAGCAGCACTCACTCTGTTGCAGTCTTGGGTCTGTCTTTAGCATAGGCTGCCAATCAGTAAAGCTGTGCCAAAATGTCTTGTTCTACAGCCTAGCATTTTGGAATGTATCTAATAGCTGTTTTCTTTTATTAATCATAATATATTTTTAGTTTTACTTACATAGGTGCCCAGAGTTCCTGGGCACAGTGCCCTATGCATGAATGGCTGTTTATTTTCATCTTCCTTTTTGTTAACTGCTTTACTTAATGCTTTACATAACCATATTTGCCATATTTTGACATGAAGCTATAATGCACTGCTGCCTGCTCACATTTCTTAAAGAACTTGATGTGACATCACCCTCTACGGTAAATCACGATCCTCACTGAACCTAAAAAACCCCATCTTGAATACTCTTCTGTCTTTTATTTGTTTGAAAATGTTGAAGCAAGCAGGCTCTTTCACCCTTCTGGAAGAAGCCTGAACACTACAGCTTAGAGAGCCTGCAGTGACACCAAAAACATTAAGGGCTCTGTACTGAATTTCTTAGTCTAACACCACCTTAAGAATGAATTCTGTTTGCATTTGTAGCTATGCTGTGTGGGTTAAAGGATATGCATGAGGACAGGATTCGGCTCTTTCTACTCTATCTTAAAATTTACCTGCATATTCAATATTTAAAACAGCTCTGCTTCTCAGTGTAGGTCTTAGCAGTCCTTATCGTATCTTAAATATGTAACAAGCAGATTACTTTTAAATATTTACAGTGAAACAAAAACTAACACATCGGGCAGAGGTTTGTTAAAATGTCAGAAGAACTTGCTGTAGTGAAAAATAAATATTGAACCAACTTTATTCCTGAGGTGACTCTATTAATTTCAATAGAATTATTGCAGGAGTAGTTCTGGAAAAAATCTGTCAAGATTTTGTATCATAATTTAAATATTTTTTCACAGGACTTTGAATAACCCAGAAATAGTTTTATAGGTCTGGCATGCACGTGCATCACTAAGTAAAATAAGCTTCTTTTGCCTCAGCCTCTGTTCCCTCTCTGGACCGTTTGTGTTTTTAGCTGTTTAAATGGTGTTGTTGCAGCTTTGTTAATAGGTTTTGTTACATCTGCAGTTATACTTGTAATTAAAAATTTAGTTGGAACATTGGTTCCACTGGGTTTCAGTGTATCTGGTGTTTCTGTGATAAAATAACTAGACAAAGAATCATGTCTGTTGCCCTTTTGTGTCTGTGTATCAGGTAACACAACAGACAGTGGCCAGACGTATGACCTCAAAAATCAAACCAATTTGTTAATGAACTAACAAGGCAATGTAATAAGCATCTCTATTCAGTCATTTTCCCCAGCTTTCGGTTGCTCCTTAGAGCAAGGGTAGCCAGTGATGTATCAACAAATTATTTGATGACAATAATTTGGCTGATGAGAATACAAGGAAAAAAGCCACAATCTAATTAGAAAACACTGTATATTAGGTGGCAAAATGTGGCTAATGTTTTATATCTAATTGTAAAACTGCAATTTGCAACTTTCGCTAGTTAACGATTTTTACACCCCCCTTCCTCCTTTCCACACAGAAAATCATTTAAAAAAAGGCCAAAAAGAGACTACAGGATTTGAAACACAGTGGCCCTGAAGTGATGGGAAAATGGCCAAGGTGTCACAGCTAATTTCTGACCTTGCTTTATGAATTCTGCTGTTCCTTATTCCCCTTGTCAGTCTGTGAATCCCTGAGGCTGTACACACTGGCCTAACATCACTCAACTCCAGTTTTATATCCTCTTTTAATAATGTTGAGTCTATTCTGTCCAACTTTGATTCAGACAACCTGCTTGTCTTGAAAAAGTGATATATTTAATCAGTGGCTCTGTCTCCAGCATAGCTCCCACTGCGTGAGACTAGAGCCAAAGAGTAGTGCAGTGGCCTGTCACTTCTGTTTGAATAGGTAATGCGGAGCTGCTCAGCCGAAGAGACAGGAGCTGGAACTGCTTGTTAGGACACATGATCAAAAGCCACTCTCTGCTTTCTGCCAATCAAGCCTCATGTCGCCTTGTGGGGCAGACATTAAATAGATTTTTCTGCCGTACACTGTGGGCACTTTGCCAGTCTGACATGTGAACTGTTACAAAAGATACCAGAGTTTCCACTTCTTGCTGACTGCTTTTAAATATTACCAAGCCCTTGCTGTCCAAAGTAGAATACTTTAAATAATGGATTATGATAAATTTCCACTACAATTAGGCAGTCTCCTTCCTGCTCCCAACTCTTCAAAGGTATTTTGAAAAGCAAAGCTCTAACTTGGTTTCTGAAAACATGCAAACAAAAAACTGTTGGACAACTCCATGGCACATAGATTTGAACATGATTATTGTCTGAGCATTATGGTGAGTTGTTGCTTTCACTTGTGCGATTTTAAATATTGTTTCTATTTTTGGTCTTTTTACATTATTTAATTGGATTTTCCTAGTTGAGATCATAGCACTATTTTATTACTATGTTTGTGGGAAGAGATAATAAAATTGGCTTTTTTTTTTTTTGGTAATTGAGGTTGAATTTATTTATTGTGTTTATTGGCTGCTGGTGCAAATATAAATGTCTTAAAATGGCTCTGTAGTTGGTTTTAGTTATACTTTCCCTTGGTTTTTTCCTCTTTGTCTATTACCCTCCATAACCACCTCAGCTCTTGTGCCCATGGCAACAACGCTCAGTGGTTGAGGCTAACAAAGATGACATTTAAGCTTTGCCTAAGTAATGAATATTCTTTTGTAACTTCCAGGGCCACTGAATTTATGTAATTTTTTAGAGGTCCCCAGTACCTAGAGAACTGCTTCTATTTATGTACTTGTGGTCATGATAGCCAGATATTTTCTCCCTTGCACTTGCCCTTCCTGATATATCTTTTTCTTTTCTTATTTTTTTTTTTCCTTTTTAGAGTAAAACTTTTTTTTTTTAACCAAAACATACCATGGCAATCTAGTGGAATTCATTTAAACAGTGAGCTACACATAAACAGCTGCTCTTTCAATAAGCCATTCTTTATAATACCCTTATTACCTTCTAGTGTCTCAAATTCTGATTAGTCAACAGTGCTGATTACTGTATGGCATTCCACTGCCCATCTTCCTTCTGCTCAGCTGCTCATGTCTTAGCTGTTCTGTGATTACAACACAACTTGTGCATTGTTTCTCCAAGTTGTTCTTCATATTGTATATATTTTAAAAAACCTCTAAAGACTGTTGAGGAGACAGGAAAAGAAAAACTTAATTTGAGTCACCGTAAATTCCCTGAAACTCAGTGAATTGTTTTTGTACCACTGTGATCCTCACGCTCTGCAACTTTGTAGTGGAACGAATAACTACTTTGGATTTATGAGGGTAATCGATAAATAATGTCCAGTTAAAAGAACTTTGGAAAAATAACAGTTACTTGTTGCAGTATTTGTAATAGAGCAGGATGGACCAAGGACTGTGGGGTTTTTTTAAAAAAATTCACCAAACCCAAAAACCACAGAGTGCTTTCTCCTGGTTATGCTTTCACGAAAACCAGTGGGCTCAGAAGTTGTTAAGAACAGAGCTTTGCATGAGAGAGTAGTTTGGAAAACATCCCCCCAGTAATACATGCTGGGTTTCAGAGAGGTGTGTGGTGGCAGAAGGAATGCACAAAGCGAAAATGGGAAGGGGAGGAATCGTATCCCTGGTGCTCTGGATCTCCAATTTCAGCTCAAAGCAGCGAATGCAGGGGTTTGTTAAGGACATAAAACTTTGCCAGCTGGTTTATAGGTAAATAGCACGGCAGTGAGGAGAACACCCTTTCTGTGGCTCCGTAAACCCCCGCAGCTTCCTTTGGTGCAGCCCCTTAGAATCCAGTCCTGGTGAGCCTGAAACGCTGACACACTCAAAACGCAACCCCATTAAAGGCCTTAAATCTGTCATTGTGCTCTGGAGCCTGCTCTGAAAATAGCAAAGCTCTTTTTGTAAATTAAAATCGGTGTGAATGGGAACAGATGTTGACATGCTTTACTTTATCTGCAGGGATCCCCGTCAGGGGGGAGAGGGTCACTGAGGTTAGATGGCAGGAATTACTGCAAATGTGCAAAGGACAGGGAGAGCCTGCTACAGACATTGTCTCTGGTTTTCCTGGAGCAGGAATAGCATCCAGTGAGTATTTGTGGGTGCTGAGAAGTCTGTGTGTAAGGAAAGATGGTTGTGTAACAGCTTTAGTTCCTTGGGGAATGCTGTCCCCTTGAAAGTCTGTTCACAAGATGAAGGGGAGGGATGCTCAGCCTGTTTTACAGAGTTGGTCACATCTGGATTCCAAGGGGTTCTGGGTGACCCCCATTCCCTTTTACTTCCATGGTACCTGAGCTCACTCAGGATCTCCTGGAAGTTGTTTGACGTACCCAAGGCTCAAACTACAAAAAAAGTTGCTTTCAGTCTGGCATTGGGTAGCTTTTTTTGGAATTACAGCATTACTTTTTAAGGTATTGGGTGAACTCTCATGTTGCATTAGAGTCATCATCAACTTTTAATACTTTTTGATATAAAAATGTAGTTCTGTTCTGAAATGTGCAATTTATTAAATAGCTTTGCTAGTCAATCTCAATAAATTCTTGTTGAAGATTTTTCCTGATTTAAAAAAGATAGCAAAGGATGAATTTATTTATAAGAACTGTAATAGTTTCCCTCAATTCCTTTTATATTTTAGATTACCTTATAATTTTCTAAATCTACATGAACAATAATGATCAATTTTGTCAGTATTATTCACACCTTTTATTAATTTAGCATAGATGAATAAATGTGAATGTTGTGAAGAGTTGATTGGGAATAGATTTTAAATCTGACAGTTAGATTACAGGGTACCTAAGAAAAAATGGCTCTTTCACTAGGTACCTAGTAATTTAATTCTTGTTTGAAATTATTATAATTTATTACAGTGTGTGGGTCCTAATGAATGTCTTACTATTAAATGAAAAGGAGAAATTGAAATTATGAAATTCTTTTAACTTGTATCTTAAAAATCCTCTTAAACAATTCAGTAGATATTAATAAGCAATGTGCTTTTCTTCCCTTTTTATATGAATGTAAACAAAAACATTTTCCTCACTACATAATGATATTAGATGAGTGCTGTTGGAGATTCTTACTTAGAACCAAGACTATCTTAAAATAGAGGAGAATAATTTTGTGTTACGAAAAATATCAAAAATTTTCTATCTTGATTAGACATTTAGACCTTCTTGTATGAGTCCTTTTCCTTCTTCAAGGAAAGCTCAAAATCACTACTAGATTTGCTGTTGTTAAAAATACAGATGTATATGTGTGAGAAATTAGAATTTCTCAGCATTTTTCCTACTGAAGGAGTCAGTCACCAGGACATTAGAATATAATACATATTATACTTTTACTGTCATCATGTAAAATTACTTTTCCACTTTGCATATTGGTTTTCATTTGAGAAGCAGTTAGGAGAAATTGGTAAAAATGGGTAAGTATTTCTAAATAATTGGAAAATGGGTAGGCAATGCCAAATAAATGTAGGAAATAGTGCTATAGTGACATTTGAAATAGATGATGGAACACAAATTGTGAATTATCTTTGTTAAGAAGGTGAAAACATATTAGAAATTTCTTAGATACAAACTATAGCAGTTCATGAAACTATGGTTCACTTAAAATTAGGCCATAATTCAGTTATAAAATATGTTTAAAGAATAGAATGCCTCTAGATTTTCTCTGTAACATACCATGGTATCTAAAATTATGTGACTATCATAGCAGAACCTGATAAATAAAAAAGGTTAGAGATTTTAGTGGAAATTTCATTTGTAATTGCACTGTTAGCAAGTCAGCAAAAGTTGTGGTCTTTGGCATTCACTAGTTTCAAACTGGCTCAAATTTCTTATCTGTACTGGGGTCTCCTTTTTAGCTCTTTTATATCTCGTACTGTAAATGATTCCCATTATTATTAAAACATGAACATGCATCCTTCTACAAGTCAGAAAAATATAATTCTGACCTCAACAAGTCACCAGCTTTGCCTGCCATCTCTTGATTCTTTTCTTTAAAAGGAAAACTATACAACTCCTGAGTGAAGTCAACTTAGTATGAGTGGTAAAATATTACCACTGGTTACCTGTTGCTGTCTTGCAGCTGACAGATGGAACACCAGTTGGATATTCCATTTTAGGGTACCAAGGTAGCATTGCATGCTTGCAGCCTTTGAGATGCATGTGTCTTTTCCTCTGGGAAGAGAGTGTGGGATATTATTCCACTGCATGTTTCCTGATATGCTGCCAGAAAGAAAAGGAAAAAAAGAACAGAAAAAGAGAAAAGGAGAAGGAAAGATAACAGTAATAAAAAGAAAACAAAAAAGAAAAGTGAATAGTTAAAAAAAACCCTGTTTTGGGGTGTGGTTGTGATTTTTCACTTCAACAGTTTTTGCATTTTCATCAAGCAGGAATTTTAAGTTCAAGTGAACAGAGCTGAAGCCAGTATTCTAGAAAGTGACCTGGATTTGAGACTGTAATTTTTCCCCTTATATTCCCTAAGCAAAATAAAAGGCACCCAAAATCACCATATTTGAAAATGACATTAGGCACAGAACAAAATGGGTTATGTTAACCCTTTGTCTTCTCTCTCTCTGTACACAATTGTGGTGTAGTTTGGCTTTGTATGAACTTTGCTATTTAGCTGATAGGATTTGTTTGAAGCTACTAGTAGAAAAATGGAGACTGAACAGAATTTGTTCTTTTCAAACTTCTAAAAATACTCAGGCCTTTCTCATGCGTTAGGAATTTTTATATGTTTACTGTTCTTCACTATAACCAATTACAACAACTGCCCTGTTACAGAAAAAAATAGGAGCATGCTAAGACGTGAGCTGAAAAACCCTTAAGAGCTAACATTTCAAAATATAAACATGAATTAATGCTAGTGTCAAATTTTCCCCCATTTTCTGAATTTCTTTGGCATATTATAGCCATGTATGCTGTTTATTAAAATTTGTTTTCGGTAAAATATGTAAGTACTATGAAATTCAATTATTTTATTAAACTTGCAGTTTTGGTATTATTTGAACCTTGAATGTGGAAATCTGAATGAGATGAGATTAAAAGGTTTAAATAGCTTTAAAATTATATTTACATTAGTGCAATCTGTCCTTTTTAATACTAATCTGCTTTTTTTTAGTTGAGATTATATTATAAAAAAACCCACCCAGAGTGCATTAAAATCGGCCAAAATATTTACACTGTGAAGCTTGTTTCTTCGCTTCTTGATCAGCCAGAGTTCTCAAGGAAAAGTTCAGTTCAGATATTAGCTATACTTCTTAGAAATGACCTTGTGGGGTAGAGAAGCATGGCACAGTGGCACTTTCCAGCTGTACACATGGTATCCGTCGGGGTACAATCATGCTCAGTCCCAGCACCGCAGGCTTGGACATATGTTGAGTTTTATTTCTTTCTTCTGACATTAATCCTATTCACCAGCTGTTCTGCCAGCTGCCATTCTTCAGCTTGGAGATTACATTTTGGGGGATACCAACAATCGCCTAGTTGACCAGTGTTCTCCCCACTTACTTTAAAAATGATTGGAGTTTTGGGTTAGCGTTGCTCAGCCTTTTTTACTGCCTATGTCCTTAATTGTCTTTGAATTCTAGACTTGATTTATGATCACTTTGAATACACTGCAGAAAAAAAAACCTCAAAAGAGCTCTGATTTCTACCATACTGGTAAACCTGTGCTCACAGAAGGGGAAAAAAAAAAAAAAAAAGGTTTGCAGTTAACATTCTGAAAGCTGTAATTAATGTTACATGCACTATTATGTAAACAGCATTAATTAGTGACAAATTCTTCTGATAAAAATCATTTTTAATCAAAAGAATATCTTAATTTTTCATTTTTACATGAGTCTATTTTAAGAAGTTGCAGTTTTGTAAGAAACTGTTTCACTAATCTAGTTTGAACAGGCTATTAAATCTCTGCTCCACTCATAACATATACTAATAAGTCGTATAGATTTCTTAGTTCATATTCCAGATGATCTGTCCATAAGCAGGATGTTAAACATCTGTAGTTTAAGCCTTCTGGGACTAACAAATGCATTAATGCTGGAAAGAAATGTGGCCTGAACAATAAGGTTACAGACCATGTGGTAAAGGAACAACCCCGATATCATCAACTCAGCACATACGGTGCGCTGCACCCGAGTTCTAGTACAGCAGTGAAAGAACAATGTCAGTTCTAAATTGTATCCATTTACAGCCTGTATTTATCACATCCATATCAGTAAAGACAGAGAATCCTGTATTCAACATAATTATTTCGCCTGGCAATTTAAAGATCTTTGTTGCACATTCTTCACAATTGAGCAAAATTGGCTATTAGCTGGATAAGGTTAAGCTAGACTATAATGGTAAATATTTATTACAGGAATATTCAATTAATAACACATATTCCACATTTCTTTGCACAGCCAGTGATTACATTCAGGTCATACAAAGCAGACATTCGAATTGTCCAACTCAGACCCCACTTTAAGGAAACAGGAGCTCCATAAATGAAACCCACCCACCTTGATTCTTTTTTTCCCCTCTTCCCTTTTGCTTATTTCACACAATGTTAATTTAATCCAGTTAGAGAACCAAGACATTGAGAGTTAACACAGATGAAATATTTTTTAAATAGGAGTTACTCTTGACTTCCATCATAGTCAAGAAAAGTTCTTGGGAGGAATGGGGGTGGGGGAGAATCCTAAGAAATATTCCCCAATGAGATAATGTTCCAGACTCACCAGTAGTGAACCCCCTTTACTAAATATGGCCATTCTATTTATAGAAATATTCATATTTTCATTGGTGGCCAAAGCACTGCTTATAGGAAAACCTACAGGTGACTAATAGGAGTTGCTCACTAAGTGGAATAATGAATAGTATTAGGTGTCAATTAAATCAAGCTTCCCCGAGGTGCAGGTGCTCCACAATGTACTGACACATTTCAAGTAGCAGCGCCACTTCACCCATGCATATGAACAAGCACATTTGCATATTAAAAAGCTGAAAATTATTTAACTGAAGCAAAAGTCTTTTAGAGATGATGGAGGTTATTAAAACTGTTGACAAGAAAGAAGGTAATTGCCTGAAAATGAGAGATGACATTCTGCTATACACAGGGAACGTTGTTTTTGTTGTATTGTGCAGCAGTGCCTGGGTGTATAACCTATTACATTGAGATTGCTCCTATGCAATTAGACCCTTTTTGTCCTCACTTCAATAAGGCTATGATTATGAAGGATTGAAGAACACTTGGCATATTGAATGTCTGTTGTTTTTATAACTTCGTCAGAAATGACAAAACACGTTTTGTGTCCTGTTTTTTCTTTGTAGGCTTATTGATTCTGTGATTATAATATTCATAAAAGACAATGTGTTCATGGTTGAACACTGTCATTTATACAGGTTTTATTTTTTTTATTTTTGAGCACAGTACTTGTTTGAATGCCAAGGTGTTCGTCAGGAAGATGGGCATATAGAAACTAAAATATGAATAGGTGAGAAATTTAGTGCTCTAATAATGCCAAATATTTCTATTAAAAGTCAAGTAAAAAGCCCATGTATTCCAGAAGTGTCTGCTCAGAAATATTCACCAACTTGCAGTGAATTTACTTTTTATCTCTCAGCAGTAATTGTTTTCCTGTGTGTTTTCTTTGTCCTGTCTCTCCTAGTGATAGCCTAAAGAAACCGGTTGAATTGCACCTTGCCAGGGGCAGGAAAAAAATGTTTCTGTGCAAACCATGAGTGAGAAACTTCATTTAGCTCACACACTGTTCTACAAGGAGGAAAACAATGGAGCTTCGCCTTACGAAGCTCTCTTAAGATGAAGGTGCCTGGCAAGGCAATACCATTTAATGCTCACCACCTAAATGGTCATTTGTGGTGGGATTTGCAAAACTGCCTAAGAGATTTGGATGCCCAGTTCCCATTAAAGTTAATGAGAATTGGCGGCATCCAAATTCCCTTTGCAGCTTTGAAAATGTCAACCAGCCTTTCAGTGTTTGTGATCATGCTGTATGTTTGAGAGAATGTTTCCTACAAGCTCTGTTTTTGTTAGGTTTTCTATTATGTTCCAGGAGTTGGCTCAGAATCTGGTGAGAAGCACAGCTACTGCAATGGCTTGCTTTGAGTTTGGGCAAAGATGTTAACCTTTCTGCTTCACATACCCTGTCTGGAAATTACACACCCCGGCACTTCCTGGATTTTGCATTATGCTTTGGCATATTTTGAATTAACTTATTTATATGAAAAAGTAATAGGACTCACTAATAAGAAGGTTTTATTTCAGTCTTAATGTCCTGGTCTGTTGAGGTGTGTGAGACATGTAGACCCTCGTCTGTCTGAAACAGTTTTAAATGCATTAAACCACAGAACATTGTAATGATATAAATTATTTATGATATAATTGATGTGCTCAAACACATAATGAGTCATGAGGATAGATGATCCAAACTCAAGTAAAAGTATGTAATCTATTAGTATTAAGTATCTTTTCAAGAATGCATGATTTCTTTCAAGTTGTGGCTTTTTTGTATGTGATTGCATTTTAATCTTTTGTCAACCACTGCATGCCATACACTTTCAGCTGACCCTTTCACGAAACCATTTATTTACTTAGATCTCTGCAACACCGAAATTAGCTGATTTCTTAAAATTACATTGATCACATATTGAAAAGTTAAATTTATATTTTATGGGGCCAATCTTGCAGTTCTTGCTCAGATAGTACAAATTTATGCCTCAAATGTAAAAAATTATTATATCGATGATGCTAGTTAGACTTTATTTCATTGTGAGATGCTCCTGCTGGACTAGATTTTCAAATGGTCTTAGTGTTCAACAGCTCTTATTTAGTCACAAAAAAGAAAATGTTTCATTCCTTAAAACTTTCAGTGGTGGGAATAGCAGGAACACTTGAGAGAAATTCTTCACATTTTTGGAGTGCTTGAAAGAGAATTGAACTTTCCGGAAAATGGAACTTCTTAGTTCTTGGTGTAAATGCATGAGAAAAATGGAAGCTCAGCAGCTGTCACATGGTTCTAGTATCCTGTTTGGGGTGATACACAGTATTTGTGTGTGTGTATATTTCAACAGTTATATATTAAATATTTCATATTTTGTTGCCTTAGCATCTAGTATTTTATTTGAAACAAAGGGAACAAAAAATCAAAGAGAACACTGACCTATTTGTTTCAAGGGAAAGCACCACTTATGGGCTGTAGAGAACACCCATGGCTTGATAAAATAGGCTGTAACTTCAAACACAGTAGCTCACATATTGTACTATAATATACTGTGGGAAGGTTTCTTAGCCAGGAGAAACGATAGATGACTGCTTTGGGCCAAGAAATATCATTTGATAGGTCTTGTGTAGAAACCATTATGGAAGTCTTTTAAAACTAAAAGTAATCTCACAGATTTTAGTGGAAAATGAATCAGTTTGCATGCTATAGAAAATTAATGTTTCTAAAATAAATCTTGTTTTAGCCAACAAATATTTGGCTCCAGCCAAAAGGCAATCAGGGAATGTTCTTTATGCCATTAGTGAAGCAGAGCATATGTTTCTGCTTTATTGGTTGCTGACATTAAGCACACTGATTTACTGGTTTGAAACTGATAGTTGGGCCGCTAGGATTCATTTAATTTGTGTTAAGAATTAAGTTTAAATTTTCTGATGCACTTTTAAATTTTAGAAAGTTTTGTAATTTTTGCTTTTTTATTAGAGAGAGAGTGAGGAATATTGTCAATACAGGATCTTTCTTTTATGAAGCCAGGCAATCTCTTGTGCTCTGAGCCGTGGAAAAAATGAGAGTTGTAGCTGTTGTTTTGCAGGACTGTTAGTCAGTGGGCAAGAAGGGAAAGAAAAATGAAAGTCTGCTGAAAACCTCTGTGCTTATAACCACTCTGAAAGTGGAACCATGTTCATTTTGAAGTGAGTAGCCACATGGAGCTTGGTGAGCTCTGCAGACTTTGCTGCTGATTTTTGCATGGTTACCTGCACTTAGCAAGGACAGGACTCACAGGCCCAGGAGATCCCTGCTTGACTGGGGCTCCTAATGTATGGAGTGGCTACTGACACTTCTGACAACTCCTTATTAGCTTTTGTTGTGTTCCAGGCTTCCAAGATAGGAGGTACAGCATAGGTTTTGTGAGTTGTGGTAGAAGGACCCACGATAGGGCTGTCAGAAGTGCGATGAGAAAGGGCTACAGTCTCCAGTAGAAGTTGTTGACTTCCCCCAGGGAGGCTGTCAGTTCTCAAAACATATTTGCAGCTGGTGACTCCTGTATTGCTTTGTCTGAAAGATATTATATAACATCCCCTTCTCTATTGGGAGTGATATTCAGCTCATAGAGCCTTGTCTTTGTAGCTGTGTAAACTCTGACCATACTTTCCAGTGACCTGATCATCAGTTGTGGTTACTGACTTTGGATTCCCAGCTTGTAACACAGTGGGGCTGATTTTTGAGGTATGCTCAGCACTTAAAACTTCAGCTTCCAACACTACTGAGCCCACCAGCTTTGAAAATGAGATGCAATTTGATTCATTCCTAAAACTGCTGTCCATTTTTTGAATGCTGCAGTTGTGTACGTATCTGTTTCTAGCTGTAAGCACACAGATGTATAAATAAGTTGCATAAGCATTCAATGTACATCAAATACTTGGGTTCTACATATTCCAATTCATCTGGGCAGTAAAACCCAGCTGTCATTAAACATTATTTTTCCTTTTTTTAAATGACAGTTATGAAACAGCAGACTAGTCATTCTTCCGAAGACCCAGACCTTGGTTATTGAGATGCTCAGAAGCATCTGTTGATTTTGCTGTGCCTCTGTTATGCTAGCCTGAAGGTGCTGTTGATAAAGCCTTCTGAAAAACCTTCCCTTTTAACAGGCATCAAATTCTCTTTATTAGCATGAAAAAGGAGAAACACGTATCATTTGAATTGGATTACGGCTTCTCCAATTCTTACTAAATGTTTCTGGAATTGTAGTGGGTCAATAAACTCTTCCCTTTTTTTTCCTGATTTTTGGAGCTACTTACATTGTCTGTTAACAGCTAATCTGATAAATAAAAATCTACATATATTTCAGTGAAAATTACACTTTTTTTTCTGCCTATATTTATGCAGGCAGAATCTTTTTCCCCTTTTAATTGTTTTGTCTTTAATCTAAATTAAGAAAGAAACGGCTGAGGACTCTTTTACTATTTTTTTTCTTAGAGATAATGCTGGGACTTTCATTAAGAGAAAAGCTTGCATCTCAGTGGAATACAGACACCCAAACTATTGTTTAGCTATCTAACTCCCAATTACACAAATGGCAATTAGACACTTAAATCACATTTAGATATCTGGATAACTTCAGGGATTTGAGCTAATAGATCATTCTGTATGACACATTTCTTATGTGGAAAAGAGAATGAAGGAGGGGAGTATGAAGGCAAAAGTACAATATCTGATGAATTGATTCCCAGGTGACTTGCCTGGCTGACTATTCACAGCATTTATAAGTACCTCAATGAAATGTTTAGGAAATTAGCCTCTGTCCTGCTTACTCAAATTTTGGTATTTCAGAGGTCCACTTCTTTTGATTTCTCAAAAAAATAAGTTAAAAAGAGAGCAAGATCTTTTGTGCCCTCGGATTCTTACTTGGTCTCTGAACAATTATTTTTGCATCTTTTTCACTGTATGGCTTAAAAGAATGTAATTGTTATGATGATGTGTAGGCAAATTTGACCTCTGCTGAATAAACCCCATCGAAGTTTGTTTGAATAAGTGCTTGAGGAAATGCTGAGATCCAGAATTTTTTTTTTTTTTTTTAATCTGCGTGTTGCACAAAATCTAGGAAGGGACTTGGTGAGCAAGATCATTTGGCCACTTTTGGGTGATGATAATAACTGAAAGAAAATTCTGTGCCCAAATTGGAATAATTAATTATAACAATTTCCATGAGTATTTGGGGCAGCTCTTTTCTGCCACATGTAATCATTTAATACTCATTATGAAATTATGGTTAGAATGAGCCTAACAACTTTGCATTGTTGTGTTTTCAGTTCAGTTACCTCTATTACACAATGTTATTTTTCAATAAGTCAATTTTTTTTTAAATTGTGCTTTGCCAAATTTTCCTGTTTATGAACTATTCAAAGATAATTGAAATTGCCTGTTTCTCACATGTATCCTATTCATGCCATCTGCTACCTGAAATTTAGTTTGGATACTTGCCATGCCGTTGTAAAGTGTTTTCAGTTTTATTTATTTCTAGTTGACCATATGTTGTACTTATATTTGTGTGTGTTTATATCACATATATATTTATAAAGTGAAAGCATTCATTTATCTTGACTTAGCCTGTTTACAGCAGATATTATTACCTCATGATGTCTCAAGTCCAAAATTAATTTCTTACAGAGTTAGTGAAATTTGGTCTTCATTCAGGACAAAAAATAAGAATTACTGAATATGGCATGATTCTGAAAAAATGTCAAATAAACTTTAAAATATGTAAAAGTTAAGATAGTGTAATTGAAAAAAGATATTATTGTGCTTAAAACTGCTTATATCACCATTTTGCAAGAGAATGAAACTCTTCAGTAGTTGTAAGAGATGAAAAAGATCATCTTTCCATTTGAGAAACTGAGTCATGCAAAAATTAAAGGGTTGATTTTTATTCACCCACCAGCATTTTTGAAACCAGCATGTTTTGCAGGAGTGTAGTGATCAACTCCTTTGTTCCCGTATTCCAACTTCACTCTAATGGGGTGAACCAGCCAGACCAGTGTGTGTGACCACCCAGCAGTGCAGCTCCTGCAGGGCAGTTTTTCAGTGCAGAGGGATTTTTTTGGAGACAGTTGGAGATTCTGTATTTTCCTTAACACTAGCTTGAACAGCAGTGCTGTGTGAATATAGGTGTGCAGCACAGCTGAGAGTTGATTTGCTACAATATTTATCTCCCTTTGTGTACTGAGATGGTATCATTTACTCCTGGCTGCATCACTCAGGAGTAATTCTTTCTCTTGGAAATAAATTTCGTAGCAGGTCAGCCATCATATATCTTTCGAATCATTTCAGAAATGCATATTTATATCTACATATATATATATATATTTGTATATATAAGATACATGCTGGCTGTGTTGAGGGCTGATAAAAATGCCCAGTTGCAGTGCAGCCTGCACAGGCCCCATCACTGTGGCTGGTCATGCATGCTGGCTGCTCCTGCTCCTTTAAAGTTCCTGGGGTAAAGGGTTGGAAGTGGGCTCAGAGAAGTCTCATAGCTTCACTTCTGCATCTGAGCATGTATAAAGATCTGGTTGGTCAGAGGGAAGTGTTAGGCTCTGTCTGCAGCCTCACTGGCTGAGGCAGAGCTACTCTGAAGACCTTGCTGGACTGATGTTGTCTCAAAGGGAATGACATGTGTTTCATTCTGTGCTGGTGAACACTGCTGTCAAATTTCTCCAGAGAGAGAATGCAGAGCTAGTGAAGGTGCAGAGGTAAAGCTTATTATTCCATTCTCCAAAGTATTTGTGGCTCTCATATGCATATACTCTGCAAATAAGCTTTTGAAGCCCTATGTAAAACAGTATTTAATTCACTGAAAGCTGTTTAATTCTCCTTGAAAGTCTTTAATATCAATTCTGAGAAGAGAATCTTTCCTGCTCTGTATTCATTGGCCCAAGTCCTCACATTCACCAAATCCAGACCGTCCCTGAGGTGTTACCTGTGGAGCCTGTCTGAGCAGAAAGCATCTTTCAAGAGGTACAGGAGAAAAGAGTATATGTTAGCATAAAGACTAGATAATTCCAGGCAAAGGAGGAAAAAACCAGAAGAAGCCAAAAATGAGAATAGAGACAGTAAAGAAGGGGGTTAGATTTCTCCTAATAAACTCCACAGTGCAATAAGTGAGTGTTTGCAGATTGGGTATAATGATTTAACCCCACAACCATTTTGCTGTACTCAGAGAATCCAGCTTTCCTCTTTCATGAAGAACCCAGTTCCCTAAAACTTTTGTCTTAGATGTGGAGATTAGAATTATTTTAAATTTACTCACTGGTATTTAGCTTGCGGTCACCTGCCAAGCGTGGCACTTTTAGGGTGAGTGCTATTATTTTTCCAGGCTCAGGGTTTACAGTTGTCATCTGATTTGGAAAATGTGGACAGGATGAATGGGTTTGTTCCTTTTGTAGGGGATTACAATAATACACGGAAGCTTGTGAGTGCTTCTGACAGATGTGCTGGCGGCCTGCCACTGCGTGAAGGGTGCGGCTCTGACTGACAACTTGCAATTATGTGATGATGAATGGTTCTGATGTGTGTTCAAGAGAAAACCACTTTCTAGAAAGTGAAAGTTGTGCATACGGTTCCTATAAAGTCAGTCTTAAGAAAGGCCCTGACTTCTATTTTTCGTTGGGATAACCAACTTGGATCCCCTTTTCTGTCAAACTTTTTCTGGTTTTGATAAATAAGGGCCAACCCAAAGTTTATGTGGGGAAAATTAGCTTTGGCCCATTTTGGCTGGAGAAATGCTTTTTCTGCGATTTTAGTCAAACTGACATCATCACTGCAGAGATGTACAAATGCACACACAGAGAGAAATACTTAAATATATACACATGACTGTTCAGTAGCCAGCAAGTTCATCAAAGCAAATCCATTGAGCAAAAAACCACTTTTCTGTTAGGGGTATAATTCACCCATCAGTAGGACTGTGTAGCTCATGTTAGTGTTAATGGGAGTTTCAGCCACACACTGAAGACAGAATGTACCCACAGAGGACTTATAAAAGATCCCTTTCTTTGCCAGATTTGATCCAGATTTTTTGCAATATGTTGCTGTTGAAGTCTCAGCCTCTGAGCAGCAAGACATAGAGAAGGTCAAGTATAGAACCTTGCACTTGGCTCCTTGGCCCTGGAAAATTGTTACAGAATCTAATTGACATTGGTTTGGTCAGTGTTTTCTGATATATGCACTACATCTAGGAGCTGATATGGATTGCCTAATTTTGGGGAGATCTTATGGGTAACTTTGCTGGGATACTGTGAATTGAAACCAGAACACCAGCAAAAGAAGAAAGATTGGGCTTTAAGATTAAGATGACTCCCATCTGGAATACTGCATAGTATTCTGGTGTCTCCAGCATAAGAAGAACATGGACCTGTTGGACCAAGTCCAGAGGAGGGACATGAAGTTGGTAAGAGAACTGGGCACCACTCCTGTGAAGTCAGGCTGAGAAATTTGGGACTGTTCAGCCTAGAGAAGAGAAGATTTGGTGGAGACCTCATGGAAACCTTCCAGTATCTGAAGGAGTTACAGGGAAGCTGGAGAGGGACACTTTTTCAGGAACATTAGTGATAGGACAAGAAGGAATGGAAACAAACAGAAAGATGGGGATTTAGATTAAATATGAGGAGAAAATTCTTTATTGTGAGGGTGGTTAATCATTGGAACAGGTTGCCCAGGGTGGTCGTGGGTTCCCCAGTCCTGGCAGGGTTAAAAGTCAGGTTGGATAAAGCCTTGAGTAGCTTGGTCTAGTGGGAGATGTCCCTGACTGTGGCAGGACAGTTGGGACTAGATGATGTTTGGGGTCATTCCAATCCCTGAACATTCTGTGATTCCATGTGCTAAGCAAGAAAAAGGAGGCTGCAAAAACAGTATTTGAAAAATAAAGAATTGAGCAAAGTTGAGAATGTGTGTATCTCTTCAGGCAGAAAATGTATCTTTTTTGGTGGTTTTAAAGTATTTTTCATGGTTTTCTCTTTGGCCAGACTCTACTGAGCCTTTTTTTTGGACTACTGGTCTCTCTTGTTTCTGATATAAACTTCTGGATCTTTTTCAAAGGAAAAAGAGCAGTCTTGAGTACAGGTGAAACATTCTCATGGTATTAAAATTTTTAATCTAGTCTTTGCAAAAGTTGCCATTGTTATAAAGGAGTTGTTGAGCAGCCTGATTCAACGTGATGATTTCTACATGCCTTTACAGCAAACAATTATCCTGGTTTTCCAATACATTTGTTGGCAATATTTGTTCTTCTCTGATCAGCTATTTAATCAAACATAAGGTTCCACTATTAGGGCCTGCATCTCTGTCAGTATCCATAATTCGAAATTATTTCACTAGTGTAAAAAGAGGAAAAAAAATAATGAAAACAAATGAGGAAATTTAAGACTTATTTTGTAAATAACTGCAGAAAAGTAACAGAATGTGGCAATTTAAATTCTTTGACATATGTTCTAGGGCTAATTTCCACTAGTCTTAGATATTTAGGAGGTCCAGTTAAGAATTTACAGTGGAAAGGAGATGTCATTGTCTTTGTTTCAAAGTTCACATTTACACCATGGTTTATAGGCTAATAAACTCATTAGGTTACATTTTGCTGAAGAAGGAAACAGTTTGTTTCCCGTCAGCTAAAAGGCTTTTGGACAATTCTGGAAAATATCTGGATGGAGGATAGTTCACAGAAAGGAATTGTCCCTAAATACAAGATTTTGGCACAGTTTTTACATGCCTAGAATTGAAAAATCTTTGAGTTTCTTGAGAAACTTGAGCAATATGACAGTAGAATTAAACAAACAAATAAATAAATAAATCAGTGTGACTTTCATGGACTGTAATAGCAGCTCTGGGACCTGGGACCAAAGTATCCACTTTGCCTTGGGAAAAGCTATACCTGTGCATAAAACCTTAATGCCTTTGTGCAGGCCAAGGTTCGGTGTTCATTGACCTCTGCTTAGGCTGAGCAGTTGCTCCCTTCAGATAGTAAGTTATATAACTGAAAGGAAAAAAGAACAAAAAAGCCTGTTTTTCTCATGTAGCTTGGGCCACTGAGTTCTGAAGAGTCCCTGAGTTTACTAGGAGCAATTAAGATGTTTCATTATGATTTTTTTTCTAGGGGCTTCTCTGAGGAAGTACGTGAGGTGCAGTACATGTAGCAGTAGTAAAACCAAACAACAGTCCTTGCCACAGAGGGCTCTCAGTCAAATCTTATTATAAGAGAGAACAGGTGAAAATCTGATTGGTGTGGAGAAGTGGGCACCGCTGACATTGACGTTAGATATTGATATAAGGAGCAGCAGTCACCAGTGTGCCACCTGCCCAGCCATACATAAGATGGTGTAAATTATACCTTGCCCATAAATAAGTGTTTAAAAAAAGCTGAAGGAACCAGAGACGTGTAACTTTCAATGTTTGAGATTCTGCCTTCCTAGTGCTCATGATTATATTAATAGTGTGAGGGCAAATGCAGGAGGAGAGTTCAGGCAGGTTTGCAGCCTGGAGATTAGAGAAGTGTTTAATTGACAAAAAAGACTGTACAGTTGTCTAAAAACAGTAAGTTTTCTGAGTAACATCAAGATAAAAACCCCAGTAAGACAATTTTCTGTGGAGTAAAGACAGTGAAAATGGAGCCAAAGAGCAAGAGATTGATCTCGATTTACTGTATGTAAACACAAATTAGGTGGGCCAAACTGTTACCACGTGGAGAACCTGGCAGCAGCCCAAACTTCTGCCTTTGGCTTGATAGTAACAGGCCTTGGCATTGCACATTCAAATGGTTGTGACCACATTAGTTTTTCTGTACAAAGTCCATACATCCATCCTTTGTACATAAAAACCTTAGGAATCATGCAGTGCCCTTGCTGAGGATGCTTTAAAAGGAAGTATAAGCATTGAGTAAGGATTATTATTACAGCTAAGAAATACATGGTTGCTGTTGTGAATTTTGTTATTCCTAGAGCACAAGTGCGTGAAGTGCATTAGTCTGTGATTATTGAATGCAAAAGGAATCAAATCTTTGCCTGCTACTCATGCACTGAATTTGGTAACATATTTAAATGAATAAGGCAATATTAGACCTCATCACAATCTGAAGCTTCCTGGTGAGGGCAAGAGGAGGGGCAGGGACTGATCTCTGTGGCAACAAAACCCAAGGGAGTGGTCTGAAGTTGTATCAGAAGAGGTTTCTGATGGATATCAGGAAAAGGTTCCTTACCCAGAGGGTGGCTGGGCACTGGAACAGCTCCCCAGGGCAGTGCTCACAGCACCAGCCTGACAGAGCTCAAGAAGTGTTTGGACAATGCTCCCAAGCACATGGTGTGACTCTTGGGGTGTCCTGTGCAGGGCCAGGAGCTGCCCCCCATGATCTGAGTGAGTCCCTTCCTACTCTGAGGATTCTGTGAATATAATGATTTTTCAATATATTGTGTCATTTAGCATTCAAAGAAGGATATTTCCTGCCTGTCTTGTTCTTTGGAATAAATGCATCTAAGATCATAAACCAGAACTCATAACTGAAAAATCTTTTGTTCTGTTAACATGGAATTCTCTACTGGTCCTGAATATGAAGAAAACCCAACAAAACGTCTAAACAACTAAGTCTGCGGTAGATTCTTTTGCATTTGGATAAAGAGTATATCATAAACCTACATTAATCTACAATTTCAAAATAGCTGTGTAGAATTTCATGCATGCCTAAATTTTCTGTGTAGTTATGCAGCTAAAATTCATGTCATAAATTTAAACTCTTTTTAACTGTAGAGTCTAGATTAAATCAACAAAAGCAAGAAGACTAAATGTTTAATACAGAAATTGTGTAAATTATCTTTTTTACCTTCAATATAATTTTTAGTGAAGGTTGTGGCATAATTGGGCTCCGTAGACTAGTTCTTGTTTGTAGTGCGGAGGATTCTGGAAAAGAAAGGATGTTTAGTAGCACATTAGGAATTAAAAATAGCCTGATATAGGCAGTGTGAACTTAACTGCAGTTTTCCTTCTATGTAGCTGTGAAGATTTAATTGCACTGAATAAGTTTTTGCTTTTGTGTAGCAGATTATTAAATATTACTAAATTTCTCAGATGTTTACAAATTACCTCAATTTTCTGCACTTTAATGTTTATTGTCTTGCTATGTTACATATTTTGGGAAGATGTTTATGATGTTTAATTTTTTGCTCCTGCTTTGGGGGGCAAAAATTATTTTCTGCTGTGGAACAGCGTCAATTAGTGCACAGAAGTTGACAGTGCTTGCTCTAAGCAAAGAGGTGACATTATAGAAATCTGTCAGGCTGTACATGGGGGTGTCAAGATTTGCTCAGCTGGGAGAGCAAAAGGGGGTTATTCTGTTTTGCTGCACCAGGACAGGGTGCAACATGCACTGCTTTATTATCATTAGTACTTTTGTTTGCTGACGCCCAGTGTGCAGGAACTATTTCATGTTCACTCTGTCTTTAAATTGGAGTGATTAGTACCCTTCAATTGGTGTTGTTTCTAAATCTGACTACTAAATCTAATTTATAAAAGTCTGTTTATATACCTGTGTATAAAATCACAGGTTTAAACAGGTTCCAAATCTTTAATTTTGTACTAGGTCTGCATAATTGGTGTAAGCTTTCTTCAGTTGCCCAACAGAACTTAAAACATATTAAAATTAAACATATCTTTAATTTTGCACTATGTCTGCATAATTGGTGTAAGCTTTCTTCAGTTGCCCAACAGAACTTAAAACATATTAAAATGAAACCAATTTTTGTTTCCATGTAGGGAAGTATAATTTTCTTATACGAATAAGAAATAGTTTTTCCTGAAGAAGAATTGTAATTCACCCAGTTCACTAACAGGATGGTCCTCCATGAATGTGAAACTATCCAATAACTTGTTATGTCCTTACTGGGCAGCCTGAAGCTTTAGTGTCTATTCAAGCTGTGCTCAGAAGACATGGATGTTACACAACTGGCTTTTTTTTT
>VYXD01003817.1:496654-536222 GCA_013397195.1 Hylia prasina
AAAAAAAAAAAACACCAAATGAGCAACCCCCCAAAATCAAAATCAATGAGGATAGGTGCAGGACACTGTGAGGTCATACAGTATTCATGTATGCTATACAGCTGAGGTGAGTAACTTGTTGAAGAATGTAAAGGTGAAATTAAAAGGGGAAAAAACCCCAGAACTGAAAAAGGGGGAGAATAAGGATGAGACAAGAGGCAAAAGCTAGTCCTGATTCAAACAAGATGACTTTCATTCAGTCAGAAGAACTTGAGAGCTTGGCTGTGATAGCTAACACGCTCGTTCTTCATCACCGGTGCAACAAAGAGCTGGATTCCATCCATTCCATGACTGATTGATTACCCAACGGACAAATGTTAATTCTTTTCATCGATGCTTTGTCATTGTGAAGAGATCCTTTTCATCTAACACCTAGGGGTTTTTCCCCCTCAGCTTTTTTTTTTTTTTTTTCCTGATTATATATCTTTTAACATCCTCTTCTCATTCACCTTTGCAAAACTGTCATGTCTAACAAGATTCTCACAGTACTTTAAAGTCCTTTAGTTTACAATTAAAATTGCTAACTAAGTATGTAACAAACCGTGATATTAAATAATACTCAATGATTTAATTTAGTCATCATAATTATGCTTAACCTGTTTGCTGTCCTTGAAGGAAATTTTTTTCCTAGTTCACAAGAGAAGAATATAAAGGAAGAGGAGCTGTGTGTTTTTTAATAGAATAAATTGCTCCATTGCAACTTCACGAGTTTGATGTTACATGTGCCAGTAGAAAATATGTTACTTTGCGGCATAAGCCTAACTGTGGTTTATAAAGTCAGTGAGAAGAGCTAAAAATGTATAAATGCTAATTTCTTTCATTGCTTCTTTTATTGTCTTTAGCAAGAATACCCCTGAATTTTGAAAATGTCAGGATCCACAAGGTTTTGGAATGGTGCTGAAGCAGTGCAGGGAGAGTGATGCAGTGCAGATGTGAATTCGGGCTCCTTTCTTCTCTGTTCAGTGCTGGATTCCAAGTAGATGTTTTGTTTCTATAATGAATCAAATCAGAAAATGAATCAATATGGATGAAGACATTTTACTTATGTCAGAAGATATCTCTGTAGATTTTATATGTCTGTAAAAATTAATTTTCAGTACAGAGAGAAGAAAAATCCCTTTCTGATTCACAAACCTTTTCAAAATGTTTGTTTGTGAACACGGAATACAGAACTTGAAGGGAGTCTCGCCTTTCAAGTATAAGCCTTTATATTTAGCTTTGGGTCAAATGTGGAGGACATCCAGAGGAGTTTACCCACATATCATTATTTTAAATTCGAAAAATGATGCAGAATAAACATGGTAATTGAAAATTTACCGGATTTTCACAGTGCCACTTTTACAATGACATAAAAAAGTTTATTAAAAGGCTCATTGTGTAATCATTTTTGTAATCCTCCCAATAGCACAGTAGCTATAAATTATGTGGTCAGATCCAGAACACAGAATTTGAATGAGATAGGGGTGTTAAAAGAACTCTTTCTTAAGAAATTTTCCAGTCATTTGCGGACAAAAATTCTAACTAGCAATGTGATTATATCAAAAAAGCACACAAATAGAGCTGTTTTTCAATCTAGCTCTTTCCCATTCTGTCTTTAGAAATACATTTTTTGCCCTTACATAATATAAGAACACTACAGATAAGCATGGGTGTTCTTAGAAACAGTGAGAGAAGAAATAAAACAAGTGCTTTTGAGGAAAGTATTTTATCAACTCCAGTAATATGCTAGTTATTTCTGTTTTTTTTTTTCCTTTTTGATTGAATGTTTTTTCTTTGTGTGAATTGAGGAAAGCATCTTAGTTAAAAGCAACAGAATACATAACTTACAGCAAACACCAAAACAAAATTCCAAAGCTTTTTTTTTCAGGGATGAGGGGTCTGAAATTTTGGCAGGGGAGAAACATAGAAACCTCTTTTTAAACTAATCATGATATCACAAAAAAGGACAAATTATAATGTTCTATTGGTAATTGATGGTTATTTCTTGATTCTCCTATTATCAGGCCAGAACTCATAAAAGTAATAAGTGCCTGTTATTGTTAAAAGTAAATTGTTATTATATAACTAGTATTTTAACACTGCCTATTGCAACTTACAGCTCCTTAATTTTGTCTCTTTCATAGAAAGATATAATTAGTAAATAAATTAGCTTTTCTGCTGAAAATATTACTTCAAAAATATTTATGAGCTGTGTTTTCTTTCCATGGAGGCTTGCACGGTGAAAATCCATTGCAATTAAAACCTGATCTTTGATCTCTTGGTAGTTACAGTTTGGTTTGCTTTCAACTGGTTTTTGTTTTGTTTGGGGTTTTTGTTTGTTTGTTTATGTCAGCTGAGTTATACTAATGAATTTTTAGGCTGAAATGACTTGTACCCTAAAGTATGATTGGCCATATGACCATTATCTTCCTTAAATTTCTCTCTAAATCTTAATTCCTCCTTGTGTGACCTCTTGGAATGTTCCTCCTCCCTCTGAGTATTTTTGGAATCCTCTGAAAGGAACAAACTGTTACCCATTGCAATGATATGATCTGTGTTGCCATTCTTAAATCTGGGCTTTTTGCTCTTGCTTTCATGTGTGTGAGTGCTTCTGCTGGGACTGCTGAAATGAGAATTTCAGCTGCTATTTGACCTTAGTCTGCCAGTAGTTTAGTGGAAGTTAAATTAGACTGAATTCTGCCTTTTCGTACAACCCACTGTTAATTCGTGACTGGAGTGGGACCGGCACAAAAATAATTAAAATTTGGAATAATATTAGCTATTTAGAAAGCATTGTGCAAGCTAGTCTTCTAAAACAAGTGGCCCCTTGCTGTGAGAGTTTCTAGGAAAAGGTGTGTGGCTGTTCCCAGCGTGTGCATTAAGGATCACTGTGCTCAGCCCTGCCCAGGGTGAAGTGTGCCCTTACAACAAAAGCCCTTTGCAACGATTTGTTTTGGGAACAGAGTTACATGTGGGTAATAATTTAGATATTTTTGCAAACTGGGCCTAAGGGTTTCCATGGAGTTTAGCACATTGTTGGTGAGTCTACCTACAGGTGAAAGTAAGCACACAAAGTTTAACAGAGATTTTATTATTACTGACTGGGAAGGAAAAATAAGTGTTGAGTTGTTTGTGAAGTCTTCTTGATAATTGTTTAGAAATCCGAATTGTATTTGAAAGTCAAAAAATCCCCCATCACATCAACCACAGAATCACAGAATGGCCCGGGTTGGAAGAGACCTTTAAGATAATTTTATTCCAATCCCCTGCCATGGGGGGTGTCCCTGCAGGGACGCCCCCCACTCTCCCAGGCTGCTCAGAGCCCCATCCAGCCTGGCCTTGAACACTGCCAGGGATGGGGCATCTACAGCTTCTCTGGGCAACCTCTGCCAGTGCCTCACCACCCTCACAGTAAAGAATTTTCTCCTAATATCTACTCTAAACCTATTCTCTTTCAGTTTGAAGCCATTCCCCCTTAATCTGTCACTACATTTTCTTGTAAATAGTCTCCTTCTTTCCCGTGGGCTCCCTCCACGAGAATTTGCAGTCTTGTAGGCTCCCTTCATAAGAATTTCTACCTTAAAAATCACCTTTTCTAGGTATCTGCAAGGTTATCTATAATTTAGGCGTCAGAGCCAATTAGTTTAATTTAGGAACTGAAAAAAACCTTTAGAATTTATTGAAGTCTGTTAGGCTCAATATGAAATTTTGTAGTGGGATTGGGGTCCGATCATAGGAAGCTTACCCGGGCCAATCTTTTACTTCCTCCAAAGTGTAATGACTTCAGTGACAGTTTTGCCCACAGAAGGCCTCCTGGACTGGGGCAAAGCCTTGAAATGCATTCTGAAGTTCATGTGATGAAAGCCAGTCTTCTAATCATTGCATGTTTATAACCCACTGAGAAAGTTTCTGATACTGTGAACATCGAATATGTAGAGTGCTTTCATGAATTCCATGGAGACATTATATGAATAACTTTTGCATTGACATGGGTATAAAAATGGGTTTCAGATGTCACTGTGTGCCAAATTTCCAAAAAAAGCTACTAAATCTTCGTGTATAATTTCGAGTGTACAATCATTCTCAAATGAAAAAGACAGAATTCGTATATACGTTGGCAATCTATGCATGTAAATTGGCAGTTAGCATGCATAAATACTCACCGAAGTTTTTCTTTCAATTAGACCCTTGTTAAATCCATAGTAACTCCATTAACCTCAGGGGAATTACTTTGCAGTTAAATAAGAACTCTGTTTGGCTGCAAGTTCATTTCCTTTCTAAGCTATGGTTTGACTGGTACTGGGAGAACAGTTTTAAAATGGAGGTGGCACCTGTTTGTTTGTAAGAATACGTTTGATAATTCTATTTTTCTTTTCTTTTTGTTTTTAATTAGATTCATCCTGTATGGAAAAGCTACTTTCTAAAGACTGGAAGGAGAAGATGGAAAAATTAAACACAAGTGATCTCCTTGGAGACATTAAAGGTATCTCGCTAGACCAAAATTTAAATGTTTGCTGATATTGTAAGAAGGGGATGGAGGATTTTTGAAAGTTCAGAAAAAATAATAGAAATAGCTGTCATGAGTAGAGGGTGCCACACTTTCCAGTCAGCTCACCCTGGTTTTTAATGTTTATCTTTGAAATGATGGAGGAGTGTGCCAAAGAAGTGGAGTTTGTCACAATCAGTTATAGGCAGTTTGAGGGGTGTTACCATAAAACACCAGGTTAATTACATTAGTTCACTGACATCAGCCATATACCTCTGAGCAGAGGAAGAGGAAGAGATGCAGAGGTGTCAGTACTTGGTGCTGCCTCTTCCTAGTTGCACAAACTGTGTGTAGAAATAGCTTTTAGATTATAAAAGGTGGTAATTACATCAATGCTATTCTAAGTGTTTAATTCAAAACTGAAAAATAAAAGGTTCTATTAGTTCCCTTATGCAGAGATAGAGCAGGTCTAGACAAAATTTGGGATTTACTGAAATCAGTGAAAAATTTGTTGTATATGTGGACAAAAATTTCCAGTATTCTCCTTATTTCCTAGGAGCCAGCATCCCAGGAAAATTGGAATTCTCTTGACAATTAAGTACTAGGTAGAAAATTTGAAGTGTTTTTCCCCACCCATCAATTCTTTCATGCATTTTCTCAGTGAAAAGAAATTCAGTATTATTGATTAAGCAACAAATTATGTTGCTTAACATGTGCTTTTTTTGTGCTGTGAGAAGGGGGTCATAAGGCATGTTTGAGGAGTACACAAAGTAGCCAAGATTTATTTCTCTTCATTTGTATAATTTTGTTAAACTGCAGCTACAAAGGTGTGGAAACAAAGAGTCATGTTCATCATATTAATGAATCTTTTATGTAAAATTATTTAATGTAAAAAAATATATATATATTCTATTTGATGAAAATTGATGCTTAGGGATTTAAATTTCCACTGGGGAAATTCAGGATAGTTCAATTTTTTTATTTTTATTATACAAGTAGATGAAAGATTGGCTCTTTTTAATAAGTAAGTTATAATTGGTTCCTTCAGGACCAAAAATCTGTTGGATTCTCCTGATTTTTCTGGTAGAATTATGACAATGCATATATGTTAGGCAGGTAAGAAATCCCATAGTAATATCAGTGACAGAAACATAGCACGCAATTTTGCAGAAACATGTTTGAACTGACTGCAATAAAATCCAAAAAAATTATGTCTTGAAATCACAATCTATTTAAAGCCATATTGTCTCTTAATAGTGTGGAAAACATTGAATGCTAGTTGAATTATTATTGTCTATTAATTGCAAAATATAGCTACTTAGTCTTTAAATAGAAACTACTTGAATGCTATTAGCGAATCAAATTTAAAAGAGGTGGCATCTCTAACAATGCAGAATAATGTTCTTTATTCTTTTACATGGCACAAAATGCTTTCTAATGACATCTCATTTATTGGAAAAGAAAGGTCTGTTTTTCTGGATTTACAATGTTCCTCCTATTTTCCTAGCGTATATGTTCTCTGCAGAGTGAGTGGGTAGAGTTCTTGCCTCTCATCCTTTTCTCATCTACCTACAAAGCACTCTCACTCAGATTTGGAGGAATTCTCAACTACCTTTTCCTGGGGAGCAGCCTATTAGCTGTACAAAAAGGACCATCAGATCAGGCTCAGCGGATTTATGTGCTGCTAGTCCCTCAGTTAGTATCCACAGCCCATTTCCTGTGTAACCTGTCCTTAAGTTGTCATAAACTGCAATATCCATCCATGCTGCTAGTTGGCTTCCAGCAAGATGCAATGCTGAATCTTTGCTACTGCAGCTGCATTTGATTTTTTAAAAATAGAACCAACATGGAAGACAAATTATGGTTGCTGTAATGTTGTGCTTTACACTTCGAACCTCTTGAAAAAGGCATTAGTGTAATTTTGTAGAAGAAGAAAACTAGGGTTTCATAGCTGGAGTAGGAACAGGTCTGAAAGGGAAACCTTTCCTCTGGGCTCCCAAACTCATGGCCTAACCACTGTCTCCAGGCTGGTTACTTCCAAGCCAATACCACCACTATTAACCCAGTAGTCTGCTATTAACTCCTATTGGCATTTGTGTGCCTTAAATCAGCTCAGAAAGGAAAAAATAAAACCCCCACAAACAAACACCAATCTAGCACATGGCAGTGTGAAAACCTGCTTACATGAAGGAAACAAAACAATGTAGGGGAAAGCATACTTTAAAATATATCCTTTCATTGTTCAGGTTGGTAGATTCCACAACCATGAAGTTAATTTTCATAGTGATGATTGAATTTCCAGCCAGGTAACTGGCAGATAATTCTGGGGTCTGAAAGAACTACATTTGAAAATCTGTTCTCTTCGGGAGGTCAAATATATTTTTCCTTTATTTCCATTAGATTCTAAATAATTTTATTGAATTGCCCTTGTGCAGAATTTCTGCTCATATTACTGAGCCTAACTTAAAGACTTGAAGCGATGTGGTAAAAATAAATAAATGAGTTCATTAAGGAAAAAAAAAATCTTGACTATAAGAAGGGAAGGTGTGGTCCTGTGAGGAACTGCTCTTTGCACCGTTACTGGGAGTTGTTTATTTTAGAGAGAAGGTGTTGTTCTCACTATGGATAACCTGAGCACATATTCTTCCTCTGTGTCTGCACAACCACAGCCCTCCCCCTTCAGTGAAAGACTAGCATCTTGGTTGTGGGAAGGCAGTTCACTAAGAATCAGTGCCAGAAAAAAGGATGAAAGCAGGAAAAAAAAATGTACCACTGACACAAACTGTTTCTATTCATGTTTGGGAAGCACACAGACAAGAAGAAAAGATAATTGGCTGAGAGAAACAAATAAAAACGGTATTTTCTTGCTTTACCTTCTATATTTAGAACACAATAGTGTTAATCAAGATATAATTATAAACTATATCTATTAATTCAGACAATAGAGGCCAATACAAAAGTAACAAACAGTGAATAATTCATTTTTTTCTCAGTGTGGGATTGTTCCTGTTCACAATTACTCTTGCATAGTGTGCTTCACTTGTAAAATTGCTTTTTCTGAGTTTCTTTATTAGGATTTCAGTTATTGATAATGGTCCAGATTCTTCCTTGAATTCCAGCCAAACAAGCCATTGACTTCAGGGAGGTTGCATGAAACTGAGGAGAATCTGGCAGAATGCTTTGTAGCCAAATTCCAGTGGTTAAATAAGTCTGCTTGTTCATTTGATATGTTTATAAATGAAACACATAGGTCAAATTTTCACAGGTCTCTGAAGCAGTTGACCTAAGTTAAATGCCTTACTCACCTGGAAAAAAAACCCCTGAGCTGTCTGTGCAAATCATTTGATTGTATGCTATTTGCCAGGGTGTGCATGCAAATAGATTTATTGAAGGTATACAAGCAATTTGTTAGGCTTACATCTGGCTTTTGCAGCATTTGGTTTCTTTTGTATAAAAATCAGGATCAGGAAATACTTTTCATTCTAATTGTCATTGCATATTTGAATAAGCAAAGTGAGGCAGGGCTCTTTTCTTTATTTCCAGATATTTGGGTGCACAGAGTTCTGTCCTCACCCTCCCTCACTGCATGTATTTCTGTTGCTTGGTTATCTAATTTTTCTTCAGCAGCCACAGCTAGGCAGAGTAGCATCATTTATCACTATACAGAGTCTGTTTTAAGTTTTCTGTTTCTGTTCCAAATATAAATCTCTGGAATAGCACGGTCTTGCATGCATCAGGCAGTTGTCCTACTGAAATAGCCCGCAATGGTCTTTCTCAGCATGCAGAGTCTTTGAAGATCAAATAAGAAAGGTCAGTCTTTAAGTAACTTAAGCAATGATGTTATCGTGAAAGGGTCAGAATTGGTCTAGCAGCCTCAGAGGAGAGTGACTCCTGGGTCAGCAGCTACTGTGCTGCAGGTTAGTCCTCTGCCTTCCACTGGTGGTGTTTACAGCTGGAACTCTCTATATTTATAGGCATTGTGACTTGAATGTCACATGCTGTCTTTGTACAGTAGACTCTATTTTGGGGAGGTGAGTGATTGATGCCCATGGCTTTATCCAACACAGAAGGCTGTTTCCATTATATTTCCCGCGCTTATCCCGTCCCCTTTTAGATTTGTTGCTTTAGTAATAAGAGTCTAAACCCCCCGTTTTGTGTGACATGGGCACATTTAATGGCCTCAAAATATTTGGGTAGGTGGGAGGCAGCATTCCTGTTTCCTAGGAAAAGTTGAATTTAGTACAATGAGGCAACTTCACCCACTTGATAGTCTTCGTGAGATATCCACAAACAGCTTTGGAAAGGATATTTGTGCCTGGTATGAGAACAGGAGAGATGCAAGGAGGTGTTTTCTAGGAGCATTTTTTGTGTGTATTAATGACTGGAAGAGGGCAGTGAGGAATAACTGTTTGAATCCAGTAATTTAACACTCTCCATTTCTGGAACAGTCTTGGAAAGAGTTGTGCATGAATGAATCCTTGAGAAAGTTGTGGTTTTTACAGTGAATTAATTTTTTTAAAAACATGCATGATTTACAAAACATTTTAAAATGTTATTTTTGTTTCTATTTTATAAAATTTGTATTCACAGATAAGCTTTCAGGTGTTTCTCACTGCACTATATCAAATGTGAAGTCCATTTTGAGGAAAATAAATCTGTTTTCCTTCAGTCCTGATCAACACTGTAGTCTGAATTTGTAGTAATTATTTTTCAGTATAATTGCTGGAAATTCTTTCTCGTGAAGTCTAAGAGTATATAACAATCTGCCTCATAAATATGTATAAATAAATATATATAAGTCTTATATCACAGAGGCACTCAGAGGTTTTTAATTATGTCACTTTGTATGGCTATAGACATTTCAAAGCTCTCCTTTGTGCTCTCTGTTATAAACATATTTTATTTCTTTTGAAGTCTGTGTGATATACATACTAGCAATTAAAAACCCAGCTCAGGCTTTGAGACACAAGGTCTTCTTAATTAAAACTCAAACAAAAGCTACAAGCAGAAGCCCCACTATATGATTAAGGTCTAAAGTGTTATGATACATTAGAATCATTGTTAACTGCTATGATTTAAAAAAATCAATACACAGGAAAAAGAATCAACTGGTTCCAATTAGTGAAACCAATGAAAACATTCAACAAAACAGCAGAGCCCAGAACCCTTACACCCAAATCCTCAAGAAATTGGTCCTGATTAGGAATATACCACAGGCTACAAAGGTTTCTCATAATGCATTTATTGCCATGGTCCAATGAAATGATATATTTAGCTTTGTGTCGCAGCTCTCCAGATCAGAGCAGTACTTTTGTTTTGCCATTTCTCCAGCCACCAGCACTTTGTGTAACATGGTACAAGGGCTGGGCTTCCAGGTCTAACCTGACCTTCTAAATTAAGAGATTTGAATGCCTGAATATTTCATAAGCACTTTCAACAGTTAATGTTTGGACGCCCTTTAATCGAATTTGCTTGAGGAAGGTAATGAATTCCAAGAATAAAAATATTTTGGTTAAGCTTACCAAACCCCATTGTATCTATTTGTTATCAAGATACCAGCACAATTAGACTAATCAGCAGTGTGAAACACATTCAACTATATTGTCTTATGTCTTCTTGATTTTTGTTTTAAATACAAAATATGTTTCTTCATATTATGGATTTAAACAGACAGATCCCCAGACAGAGAGGGTTGTTGTACAGACAGAGGGTAGTTCTGTGAAAGAGACTGGACTGCTCATTAGTGCTAATGTTTAAATTATATATATATAAGTCTTGGTAGGATTGAAGCTGTGTTAATCACATTTAAAAAAGCCAAAAATTTTTGTTGTTCTAGTCTTTTGGTGAGAGGGTTGTATTTCAGTGCCACCTCTCACAATCATGCCTACTTCTAATGTTGAAAATTAATGACTTTTACCATTTCTAGTTGTTAAAACTCCAGAACTATAAATTACACTGTAATCAACCTTTCACATAAATCAAATTTTCCATATTGTTGAATATATTTTAGAAAAAACATCAAGCAGGATGCATGCCCTTTACTTCCAGGCACACAATGAATTTTTTACTTACCACAGTCCCAGAAATCTATATGTTTATTACCTTATCAGTGTACATTTCTAAGCTTAACTATTCAGAGGTCAATGTATGAACTCTGTACTACACTGAAATAAATATGACAGCCCACTTATATTCTGGGTTTTGTGAAATGAGTTCCAAATAATGTAGTAAAAAATAGTATCAACTGTTCATGGGAGAAAGCAGCAAGATGGATAATGATGCTAATAATAAGGAACTGAAACAGCAATACATTTCTTTTGCACATTAGAACAGACTGCCTTCTGGAATGTGATCCGTTCTTTATTTTTACAATTAGTGACAAGAAAATGTACAGTATTAAAATGTGTTTATTTTCAACTGCTGTCTAAATCTTTTTTAGCAGAAAAGAGGTTGCCTATAAACTAAAAATTACAAGTCAGTTTTCTCTACTTTTTCCACAAAAATTTGCCATTTTCCTTTGCTAGGAGGTTGTTTTGGTGGTGTATATATATTGATTTTCAGTATATCAGTCTTTGCTTTCTGTAATAAATACAGAGCCTTTAACTGCAGTAGAAAAGCTTCTGTGTTGAAGAATGTATCCCTACTTGGAATTTAGCACCTTCTCCTCTGAAAGTGGATGTCAGCGGCAAATTTTCTTTTGACTCTGGTCCCAGCTTAGTTGCCAATGACATTTCTTACCTTTAGCAAAATAAAACTCCTACTGAAGACAAATACACAACCTCTTATGGAAAAGGAAGTGTATATGCAGGAGTTTGCACTTCTAAAACAAAAGTGGAAGCTTTGTACTGTATTGTGCTTTTGACTTTTTGTTGCTGCGGACTTACAATGTCAAATTCCAACATAATGATGAATGTCAGCATTTATCTAGAAAAATGCAAATAGACACAGTACTGAAAGGATTGAAATTTTCTTTTGTGGAAAGCTGTGGAAACTTCCACACATAATTCCACACCGTCTTTTGTTATTGGTGTTTCATATTCAGGGAGCTTTAAATGGCATATGAAGAACACAATGTCCTGCAGCATTCTTTCCCTGGACACTGTTCAACCTGTGGAAGGGTGTAAGGAAAGGGCAAACATACACTAATATTTCCTCAGCATACTCTTCCAATTTCCCACAAAATATGATTAATGAGTTCCTTGATTCAGAGGTGGTAATTTGGGTTTAATGACCCTTGATAGAATTATCATCTATGAACATGTCCAATCACTTTTGAACCCTTTAACAGACAGTTGCAAAGTCTGTGGGGATAAGCTCAGCCGTTAGCAATATGGTATATATTTGTATCTAGAACCTTGCAGGTGTCCCCTAGATTTTAGAATGGGCATTCTTAGAATGAACTCTTCTCTATTCATTTCCTCTGTTACACTACACTCTGTCACTTTTCCAGGTTGAAAAGTAAAAATACATTTATTTGTTCTTTATCTGAAAGCTGTTCTGCACTTTGGCCACTCTCCTCAGCCTTCTCTGCAGTTAATTTGGAAAGAAACCCCTTGCATAAAATATCACTTCTGGAGAAACCTCAAACTTTGGCACTGAATAACGAGAACCTTTGTGGTGATCCTTTTCTCTCTCAGTTGGTTTTAAGCTCTTGTTCTGAACAGAAAGTTGTGTCTTGAAGTGGGAGCTTGATGTGTGGATATTGTGTGGTAATGAGGATGTCTGGTGATAATCAGAGATATCAGATTCTTTTTTTTTTTTTTTTTTTCTTAAGAGATACATATAAGTGCCTTACTGGGAACTTAACAAACTGTGGACCCTGAGGCGAGTCAGAAATGTCATCTGTGAGACTCAAGGCACATAGCATTAGTATTGAGAAAAAAATGAGGTAGGAACACATTTAGTAACTCCCCTGCAACTGAGAATAGCAAGAACATAATGTGCAACCTGACCCAGCCACTGCCTCAAAAGCCCAAGCTCAATGAGGAATAGAAGAAGAAATACAAGAAGGGTTGTCCTTGTCCCCTATAAACAAGCCGACCTTTCAGAAGAGGTTAATTATCAATTTTTTTTCAAGATATCTTGATTTGTTTAACTGTGTCACCTGACTTAGGATTTGACCAATGACATCTGACAGTTTTCTGCCAAAGGGCAAATGTAGCCAAACTGGGCTCATTTTCCTCGTTTTCGCCTCCTCCTGCCAACATTAAAGTGATTTCAGGCTAATCATCATCCCCTTGCTCCAATCAGGTCATTCACGATACTGTCCCCTTACCTGGGGAGTGAATTGATATCAATTCACAATGTTCCTTCTCTTTCTCCCTCAAGTATTTGTGTTGGATTAAAGTAAATAATTTATCTATTTTCTATACCAACTAATTTTTTTTTTTTTGGTGTGTTTTGGGATGATTTGCCAACAGAGAAAATTTTCAAAACCACAATAACAGATGAAGTCCCATCAATCAATTAATAGCACTACATGAATTTTTAAGAAAATAGAGAAATGTTTTGAAATTATTTCTTTAGAAATTTTTCTGAACTGAGGAAACACAAGTCTGTGAAGGATGTAGCCTGCCTTGATCCTAGGAATTTATTGTAGGCATTACTCTCTGTGATAATATAAATAGATTTATAGCCAGGCAGCTTGTTCAAAACTGGATCATTGTCCTTAGCTCTCACATTGAAACCATGTTATTACAAATATATCTTTCTTACTTTTTGCTTTAAATTGCTGTTAGTTTAATCTACATATTCTAATATTTACCTTAATCTGTATTGATATATTTTAACAAGGTTTAATATTGGACATATTGCCATAAATCTTCTCAAAGAGTTATCCAAGATTAAGCTGAGACCTGTTCAATAGCTGCTTAAAATCTGTTGCCCCATAGATAGAAGTAACGAGAGGCTAACACACTCATGTTGGGAATGAATCTTCACGTCTATTAAGATTTGTTTGAACAGGTTTCCATCACAACAGGTGCACAATTACTTTATGAGTAAAATATTATCAGCCTTCCAAATTAGCCAGGGCAAAATGCAAGTTGTCTGATTAAATAATCAAACCCAATACTTAAAATGCACTTGATTTCCACAGGAATTTTAAGATGCTAAGTCCCAGTCTATCAGTGAAACTGTGATTGTTTGCAGCATGCAAGTAGCAGCTTGTAGAGTATCCTGTTTGGTATGTTTTACATAATTCACCCTACATTATACAACACAAAACCACTAAAAAAGCATATAATAATGGGTTTTACTTCTAGTAAAACAATTTTAATCTTCCAATGAAGGTATTATATTGTGCATTAAAATCAGAAAAAAAAAAGTGGGCCTCTGATGGAAAATAGTTTGAAAGTGTTCTGCATTCAATTAGGAGGCACAGCAGTTTGGAAATACAAAACCCAATGTTCTTTTAAAATAATTTAGTTTATGAAGAGGGAGGGACTAGAGGAAAATCCTGTGAGTCTGAAGTGCAACTTGCAGTGTGGAGATCACATATGTCATGAGTTACCGAATGGCTTAGTAAACACAGTAACTCAGACACCCAAGAAAGGAGTCAAATCTGAAACAGTAGGTTCACCGAGAAGGGGAAATTTAGCAGTGCAGCTGTCAGACACAGATTGTAACAGGTAACTAACTGTTTGTTTTCATATCTGAATCTGTTTGTCAATCAAGGAATGCTATGAATCAGGAGATGGGATCTCAAATACAAAACCACAAAGTCAGAGACAGCATCTGGAGGAGCTCCAAGCCACAAAAATTAGGGAAGAAACACAGAGGGAACAAAAACTGTAAATGCCTGCATGGATTCTGCCTCTATATACATTGAATTTAAATAATTGTGTTGATACATCAGTAATAATAATTGCTGATAAAAATTATAGTCCTTATTTTGGGCAGCAATATGTTTTACTAAATGTGAAATTAAACGCAATTTGTATTAATTAGGGATAATATGAAAGTATGTAAGCGGTTGACATTTCCGACATTTTTAAACACACTACTATGTGTGAAGATAGATCTTTTGCATTTGTTTTGACTTGGAAATACTGTGGATTGATATATGCCCCTGAAGTATTCTGTTGACATAAGATCCCAGTTCTAACCCCTGAGATCAGAAAATTATTTATAGTTGACTGTAGTTTGAAATTTAATTATGGGTTTTGATCTTTGATGTAACTGTTTAGTAGACAATTGTAGCTCTCCCTCAAAGCTGGAATACACCCTTAGTACAGATACTTAACCAAAAATTTCTAATTGCAGGTGGGACACTCAGATTGCAAGATTTAAGAAATCAGGGTAGTGTATACAGATATTTAATGTAGGCTTACACAAAGAAGTTGTTCTAAATGTGGGGAAATTTACAGACATCAAATCTCAGTTGGTAACGTCAAAAGAACAGGTTTATTAAGGAAGGTCAAGAAAATGAAATGGGAATAGCTGTTCTGTGGTTTAGTTCTTCCAGATTCCCTAAGAACTGTAGCATGCCTGTTGACTTCTAATTGAAAGTTTTACCTTCACTCCCTTCCTCTGGTGCCAGGACACATTTGCTTATGTATTGTTGGGATTCTGCAAGAGTTGCAGAATGGTTGTGGATGTTTTTTTATGGCTGTATAGAATAGAGATTTTTCTACTTCAGAATGTATTAAATTGACCCTCCTGTCTGGTTTTTTGTTGTTGTGGTTGTTGCTTCCTTCCCCTCCCAGGGGTTATACAGTGTAACTTTGTGCCTCTCAGACTTCAGCCAAAGACAGGGTGCCCACTTCTGAAGGATAAGGGTTTTCCTAAAAAGAAACACTTAATCCTATCAGGTTAAGGTCTGCCACTTTTCAAGATAGCAGTGATTGACAAAGGCACTTTGTGTCTGCACAGGCTCAGAAAACATATTCCACCATCAGACAGATATCAACACTTGGTGCTAAGAGTGGGACACAGTGAAAATTCTCCCTCTGCTGACCTGGAAAAACCACAGTCAATCTCTCCACACAGCTAAAGTACAATTAACTTAATAGCTAGGTGAGGCTCTTCTCCCACTTTGCCTCTTCCTGTCCTCTTCCATGTGCACTGTAGTCAAAACTCTTTTCTGAACTATAGTTGCAACCACTGAAGGGCTATGATGATCAGCAAAAAATAACCCATGACAGAATATAGGTATTAATTGCTCATTAGCTGAATCTGCCTTAAAAAATTCACATTATGATGTCTGTGTCTATGTAAAATATTCAAATACATTGAGCACTTAGAAATTATTGTAGAATTCAAGTTTGGAAGTGAGGGAATATCAAAGATAGATGCATTGAAAATGAATGGTTTTAAACTTGTTTTAATGAAATAGTCTTCACAAAGGACAAAATCATTCCTTCCAAAAGGCTCACTCCAATGCTTACAGCATGACTGGATGGGGCCCTGAGCAGCCTGCTCTGGTGGAAGTTGTCCCTGCCCATGGCAGAGGGGTTGGAATGGGATGATCTCTGATGTCCCTTCCAACCCAAGCTACTCCATGTTTCTGTGATCTGTTAAGGGAGAGCACTGCTCCTCACTGATCAAAGTCAGGTCATACAGACCAGCTGGCATCACCACGTCCAAGGCTGAGACTGCAGCTCCTGCTCAGAATGATAACAGGCTCAGTTTTGAAAGAGTTCATTTTCTGCAGCTCAGGAATTCGAGATATATGATATTTGTTTAATATTCTTGATTGACCGCTAGAAGATAGGAAATGGTTAAAAGATACTGTGAGAATTAGGTTAGTTGGTAAACTAGGTAATGCTTTTGCCATCTGTACCTATT
The DNA here is from genome assembly GCA_013397195.1 of Hylia prasina. Classification (NCBI taxonomy): domain Eukaryota; kingdom Metazoa; phylum Chordata; class Aves; order Passeriformes; family Sylviidae; genus Hylia; species Hylia prasina. The sequence goes on from VYXD01003817.1 coordinate 512,946, forward strand.
CAGGCTTTTAGAGGCATAGCAGTACTATTTTTTTTGTCAGTGTTAGCTATGTCATAGTTGGTGCACAGTTGTCAAATTGGTTAAGCAACTGAGGGTTAGTCCTTCCTAAACTAAATTAATAACTGAAGCAATAATGAGTTCTTGACCTTTTTTTTGCATAGGGAAAGAGATGTGAGAGAGTGTGTGAGAGTGTTGCCTTATAAATGCACTTTAATGTGTTCTCTTGTATTCATTCATCCTCTTGTGCAAGCTGGTTGTCTTATGCAGAGTTTTGCCTATGCATGCTGAGCCCATGGTAGAGCTGAAGCTGTAGGCTTCACTTTACTGCAGGCTGCTGATGTCCCCTAAATGCAGGACATTTAAGGTAGTCCAGAGCAGAAAAACCTTATCTTTGCTATGGCATATCAAACTAATGCTCTGAGGAGGAAATGGACAATTTGTAAGTGAATCCAGTCCATGCCACTTGGAAGTTACCAAAATGCTGCTGAGCTCTAGAAAGTGATATCTAAATATCCCAAGTCCACCAGCAGTCCTTCAACAATATTTCTATTTATGTTTCTCTTTATTTTAATATCCTGAGACAGCAAAATATATTGCTGGTTATACTTTAGAAGTTGTAAGGATGTGTTTGAAAAGTATTATAGTAAGTAAGTTTATTACCCATGTGAAACTCAAAGTGAGCAACTTTAGGTTTTGACCAAACCCTGTCAGCCCTAAGCCCAAGGTGTACAGACAAGCACACAGATCCAGGTTCTCATGTCCATTAGTTGGTGTTGCATGACAGAAAAGTAAATGAAATTACTTCTGTGTTAAGGAAAGGCAGTTGGTCAATCCATAGGTATGAATTTCCATAGAGGGAAAACAAATCTTAATTAAAAAGTACTCCAGTACTGTATATTGAAGTTGCTGCAAAATAACTCAGAAAACAAAAAAAATAGAAAGGAGATCTTTGGCATTAAGGAGAAAAAACCCAGCAAAATACCCATTTGATTTCAGGAGTAATCATAAATGCAGACACAAGAATGAGGAAGAATAGGGAAAAATTACACTTTTGCACCAATATTATCTCTACCTCTGACTAATTTCCAGGGATTTCCAGATCCTGGTGGGCTTTTTGTATTTTGAATCAGTCAAGTAGATTCCTCTTCTCTCTTCCAAATACCTGTCCACTCTGCCCTTGAACCTATATAAAGCTTTGAGCCAGCAGCATTGTTTAGAAAGACATTCCACAGTTGTAATATCACTTGTGGGAAGAACCAGATCAGGATCAAATTAATTGAAAACTTTAAAGATAGTATTATGTGATTCACACACATTTATCCCATTTTTCAAAATAGTTTAAGATGTCATCTGAGTCAATGGATCTTAGATGCTTCAAATGTTTTGAAAACATGACCATAGGGATAGTTGCAATGGTAAGAGGCCTAAATCTCTTAAAAAACCTGGCCCAGAGACACCTAAATCTGAGAAACCCCTTGGAAAAGTACCTGAGATGTTTGCAGGTGCAGAGATTGAAATTTTGATTTAAAATTTATTTAAAATTCATAGAGAGGAAATAAGCACAAAATATATTGCTGAAGTTCAAAATTATTTTGGAGTCACAATGAGCCTTCATTTAAGTCGACATTATTTCAGCATCACAATTACACTGAAGTAACTTCTGAGAAACGTGTCAGAAACATTACATCGAGTTGCAATGGGTGTGTTCTTCCAGACAAAACTCATTTTTTTAAAATAGGACACTTAGAAGATGATTAACTTCCATAATCAATTGAGAGTAGTCTCAATTGGTTTTGAAAATTTGTTTTCCCTGCTTCTGCTTCTTCTTCCAGTATTTTGATTGTGTGTCTTGTTAGGAAGGAAAAATAATGCTGCAATTGTGGTTGCTGTAGAAACAAAAGAATGAAAATACAACCTGGACAGTATTAAGTTGTCTTAAGGAGAGAGAAACAATTAGAGGATCTTGATTTCTTTAATATATCCCAGGTCTATTTATAATATATTGAATTAGAATGCTGTTGTAGTGGAATTCAAAACCTCCACATATTCCCAGTGCTGCAAGATTTATTGTAAATCATTGTAACACTGTGCTAAAAGTTTTGCTGAACCCATGCCTTTGAATATTGGATTATATTAAGACTGTTGAGCAGGCAGTGTTTATGTTTTCTTTCTGAGTGATCCCATTTCAGTGGTAGAATACCTTTGAAAGCACAAAATAACCCATGATACCACTCTGGGTTGGGACTGTGAAGAACTTAATTACCAGAGACTCTGTAGCAGAGGGCTGTGATAAATGTTTTGGTTTGTGATCAACTAGGTATACAAATAAATTGAATTAAGAAAAGTTCTGACTGCACTTTTAGTCGCTTCTGAGAACCATCTGGCTAAACACACTCCTGCTTGTGGTTAGAGTATAATTATTTCAGAACTTGAGTCTGCAAATGTAGGCTACCCCCTTTGTGCTCTGGTTAATGTGATTTAGAAGGTTTTTCTCTACTTAGAAAACTTGTCTGATAATTTTGTAGTGTATTTACAGGAGCACAGCAAGCTGGTCATAGACTTCTAATTTGCTCTGGATTGCATTATTTTAATTTAATTATTTATGTATAAAATAAACCTTAAGGGAACAAGAGGATAGTTTACTTGTTTTTGTTTTTTATACCTATTCAGTGATGTTGTGGTTATTTCAAAAGATGTGATAATTCTTATTTGTAGAATTAATATGCTCTGCTGAATTGGTCTTACAGATTTTTAGGCTGTGTGCAGCAGATAAGTAGCACTTTCAATTTATAAGTCTTTGATTATGAACTAAATTTAAAATAATATTCAGATTTATAAGCCTGAAGCTGCCACCTAATGCCATTATTAATGAACGTATCAATGGACCTCTTTCAAAGCCCACTGAAATGAGTGTAAATCCTTCAACTCACTTCTCTGGGCACATTCTAAATGTATAAAATGTTGCTGCTTTTCCATACATATCAAAGGCTTTTGACTAAATTGTCTCTTCTCAGATGAGGTAGGAAGTTTCTCCTTTACAGCTTCTATGATAGACAGGCTATGCTAATGTCCTTGTTTTGCAATAAACTTTGCTTCTTCATTACTTATCACCAGAGGCAATAAAAATCTTCAGAGGCAAATATAAGTTTTTCATTGATATACTTGTTTGTATTTGTAAGACATGAAAGATGAACATGTAATTAAGATCAAAATTAAAATTTATATTTAAAGTATATAAATCTTGCAGTACCAATACTCCTCATATTTATATTTAGACATTTCTGAGTTGTGTAGCTAATAATTACTAACTAAGAACTCATGGAAGTAACTTATTTAACAAGATATAAGAAGTAACTGCAAGACATCAGAAGTCAGAGTATATTTCACAGGGGCACATCTCCTCTCCTGTGTATATTGTGCATTCTGGATGCAGCAGAAGAAATGCATTGGGTTAAAATATTCAGTATAGGGAAAGAGGCAAGGTTCCTGGAGTGTTCTGGTTATCCTCAGTGCTACCTTTATGGCAAATGAACTCAAATAATTGAATCCCAATATGTAAATCCATTAGCCTTTTCATAGAAAAGCTGCAGTAGTACCTAAGGAAAAGTTTTCTACCTTCTTGCACCCACAGAGAAAAGTACTAATTCCTATCCTTGTTCTGGCAGCCTTTCCTGGCACACAGGTGGGTCAGAACTACATACAAAAGCTGCATGAAGTTCAACTGTCCCCTTTTCTTGCCACCACCCCAGGGATGTATTTGTAGATGTTAAAGTTTAAAGTGTTCCTCACTATTTAAAGAGAAGAATCACATTATTTCTGCAAATACTGTGGCAAAGAGCAGAAAAAAAATTAACCCTCCTTTCTGTAGCTTGCTCTTTAAAATTGAAATCTTAATTAAAATATGTAGTTGTTTTTTACCTTTCATTATTAATCCATAGTTTAGACAATAGAGAAGACTGAAAAAGCCCAAACAAAATCTTCTTTTACACCATGAGCCTTTTTTAATGAAAGCCAAATAATCAGCTACAGAAATCACAACTAACTAGCTCCTGTTAGGTAAGGAAATTAATGTCATCTAATTCATATGAACTATACTCATCAAATGAGACATTAAGTGAACTTCCTCTAAACTCAGCTTCCTTCCAGCCACTTTTATGCATGTACATATACAATTCTCTTTCCAGAATAAGATTAGATAGCACAGATATTCACTTTATCCCTGTGATTGAAGATACAAGTTTTAATTGGAGAGCTCCTCCTTCTAAATAAGTGCTTTTTTGCACTAGCATGGGAAGAAATACTGGTTTTAAAAGAATGAAAAATTGTATAAATTTTGAAATTCTATTGTGTTTACAAAATGAAAAAATAAGATTAATAGCACCCAGAAACCACTTGTTTAAGTTTAAATTGAATATGGAAACAAAATTACTTTTATCCAGCTGTGTGTAGTAAGAAAAGAACAGTCAGTGAAATGGAGCAATTTCAAAATCAGTCCTGAATTCTCCATCTAAATTTCTTTCTTCAGCAAACTCCCAATCTTCTTGTGTTACTTGATAAGGTCCTACTTTTTCCAGACTGTCATCAATTTGTCATCTATTAATGAAAAAATTCTTTATAATTCCAAAGATTACAAAATTCTTTTTGAAATTCCAAAGATTACAAAAATCTTTGGAATTCCAAAGAATACACTACGTATGATGGTATATAAGCAAAAAAAAAATCAAGAAAATCTAATTTCACATCTAAAAGAGGACATTAGAAAAATTATCATACCACACATTTTATTGCAGTGTTTTATATGAACATTAGAGATGGTTTAGCAGTCATATACTCAATCCTCCCCATCAAGGCACAGCTGCAAATATTAGAAATAAAACTTTTTTTCTTTTCTGGAAATGAAATCTAGGGATTTTCTATTGAATTCAAACATCTAAAACATTGCTTAATTTAATTAGGATACAGTGAGAGTACTAGTGCAGCAGAACTTCATTCAGCAAACATTAGGAATCATAAGAGAAAAACAAAAAATTGAAAAAATTATCTGGAAAACAAAATAATGTTTAAAAAAAAATGTCCTTGTGTTGGAATTCCTCGGAAGCTGGTGTAAAAGGTTGGGCAGTATTTCTCTGTGTAAGCACTTCATTCTCACTTTTACATCTGTAGTTTCACATTAAACTATAAACAGCTCATGGAGAGAGTTCAGTAAGAAAGTGCATTTAAAATGTCTAATACTAAGTATGCAGTTTTTTATGCCAAATGATGCTGTCAGGAAAAAGCAGTCTCAGACCTAAACCTGGGATTTTAGTAATGTTTCTACATGCCTAATACAGTGAGTTTTCTAGAAACTGAGGTGAGGTTTTTTTTTGACTTCTCTTTGACAAGCCTGCTTTTGGTCCTTTGATAATCACAAAATTCAGCCAAAGCTGATGGAAGTATCTCTGTGTTTGGGGCCAGGTTCAGAGATTAAATAATAGGGAAGGTGAACAACTGCCTTCACTTAGTGTTTATGGGAATATGGGGATCAGCTCTCGTGCCAGTGTAAATACAGGGTGCCTCTATTGAAGATTTTGATGTACATTTATGTGTAGATAACCTACAAGAGACAATTAGATCTGCTGAGTTGATAATTCCAGTGTAATGAAGAATTGTCAACATCATAATTACTATGGAACTTGATTTTTCTGATATTTAATATTTGTGTCCCATTTTCAGAAGGAAAAGCTTCGGATATCTCCATTTGTCTATGAGACTTTCCCTGTTTTGCCACTTGACAACTTAAATCCTTGTAGGACTATTGGGTTGAAGTTAGTTTTACAGGTCTTGCAAGCAAGAAAATAAAAGAATTTAACTTTTAAACCATGACTATGGTTTATGACTATCTTCTTCTTGAGGAAGACATTATTTGGTCTGCTATTTTTGCTTGTGCTTAATATGTGTTCAGACAGGGAAAACAAAACCAATTTTGTGGGGGTTTTTTTCACTTATGATATTAATGTCCACAAGAAAAGCTGGTGAACATCCTCCATGTGGGACGTTTGCACAGAGATGGTTCTGATGCTGAAAGTTTGCCCCTACTATGACATTTATTCTGATTATGGCATTGTTCTTATTAACACAGTTCCTGGTATCTCAGTGTGGATTCTTCTGCAGAGGAGGAACTGGTGTATAAGTAAATGATGGTTAGATTTTGTTTGTTGGTTGGTTTTATTCATCATTTCACTTTCAATACCTCTTTTATCTTGGTTTTGTTTTTCTAATATACTATTTCTCTTTAAAAGCATTGGAATTGAGTATTAGAATTAATAATAATATTAATAATGTGAAATTTGCTCTCTATAAAACACCACCATGTTAATTTTATTTTGATATGCTATGCCCTGGGCTGCAGTCTACTCACTTAACAAAACAAAATTACTCATTTTTTTCTTTATCTCATATTTTAGTGTTTGTATCACTGTACAGATTACTCACAACCTGTGACCTCTGTTGTACCATTATATTCTAACTCAACAGGAACAGGCTGACTATGAGTTTTTAGTTGAAATATATAATATGCATTTCTCTGTTTATATCCAGAAATATCACATTTTTCCTACATAGACTCTGAACAGCTCATATTGAGTATATTTGAAGCTTTTCTTAGCCTGCTGAAAGCACTAAACCATTTACAACCAAATCTCTACTTGATGCTGAAAACCCCTACAAATAATTTATTCAAGAAATCATTATCTTTCCTCCACGTGCACATGTATGAATTAACACTTAGTGTGTACTTTTAATATCATTTAGAGTGTAAATTTACAAGTTCTTCTGGATTTGAGAGAAATTCTAAGAAATGAGCTAAAGTGGGTTTTATTTATTTTTTAGATTTATTTTCTAAAAGAGAAGACAACAGTAAAATAGAATTGCATCTGTGAGATAGCAGCAAAATCTCTACACATGTTTAAAGTCCTCTAAGGCTAATGTCAGACAGAGTTCTTCTTTTCCTGTGTGTGAGAGGAAGTAAGGAGTCCAAGAGATTTGCTGGAATTCTGCTTTTTGCTGGGCACTGGTTTGGAGGAGGGGGAGGTTGAAGCTCTGGCTAACATCACATTCTTTCCCGCATTCCTGACGTGGATTACATTTTAGGACTCAACTGTAGATTCACCACATTGCTAAAAATGGTGCAAAATTTCATTGTGCTGCTCCAGGAGCTGAGCAGGCACTTAGTCCAAACCTTTGCCTAGCACCTTGCTTTGACAGCTATGGAGCTGTTTGAGAGAAACTTGGGAGCAGTTTCTGTTGGTCCAGGCACCGCAATATTTTCATTTTGAATGTGTTGGTTTACTTAGATTGGAACTGTTGTGAAAAGCAGTCGAAGAAGAAAACCTCTGAATGTAAGATATTGCTCAGGAAACACTTGAGAATTGCTAAGAAACCATGCAAGAGCAAAAAGCCCAGTGAACATGTGAGATAAAAATTATTATTTGGAGGAGCAAAGCTAAGGTACAAGCATTAGTTGGACATTTTCTGGCAGGTAAGCCTGCCTCAGGTGATGGCAAATTTTTAGAGGAAAAATTCAGCTGGATTACCACAGACATTCTTGTGACTTGTTCTTAATGCAGAATAAATGGTTCTGTGATTTGTGACGTTTGAAGAAGGAATAAATCCATCAAATTCTTTTGAGAGGGGAAAAAACAACAGAGCAGGACACTTCAGGTGGTTGGACAGGGCTCACTTGAACCGGAATACTCAGAGGTGCCTGTGAGGTCACCTCTGCCCAGCTCAGGGTCGGGCAGAGATCTGGATGTGTGGGCTGGATGAAAGCCTTGGGATGAGCCAAACCCAAGGGCAGGGGGTGCAGGACCCCAGAGCTGGCTCTGAGCTCACCCAAAGCCAGCGGGGTGGCTCTGGGGATGGAGGGTCCCTGTCCTGGCCCTTACCTGTCTCTGGGCACACAATGTCAGCATGGCCTCGCTGAGTATTTCATGTTCACTCAGCTATTGGGCTATTTTTTGGCAAACCTAAGAAAGACAGGACCATGAGAAGTATAGGATTGTTTTAAAAGTCTGCTGTTTTGCGAATCGTGTGAGTTTCAAATTGCTCCCACCTAAGAAATTGCTGAAACATGAGAGTTTTAATAGATAGGGAATTAGGAGAAAACTTGTGGATTATCAGTAAAGCATTTTTGTCCTTCTCACAAAGTATAACTAATTTAAACTCTGTTTTTCAAAATCTGACATTTTTTTTGACAGAATGTTTGCACTAGTTCTTAATATTAACTCCCATTACTGTCTGTGGACATATGATAATAAAATCTCCTTGCTCAAAGCTGAAAGTGCAGAATCATTTTGAGACATAAGGGAGGGGAGGGATCTTACACCTTCCCAAGAGAAGCTATCCGGTGTGCTTTGCATGCTGGACATGTTTGCTGTGCTGCTTTCTGCACTGGGATGCTACAAAGCACAATGGGAGCATTTATAAAACTTTTTATTGACTAAGAACGGGACAGTAGCATATGGGAACGCCAACAATTGCTAACTGATCATGAAATAAAGAAATTCCAGTATTCTAGTGTTATAAAAAGAAGGGAGAAAAAAAAAAGTCATTCAGAACTTAGTCATATTGGTTCAGCTGTTGTAACCAAAGACTGATAAGATAATAGAGGTCTTTGTGGCTGTTTTCTACTGAAATGCTTTATCTTTATGATACACTTGGGGCCCTTTAGAGTGGAAGCTTTTTAAACTGCTGCTGGAGTTAGAACTCAAATTAGATGCTGTTGCAATGGCAAGGGGGCTCCCTAGTCAGGCAGCCCTCACAAAGTGACTTTTATCTCTGAAGCCCTTCCATTAGATTGTTACTTTCTTCTGTTTTTCCTGTTTATTTTTGTTGACTTTTGCTGCCCTATTTTGTGGCATTTAGAAGGTGACCCAATCAAAAAAGGGTAAATGCTAAATGCTGGACAGAGCCTGTGAAGTGGAAACATCACAGCCCATCTGATGTGTGCTGCAGACTGCAGTGTTAGACAGAATGGTTTAACCAGGTTATCTCTGGGAAGCTAAGATCAAATACACTTTCTTTTATGTCTAGCATTGTGTTTTTGCTTTCTTTTCAAACAATGTCCATAAAATAATAAAATCCCCTCCAAGATAACAGAGGGATTGAGTCACAAAGGCCTCTTTTTTTTTTAAAGGAAAAAAAGCTGAAATTGCTTAACTTGATTCAAAATCACTTTTGATTGTTGGTTGAACTGTTTTGTCTGATGATACTTAGGAGCTGCAATTGTGTGATTTAAAGCCCTACTTAGTTTCTGGCAAAGTCCACACTTCTTTCTTGCCTTACTGCCTCCTGATTTCATAAAAGTTATACAATGTGTTTCTTCTAGAAACGTAACAGGAGTAATCACTTCTGATTTATTAATTTGTATTTCCTGTAACCGTATGGAGCAAAAGTTAGTTTAGATGCAATGCATAAACAAGGCTGATATTTGTCATGTTTTACACTAATCACAGAATTCAAGAGAACCAATAATGCTTTGCAGCTGTGTAGAAATTCCATGCAAAGATCTCAAAGCACTTCAGAAACATTAACTAACCAGGCATAAAAACCTCTGATTGGTAGTGTTTTACTTTGTGTACATGTTGGGACACTAAGACACATTCAAGAACCCACAGTAATTTTGTGTCACATCTAAGAACCCCACTTTAGCAAGCTATGGACCATGCCTGTAAAATTTTTGGTTTATTTACGACTCCAGTATTTTGTCTTTTATTCACTTGACAGAATATGTGGTTTTATCTAGTTTTCTTTTCCCGAGTGTCAGAGAGGTTAGTTTAAATTATGCTACGTAAGCATAGAAGTCTATTTTTTTTTTTTTTTTTTTTGCTAACTCTGTTTCTTTTTTTTTCCCTTACCAGCAGTTATTACATTTCTTCTACCTCAGGACAGCTTGCCACAAGGACAGTAAGAAATTTAACATTGAGAAGCCTTTAGTGTTTGCTGACATGCAGCTATATTAGTATATAGACTGAATAGGTTGTAAAAGGTAACAGGAGTGCTCAGAGGTGGTAAACCAGTGGTTGGTATAGGAACTGTGGTTATATTGTATAGCTATACTTACAGGATACTAGTTTTAGTAAAACTAAATTTAAATTCTTTTAAAATTATTTTTTTCTTTTGCAATAATTAAAGAAATCTAAGTAGATAAAATGCAGGATGAGGTTTATGATTTCTATTAAATGCAGTGTAAGATACGTGATGCTCCTTCTGTTACTTCATGTACCAGAAATCGGGTAGTATTCAAATTGGTTTTAAAAGAGAGTTTTGCCACAAGCAGAATGCTTTCTAAATGTAATTTTAGACCACAAGCTGAACTCTTTTCTCTTTTTCAGCAGATTTATAGCTGCTTTTTATTTTCTGTTTCCTGGTTAGATTGACCTATGACCAGAATTTCAAAAAGTCAAAAGTTCTCTTTGATGGCTTAGTTCTCTTCAATCTGAATATTTTATCTCAATTTGTGCCGGAATCCAAAATAAAGAGTAAAGCAATAAGCACACAGGGAAAAATTAAAATATTACTACAACCAGATTATTTTCACAAAGGTGGGGATATACCCAAAGTACTATCAGAAATAATTTTTTTTTCCTGAACTTTTGATGGGACTGACACATTTTCAGTAAAAAAAGTCCTTAAACACTATCAGCTTCCCACCAACACTCAAAATTTTAAATACTACTGGTAAAGGGAGTCAATGGATCAAATTCAGTATATCTGTAGTCACTGAAATAAAGGCCCCTAAGAAAAACGTGTCAATTTTAAAGGTCTTTCCTAACTGAAGACCATTTTGTGATAGAGCCAAAGGTTAATAAAATCAGTAGTGAATGTAGCAATTTTACAGATAAGCTATTCACAACAAGTGTAGTTACTTGAATAAAAAGCTAATTCAGTTCTAAAATGCCACATGCAGTAGCAGTGAATAGCTGCTTTTAGGTGCTTTCTGGAGGAGGATAAAATACAGAATCACAGCACTCTTCTTTTCCAGCATCCCTGGCTGCCTGTAAATTGCTGTGAATGGGACTGTGGGCTGACAGGCTCTATTAAGACAAACTGCCTTTCTCATCGGAGAGATAAAATAAATCAGGTGTTTAGTCAAATTAAAATACTTCAGATGGAGCAGGCCCTGGGGAGCACTGATCCACCTGACAAATCTGAGAGAAACTCAAGACAGATGTGTTTTGGGGATAAGGAAGACCCCATGGAAAAAAATGCACTGCTGTCTTTGGAGTAAGAGAATAGGATTAGAACAGAGAGAGAGCTGTGGTATATAATATTTTATGGAAGCTGGCACATTTACTGTTCATTTTTTACTAAGCTTTTTGTTTTATCTGTTTTTATGGCAAATACATTTTAGAGATAGCTGTATTTTTATTTTATTTATAGATATTTTCAGTCAGCAGCAGAAGTTTATTTACTGGTAATGAGTTTAGGAATCTCATTGCTCGCTGCAGTAAGTGGATGTAAAACAGATGATGATGGCACACAGCTACTGATGACCTCTCTTGTCCCAGCCAGATCAGCTCAATCTGGTCTGCATTCTAAGCAAGTTGGTTTTTATTGGTATTTAAACTGTAAAATAATGGTCGGGATTTTCCACTCTAAAATTAAAACATTCCCATCCTGTGCTTGTTCTTGTCTGGAGCAGGGCTCACTTAGGTGTCCTGCAGCTTCATGGAGGTCTCGTGATTTTCCAGGAGCACAGTGTACATTTTGTGGTCATCAGCTCTATTCTCTTGCTGGATTACATAACAGGGTACAAATTAAAGAGCAGAGTACTTTAAATGGGGTCATTTATTTCAAATGTGTTTCTTGGGGGAGGGAGAAGGAAAGAAAAACAATTACTGTGGATTCCTGAATAAGAACACTTACTTCTGCCTGCTATTGTAAAAAAATCAGGGTAAGAAAGAAAAAAAAAAGACTATAAAGTTGTGGCAGCTATATCAAATGGTTCTAAGAAATCCTAACAAAACAACAATATTTTGTACCCTTAGCAGGCACTCTTTGTGGTGGTTTTCTACTCATGTTATGAAGCAAGTACAAGCTATACAGAATAATATGGAAATGCAGTGGGAGATTAAGATCTGCTTTGGGTGTGTAAAATGTTTTATGACTGTAAGCTCAGGGGCTTGCATTATGATGCCAAAGCTGCTTGGCAGATGTGAAAATCTCAAGCTGTTGTTTCCCAGGTGGCAGTGGAGGACAATAAGCATCATTTGAGGCAGCAGGTTGCTTCCCATTGGCTTCCTAAAATAGGTGGGTGGAGTGGTGGATTTCTTCTCATCACAATGGGCAAGGGAATTTTTCTTTGGCAGAAGAGTCTTTTACCCATGGAAATGAATTCAAAGCCACCTAAATAACCTTTGAACCATATTTAAAAATCTTCAAGACTGAATAACAGAGTTTAGGAGGGTTAAGGTAGGTCTATACTAAAGCTGAAGAAAATTGAATGGATGTCAGGATGGAGCTCAGGACATGCTAAAGGATCCTGCCAACGCAGTACTTTCCAGTGCAGGCACTTTCCTGGCCTGCCTAAGCTTACTTCAAAAAATTATTTTGTTTTTGTTTTGGTCTTGTAATAGCTTTTTGCACAGATCTCTTCTATTGCTTCAGTCACTTGTCACTTAGTCACACTAAGGTTTAGCAGTGATTTAGTCTGGGTAGTGGAATGTCCTTCAGCTTCAACTTCATGCATCCATTATACCTCTTGTGACAGAAGAAATCACTAAACCCTTTCTAAAATTTCTAGTACAACAGAATTTACACACTTTTTTTTCTTCTGGAGACCTGTGTTGTGTGTATACTGGAGGTACATTAGGCATTAGAGGGTAGGAAAACATCAGGAAACTCTTTTAAAACTAATTCACTTAACAGTGAATAAGAAATTGAATTTTTCTCAGTACTTTGCCTTGCTAAATGCAATTAATAAATGTACAGAAAATGAAGTATCCTTTGTCTCTCAGAGTTTGTTTAGAGTGAATGACTTAAGCCATGCAGCTTCTTTTTCCCGTATAAAGCAATTCCAGACAGAGGTTTTCTTGTATGCTGCTTTTGCAAATGAAATTCTGTGTTTACAGACGTAAGTAGTAGATTATGTTGGGTTTGTCACCTTCTTGGTCGGTACCTGTTTTGTCTTCCTTCTCCTTATGAAGCCTGTCAGCCTCTCTTCTTCAGAAGATATCCATCTTACTCCTGGGAAGAAGCTGGAGTCATAATTTTGTGACAGGTTCTCCATTACATCCCAGGTCCTGTTGCTCACATGTTTTCTTCCTCTTCAAAAGTTCTGTGACTTCTTCATCACAGTCCTCTATTGTGAACAGAAGAAAGGAAGTTTCTGAATATTCTCTTTTGTGCCACTTCTCGATCATTGTTGCAGACTACATACTTGGTTTTCCTCTTTAATTTTTGATTCTACTGTACAACATTAAATTGCTTTATTTATTCCAGCTCTAGACCTCTTTCAGATCCTCTTCCAGTGTTCTTGAACTTTAACCTTGCTGTATTCATATTATCTCTTATAGACCTATGAGTCTGATGTGCTCACAAAAGGAAATGTATTGTATGGCTGAAATATAGGAACTGACATTGCTGTTTCCGACAGAGTAATATGTTCTTATATAAGAAGGGATATTTTCAGATTGATTTGGAAAAGGACCCTGTACTCTCCACTTATGAGACCCATGCAATTTACCCATAAACAGACCATTAAGCATCATTAGTGCAAAGAATAAATGTACCGTAGTTTCATATTAATTAAGTGCTCTCTGTAGAGTAAACTTTGAAAGTTAAATGAAAATTCTTAAGCTATTTTCTCAGGTTAGCCATTCCTCTTGGGGACAAGCAAAGCTCATTTTGAATACACATTCCACAACCAAAGCTTACATTTACCTAAATGACCTACCAGATATATGGGCATTTTGGAGAAATGATCAATAAATTCTTAAACTGCTTCTTCCACCAAACAGCATCTTTTAAATTCTTTTTTAGCATTTGTACATACTTGGAGTGAAGAAACGAGAAAATATATAAACCGAGGTTAAATTATGTCTGATAAACTATGAATGTATTTATCACAGTGGGCAGATTTAGATGGAGAAGATATTGGGATTCACACAGAATAAACCCCTGTCAGAAAATAGGAAATATTCTATATCTTTTCTGCTCCCATTTCTGTTACATCCTCCCCTTCTCAGAGCACAGAAAATCTACATGTTAAATTCTTTTGAGATTTGTTAGTAGAAAATATATCCAAGCTGCAGTTTGAAAAAATCACATTGATGATGCAGCCATTTTTTGGGGGAGGGGGGTAAATATTGCTTTGCAACTGTTGTCTACCTCATATTCACAGTACATCTTTCCCCCACGTTTAGGTACACCAGAAAGCCTGGCAGAAAAAGAGCGACAGCTCTCTACAATGATCACCCAGCTGATCAGCTTACGGGAGCAGCTCCTGGCTGCCCACGACGAGCAGAAAAAGCTGGCAGCCTCACAAATTGAAAAGCAACGGCAGCAAATGGACCTTGCTCGCCAACAGCAAGAACAGGTGAGGCTCCAAGAAAGAAACCTGTGAAAATGGTTCATGCAGAATGCTTACCACAAACTCTGTTCTGCCTGCTGTTGTTTCCTTCCGTGTTTTTTTGTTAAAAGAGCTCAAATATCTGCAGAAGTTACACATTTTTCCTGAAGGAGGAAATATTATAGGACCCTGCAAAAAAAGAGAGAGGAGTGGATGATAGATTTCACAGTTCTTGTTCCTTGCACTGAGATGCGATTTTGAGAGCTACCAACAAACCAGACTATAACCATTATTTAATTCTTTCTCTTTTTGACAAGAAAATGATTAAACAAACCCCCTTAAGCATACTCAAAAGCAAGGTTTGATTTGTTTGTTCAGGTTGTGGACAATTTTTTTTTTTTTTTAGTTGTTTTTCTTGATAATTTGTTTTCAAGGTGCAGTTGTCCAATGAGCTGTCCTCCTCTCGTTGAAAAAAAGTGCAACAACAATGACCCCATGCACTAGTCCCCTAGGCATTAGGTCAGACAGATCCAAATTAATGTGTGGTTTTTAGGAATCTGACATTATTACTAGAATTATCTTTTCAGTTAAATATATTTTATAGGATATATACAGCTATGTATGCTCTGTTGATTTTAATGAGTTGTGACGTCTGGTATTTTATGTGCTTGGGTATTTGCCCACATGTAGGAATATGGACTCATCCCCTAATGGAAAATAACATAAAGGAACACTGTAAAAAATCAGAAGTTAGAATGTCATTTAGCCATCTAGAGATGACACAGTAATTAACTATTGACACTTGTGAATAAGCTAGCACAAATTAATCTTGACACATTTGCAGACGAGTGATATCTTACAGTGAACACTTTGTAATTATATTTCAAAATGAAAATTAAATGACACTTAAAACTAGGTTGTCATGCTCAATGAAGCGAGCATGTAGCTCAACCGATAGGCAAATAAAATTCAGAATTTGAGCCACATGGTGCTTGTGTACCCTACTTTACTGTGTCAAGCCTATACATCAAGACGATGCTATGGTAATTACATTGCAGGGCCTTGGGTACATTTTCTGTCACAGTACTGCTCCAGCTAAGAGGAACCTTTGAGATTAGATGCTCCATGATATATTTCTTGTTTTCATCAGGAAACACCTATTCAAATGGTGCTACATTGTACATGCAGGTACAAAAAGCTGTTCACAAGCAGTCAGAACCCTGGCAAATCTGTTCCTTTGCACACGTAAACAAAAGCCTCCTCCTTGTCTTGGCTATGGTTCACTGTGTTAAGCTGCAGCCAGGTCATCAGCAGCTCCAAACAATACTGGATGTAGGGTACTGTGTACCTGTGAAAAAATGATACAGCACCCGGAGAGAATGGCCTACAGTGTGGCTCCATGCTGTGTATAATTTCACTGTGAAGCTGCACACTGTGATCATCTTTTACCTTTGCTGAGACTCTAGCAGCAGGGGCAACGTGGGCATAAACCTGACAGACCTCATCTTTAGTTACAAGTACTGCACTTGCATGCAGTACAAGATGGAGTCACACAATTGGTGTGCTGCTCATTAAAATTGGTAACTCCAGTGCTCATAGAGGTTTTAAATATCCCATATAGCACTGTCACCATTAGGGTTCTTTCACCAAGCACAGACACCACTGCTGGTCACTGTGCTGACAACAGATACCCGAGGTTCCAGGACCTGCCCCTGGGCTACCTGGGCACATGGAACTGCCAGCTCTCTTTGATTTCCCTTTTTCACTCAGGGTCTGCTCATTCAGTCCTCACTTACTGTATTTTATTGACTTGCCTGGGAGGTTCTTCCAGAAATGTTTGAACACCAGGCTCCTAAAAGGAGTTTGAGCTCTGTTAAAAGCATCAGTGTAGTGATCTGTGAGAGCTGCTTGACTCCATTTTCTTTTGGCCCTTTGTCTTCATCTACCCCCAGAATCATGTAGACCTTAATTTGCCTCCTTGAGGCCATGTACAAGACTTAAAATACATACGAATGTTGTGTTGATTTCTTTAACAAAAATGAATTTTAACTGAAAAAACTTTGAGTTATTTCCATGTGACAGTGAGAGATTAGGGAAATGACAGCCTTGGTCTCTGTGTGTGCACAATTACAAGCTGTTAATATGTGACTGCAAATTCCTTATGAGTTAATCTGAACAGTTTTCACTAGAAGTATGTGATTGTTTATTTCCAAACCAACCTTGATACATTCCTGTCATTTTTTTATCATAAAAACATCTTACTTAGCTTTCTCTGTTTATAACAGAGTTAAGTGTGCTCAGAAGATGTTGGGGAAGGAGAGCAAGAGGGTTTTTGCCAAAAGAGAAACAGTGGAATTGAGTGACCAGAATACCTTTGTCACCAACTTCTTGCTGTTTTATGTGATTCCTCTTCTCTAGATAAATATTTATAGGAAGGGAAATTATACTTAAGGAATGAAGGTAGCAGAAGTGCTGAGGCTGAGATTTCCAGGAAACACAAATCTTGTCCTCATTTCAGTCTGCTGCACACTTACCCTTCTAAAGCAGTTGCTCCCCCAGCTCCCTGTGGCTTCTCCCCTGTGGCTGCCTTCCACATCACCCATTGTAGGGACCATCTCTGTGGTCTGAGGCCAGGATCCTATTTTCCTTCTGCTCTAGCTGATTTTGTGGGAATCGGGGAGGTAGATGGAGTATCTGTAGCAAATTCTCACCAGTTTCTTAGTGCTCCCTAACCCTGGACATTTCCCTTTTTCCATCTGTGTTAGAGAAGGGATAGAGTGAACCTTTATCCTCCAGATCCCTCACTGAATCTACCAAATGAGGGTAAGAATATCTGCATATTTCACAGGGTTGTGTGGAGGATGAGTTGCTGAGCACCAGGTACTGCTTTTACACAGAATAAGGCTGTGCTTCTCTGAGTAGCTCCAAGGATGATTTTTGAGATTTGCAAGAGACGTAATGTGCTGCTCATTGTGAGGGAAGTCGGAGAAGCTTAGCCCTAGGAGCTTTTGCTGAATAGTGAAACATCTATAAACACTAGCTAAGGCTCCAGTTCAGCAAAGCAGGAAAATGTATGTTTAACCTTAAGCACCTGCATAATCCCATCCCCATTCAGAAAAGCACTTAATTTTAAGCATGTGTTTCATTCCCATTGTAGCTAACAGTAATGCATCATAGTTAAAGATCACCACAGGCTTAAATGCTTTGTTGAATAGTGATGAGATTATTCACATGCACACAAATAAACCTGTTTCTGTGCTTTTCAGAGCTAAGGCCTCACTGCTTAAAATACATATTTCTTACTCGCTAAATAGATTTTTATGTTGCATTTAAATTTACCTCTAAAAGATGCCCCATTTAAAAAAATTAATATGCTTAATAAAATATAATAAAGAATAACAAATATTATGTTTTTCGGTCAATAGTATTGAAATTTCAATATTACTGTTTTAATTTAATGGAAATTTTATTTCTAATAGATTGCAAGACAACAGCAGCAACTTCTGCAACAGCAGCACAAAATCAATCTACTGCAGCAGCAAATTCAGGTCAGTGTATTTTATTGCTCTCTTCTGATTATACTTAAGTTCCATTTATGGAGAGGGAAGGGTCTAAAATAAAGCAGCCACACACTATTAAAAAGCCTCAGTAAAGATGTTCTTTATGGGAGTTCCTTGTGTAGCAGAAAATTATTTTCAGACATATTTTTTGGTGCAAAGAACTTTAATAGGCAAAGTTTTCTTCTGAAAGTTATGAACTATTTTTAAATCTCACCATCTTGTCATAATTCTGAAATCTGTAATCAGTTTGATTTGTATTGTGTGAAGTAAGAAGAGTCTCAATTATTGTTGGAGGAATTCTGTGTTCTGCAAAGGCAAAACTGAGACAGTGAAGCAGTACTGAGTCCCTGGCACCAGCCTGCTCATGTGCAAAGACCCACAGGTATATGTGTTCCAGGTGCCTTTGGAGTAATTGTACCCTTGTGGATCTGGAAGTATTCTGGAGATATTTGATGATCTGTACTTGTACTCAGAACATGGTTTAATTTTGTGCAAGTACACGTGGGTAGGGAGTGACATGGATGTAGAGGCATTGTTGGCATGTGACTGTATTACCTTTTCTGCTTCCCACTTTGAAAGCATTTCCATGGGCCTGTTCATTGATTGAAATATTTCAGTTTGGTCTGACAGATGATTGTGCTGCCAATCATTTCTTATAAGCTTGGGCTATCCATTTCTTTTCCTTAATTAGCTGATTGCTATGTTACTAGATGCCAAAACTGAAGTTTTTCTTTCCCTCATCCCAAAGGAATGCTTGTAAATGCTTTTGGAAATGTTGTAATGTAGTCTCAGTTACACTTTTAAGGGGTTTATTTAACAAATATAGATGTGTTAATACCTCGTATGAGAGACACAACTGAATTGTAAAGCACCATTATTGTTGTTGCCTATTAAGGGACTGTGTGTTCATATTAGGTGTACATCAAGGATGAAAGGGATATTAAGAATAGTGAAAGGAAAAAATACACCATCTTCTCTAAGTGTTATTTGCAAGTCTGGCTTCAGAAAGCAAAGAATAATATAAAAAATATTGGCATAAAAGCTAAGACTGAAACCCAGCTGTGTCTACAAAACAGAAGAGTTATCTGTACAAGAAATTTCTAATTTTTAAAATTCCTTTAAAAATTAGGAAGCAGAAAGAGGAATTATGACTAGGTTTTTTTTTGGTTTCTGTTTGGAGAACTGTAGGTATGTTTGGCTGGGAGTACCTGCTCTGTAGTAAAAAGTTCAAAGGTACTTTATGTTTCACTTCAGTCAATACTTTCCAGTAGCTTTACCCTTCCACAACCTCCAGGGAAATGTGGTCTTAGAATTCATTCTAGAATAGATTGCAGGTTCATTTTCTCATTAATTTCCATCTTTCCTCTTACATAGCGTTGAACCAACTACAAGTTTTCTTTCCCGTCCTTTCCCAGATGCATATCAAAGTGTTTCAATGGTTATTCTGTTCGTCTGAACTAACTATTTCTTGTTGACTTGGCCCTGTATTTGCTCCCAAATTCTTGCCAGTATATAGTACTCTTATTCCACAGTTCCTCAGTGGTTTGGCCTCTTTATTTATTGATGAGTTTTACATTTACGTGATTTTTACATTTATGTGATTTTTACATTTATCTAAACACCCAATCAGTGTGTTTGAGGCAGTGAGGATTGTTTCTTCTCCCAGTTGGTCAGCCAGATAGATAGTGGGCATCTCATGGGCCAAGGAATGCTGTAGGCTCCAGTAAGAAGCACTAGGCACACTGGGCAGATGCCAGGTCAAGCATCCAGTGGTCTTATGGGGAGATTACTAAAAGGAACTTTCCTGGGACATTGTCTTCTAGACTAAACCAGCTCACACAGTCCATTGGCTCGTGAACCAAGTGGTCCTGGCTTTGTTTATTTGTTCTGCCTTCATTTTGTGGCAGGTTTGGCAGCCAGAAGTTGCTTGAGAGAGAAGCTGCTAAGTTGCCTCTGCAGTTCATAGTGGGTTTGCTGCTGTAGAGCTGGTTATGGGTGCTGCAGTCTGAGATGTGTAGTTCCTTAAGGGCTAGGGGTGGGATGGAGGCAAAAAAGGAGGCAGGGGAAAGAAGTAGTGCTGTGCTGGTTCTCACAGATCCTCTCCCACCATCTTCCCAAGAAACCTCAAAACCTCAGTACTGAAGTCACAATGGTGACTCTGGGTGGAATCCGCTGTATCAAAACCAGGTAACTGCAGTACAGACTCTGTCTCCATTAATTATCCAGATTGTTCCTGTAGTGAGCAGTGAGAAGGAAAGTGAATAGTTTCAGGATACAATTTGTCTTGTCCTAAAGTGGGTATTTAAAATATATCAGATAAATTGTTCTCTAAAATGGCTGTTTCTCTCCATTAACTAAGAAGGACATACATGCCAATGCCTTTAGTGTAGAGACCTGATGTGAGATGAGGTGAATTGTGCTCTCTATGTCTTGAACGGGAAACCCTTCAAATTTCTAGTAAATGTTTACATTCCCAGTTTAATTTTTGGGCCTGGTAGAATTTGCAGCTCTGTCCCCAGTAACTTGATTTTGTTTAGAAGGTTTGTTCAAAGACACTCTTGAGCAACAATTTTCAGGAAACAATGATTACCTACAGAGAATGGTGTGGGCTCTTATCTGTACCTGGTATGCTTGGGAAAACAATAGTACCCTTCCCTGCCACTCCCCTTTTGAAGAGATTACAAAATGTGAGCAGCACAGGTGCCAGGTCCATCTGGGCAGGGGCCTATTCATGGCACAGCTACTTGAGGCAAGTACAGGCTGTTCTCCAGGATGTGGGAGAGGGGCATTGCTGATGCAATGTTTTCATCATGAGACACACAGTGTGGCAACTGTCCTCTCCTGAGGTGCAGTGGGAATTCTTGAACGACAGTTTCTGTGAATAAGTGCACCCAGTTTAACCATTTAAGCAATTAGAAATGTCTTTAGAAGGGGCATGTAATATGTCAGCCACATACAAAATTTAAAATAATTTATATTAAATACTATGTGCTTCCCCTGGACAACTACTGGGTTAATATACTGAGAATTTGCATTACTTAGTATTTATTATTTATATTGTGCTGTATATTATCTGTTTATGTAATCATTTTAACACCTTATTTAATTTGATTGGTGAAAGTGTTGGTTTTTTATTTTTATTTTATTATTATTTCTTTTTGGTATTTTTTTTTTTTTGCTTTTGTTTTGAGACCATGTACTGGAGCACCTTACTCCAGACTTGTTATACATCCAGAACTTTGTCAATAATCTATGAGCAAAGACTACTTTATCTAGGCTTAGTGTATGAAAACAATGTAGGTATTTCAAGAGTACAGAGGTTATTAAATGTTCTGCATAATCATCTCATGTTTTCTATATGAAGTTAACATTTCAATAAGGGTGTATGTGTCAGGGAAAGCAGTTTTGTTGGCTAAAGGGAGTGGGAATCTGCACTTCTCCTCAGTCTTTTTCTCTGATTATCAGAAATTTGGCAAATCATTTCCTTTTCCTCAATTTAAATGTAATGTTTTGAGAATCTTAAACAAAAATTTTCAAATAAATGCAGTGTATTATTACTTTTCAGCTCAAATGTTCATAATGTTCATAAACACTCTTCTACAGAGGAGTCCACAGAGATGGGAGGAAATCTAGTATGCCAAATTAAGTTCTTCGTTCCGCAGGGCTGTGCAGAGAAATCATTGCTTTCAGTGCAAATTAAAGTTGAGAAAATAATGTGGGGCAAATAAGAGCTCACAGATCAGTCTCCAGGTTGATTAAGACTTTGTAAAATATATGGCTTTTGTTTGTTTGTTTAATAAAAAAAAAAAATGTTCATTCTGAAGTAGAGGGAATAAAATTGGACTAATTCAAGAACATCTCTTAGCCTGTGCTATGAAAGTGAAAATCTCTAGGAATAAGTGAAAAAGCTGGTTAAAGGAGGAATTTGGTAGTACATCATGAAGATTAGATTGGAAAAAGAAAAGACATGCATTTCTTAAATGATTGCAAACCAAGGGTCCTGAAATCCCTGTGAATGCCTCATTATGAGAATTCAGTCCTTTCAGAATGAGACTTGGGGACTTCTGAGCCCATCTGAGGAAAACAGGTGGATCCCACTGATGCTTGGAGCCTGTTGCTCCACGATTTCCCTGAGAATGGGTATGTGTGTGGATTTAAGGGATGAAAGTTTTTAGGGCTTCCCTCCTCTTGTGGGTAGGCTTCATTAGAGCAATTCCTAAATCATGGGAAATCTTTAAAAGGGACAGTGATGGTTGAGCTTTTCTGCAGAAACCTGTGATGAGGATAACTGTGAAAGATGATCCAAGCTGTTTTGTCCATTTTCTTCACCTTCTTTTTCTTTACTGTGCTTAATGCTATTGCAGAGCATTTCATTTTCTGTTTGAATCAATAGAATTTACATTGCATAGAGAAACTGGTTTCCTCTGCTCTCATAAGTATGCTGTTTTAATTCAGCCACTAGAAATTATTCCTATTGGTAACTTTTTTCTAGTTTTAGTCTAATTCACACGGTTCTACTTTCCTATAAATGTTCTTACATTTTCTGTTTTCCTCAAATAGAGTGAACGTGGTTACTGTGATAGTAAACAGACAAAAGAATAGTAACATAAAATTACGACTATTTAAACTGTCTTTGAATAGGAATCATTTGAATCATAAGTAAAACTTAAGAGACTGAACCAATGAGTCTCTCTGCTTATCCATGATTAACTGCTGACAATTGAGGTACCTGGTGAGCTGAATAAGGACTATCTCTTTATGTGAAGTACATGTCTAAAGATCAGGAATAATTACATTCCACATTAGCCTTCATAGCCTCCTTGACCTGGTTAATTAATTTTTTGCTAGGATAATAATAGTAGAAATAGATTTAAAGATACGCTTCATCATTAAGTATGTAACTGACCTCCAATTTTAAGAGCTGAACCTTTCATTTATTGCCTTTTGGAGACAGGTTAAAGCTCCTTGCAGAGAGCTTGCTGAAAATGCACAAGCTGGAATCCAGTTATTGTCAGCTCAGTTATGCTCTCTGAGGTTTTCTCTCTTTGTAAACTCTATTTAGTGTTGACAAGCAAAAGCAGTGGCAGTGCTACTGTTCCAGCACTAGGGAATATTCTCCTCTTATTCTCCTGTACCTTTTTTTTTTTTTTTTTTTTTTTTTTTTTTTTT
>VYXD01003817.1:536248-567457 GCA_013397195.1 Hylia prasina
TGTTATTGATTGTGAAACTGATCCCCTTCCAGCAAGCTCTGCACAGGACCAAATAAAGCCATTGAAAGCAATTTGATACTTCTATTGGCAGCGTACGCAGATCAGATACTCTCTTGAAAGAGAGAGAGAGTTATAAACAAAGCTTAGAAGTCTAGGAATAGCCCCCAGCTTCAGCAAACCCTTAAAATATTTTGTAATTGTATCTTCAATCATGAATTAGCCAGGAAAAACAGACCTTTTTTGCCTTTATATTTCACTGCTGTATGCTGTTTTTAATTGCCCACAGGCACACTGTTGTGATCTTCTTTGGAAGTTTAAAACCAGGATAAAAATGCAAATCTAATTATTTCTTTTATCTAATCTAATTAACTTTTACAAGTAATGATAGATGCACAGCAGCCTCCATCAAACATTTTAATAATGATGTTTCTGGATTAAAGAATAGGTAAAAGTACTGTAATTTATAAGCAGTCAAGATTATGGCAGTAGAAAATGTAAAATATTGTGGTGGCTTAATAAACTATAGCTGCAGTTTATTAATTTACAGTAGAAAGGATGCATTTCCTTTAAAACCCAGTTTGCTTGTGAATTGATTCCCAGCCATCACTGGTATATATTTTTACTGTTTTTTTAAGCAGCTGGGTATTAAAAATAATATATATCCGACTCCCTTCTGCAATGCAGTTGTGTGCAGTGGGAAGGGGGAAATGCTGCGATGTGCCTGTAACTTGTAGCTGGCTGCTGAATCGCTGATTGCCGCGCACGGCCCCGGCCCAGCTCCTGACCCACCTGCTGTAAACTGAAACTGACCCAATGCAGGAGAGACAAACACGCTACACATCGCCGTCAAATGTTTCATATTTTATTTATTATGATGTACCGGCTTATTAATGAGTTCTAAAGTCCTTATGTGATAATTACTCAAGCAAAAGATCTATTATCGGCCAGCTTTTCCCAGTAAAAGGCATCTTCATGGCTGGCTGGCTTGGAATTTTCTCTGTCAGCTGTGAGGATAGAGAAGTGATGTAGGATCCTTGACTTCTCTGAGTAGCACATGCTATAATAAATATTCTGGTGATGCTCTCTATCCTTTTTTCTACCTCTTCCATCCTACAAATGCTTTGGTATAACAGAAAAGGCACAGTGTATGAGAGGTTCATACTTCTCTGCTACTTGTGTGCTTCTGATCTTCCCCTTGCTCCCCCCTTTGCAAGGATCCTGCTAGCTGCTCTGCCCCTGAGGCCTTCAGTCCCTGGAAACAAGTTTTATCCTGGCAGAGCAGAATATAGTTCTGGATATGACTCTTAAAACTGTATGCAGTCATGAGGGAGGCAGGGAGATTGTGTTTTAAAAAATTTGCTGTGGCCTTTTAAGAGTTAAATTAGTTGTCTTGCAGTTTTTTAATTCATTATATGACTTTTTTTTCCTTATTTTGCCCACCCGAGTCTAAACAAATTGTATTTAATGCAAAAATTAAGCCTTGTGTATCTCTTTCATATGACTTCTCTAATTATAGAGCAGTAAATGGTAGAATAGCATATGTTAGCAACATGAGCAGCAGTCTATGAAATGAGCTACAAGTTAATAAAATGATCTTGTGGTGGTGTTGGCCAAATGTTAGCACACATGTTTCGAAAAGTGGTATTTCAACAGACTTGAAGAATAGGACTCTGGCACACGGGTGCCGAACATGATCTGATGTGTGGAAATTAGTTAAACCAAAGTAAATGTCATTGTTTCTTGGGCCCATGTTTGTGCAGAAAATGATAGTAGCTGTCCTCCCACTTTCCCTCTCCCACGTGTGTTTTAAAATTGGAAATGAAGACATAGGCATCCCCAGTTCAAGTTCTGCTGCTTCGTTTGCTTGGGGTGTGCTGTGCTGCATCCTCACCAGTGGCTCAAGGGCTTGTTCTCAGCTGTGCCTCTGCTAAAGCCAGAGGCTAACATCTCACTGATTCTATTCAGCCCAGACACTTCTTCTACAGGCCTCACTTACAGAAGAGGCTATGGTTTGAGCCCTTTTAATTTGGAGGCAGATTATAACCAGCTCCTGAATAACAGCAGAGGATCAAGCAAGTATTTGCTGCCCACCCGTGCTGCTGCCTGGGGGTCGCTCTTGGTTGATGCTCTGCTCGTTCCAACCCAGTGTGGAGCGACTGCCATGGCTGAGCCAGGCACTCTGGTCTAGCTGCCAAGGAGTTTGGCAGAGGTGATGCCCCTCTGAACCTCTCTGGTGCCCTTCTGTCAGTTTGATGCTGTACTCCTTTCAATACTGCAGTATTTGGGACAATGCAATAGTAATGTGCTACTCGCTTCAGCACAGAAAACCAGTTTTGTTCCTAAGTGGCATGTGCACCAAGTAAAATGCATAACTGGGAGTGGAAATGGTGCCAACTGGCAGCCTATCCAACAGGATTGATCCTGTGAAGTCTTATTTGCTTGAGTAATACCCTCTCAGGTGTTTGATGGCTTGTGTACTAAGTGTTACTCACACAACTGGGCTTTGCAGAAGTGAGCAACTCTTGCAAAGAAGGACTTGGGATGTTAGTATTGTGGTTGGAATATCAAAGGTATAAATGCAGCACGGATTTTAGGGAATGTAATTTGTTTCATTAGATAAACAGATGTGGCTGGAAAAAACAGGCCACCATTTGGGCACGCCAAGCTCTTTTTCATGTCTTACATCAGTGTTGCATGGAAACATACCCCAGGACTGACAGGAACTGCTTGAGATATTGCCCTTTCATTTCTAATGAGTTACTTTTTCAGTGGAGATTTTTATGATTGACAACCACGTGATGGCCAAGAGGGATAACAATCAAGTTTTGCATTGCTTTTTTTTTTTTCCCCCACCACTTCCACTATTTAACGCACTAATCAAGAGACACTGAAAAAAGAAAAAAATTAATAAATGTTAGTATTGAAATGACTTGATTTATGGAGATATTCAGATATACAGGCAAGGCTGGAATGTGGTGATATCAGAGGTCAAAATTTCTGTCTGCAGAAGCAGGTATTTGGAGGAAAATGATGAAGTACAGCTCCACATTAAAAAGGCCAAAAGCATATAGCAAATAAATTGTAAAGTAATTCTTGAAATCTCACAGTAAAAACTTAAATTTATCAGACGAACTAAATCCTGGCCTAAGGAATCAAAGCATTTTTACTTGTAATTGCTGGAATATTCCAGAATTTAAGCATATTACCAAATCAATTTGAGCATAAAAACTTATTTTTAATATACTTAATATCATGACAGCAAGGAAGAAGTAAGTGCATTGCTCTCTGAATGCACTCAGGAATTATGAATTCACATATAGAAAGTAGTAGTATGTGCAATCCAGCAAATGAGCAAACTAGATGCCGTTTAACATTTGGTATATGCTTGATGGCATGTAAGTAAAAGTAAAGTGAATGAATATTTCTAATATTCACTGTTTTATGCAACCAGCTAATCCAGACACTCACAAAAATGTCAAAGCATAGTTCTCAAGGAAGAGGAATGGCCTTGCCTGGGATTTACCTATCTAATCTTAAAGTTGTTAAAGTAAGGAAAAAATGGTTTATGACTGCAGTTTACATGCTATTTCCCTTTGTCTGTAACATTAGAAACCCCTCTCCCCAAATAATTAGATAATATAGTGGCTTGTGTAGTATGCAAGGCTTGTGCTTCCTTGAAAGAATTAGTCTTTAATATAAATCTTGTATATATCATCTTCAGCAAGTTGGGCATTTGCACAGCTTGGGTAAATTATGTCTATATTGAGAATCTAGAAGTTACCCAGTGTGCATTCCATACTTGAGGGATGGGAAATAAAAATTGATATACTGTGCGGCACATGATATAACACAGTGAAATATCTTTTAAATTCCAGAGGGATGCACTGACATCACCACGGTTAATTCGCATGCAGTAACTCCCACAAAACGTTATTAACTTTAAATTGAAATTTTTAATCATTCAGCAAAAAGAAAATAAATGATGTAAACAGTATACAATGGTGCATTATGAAATGCTGAAATAATCTTATTCACCCACCCAAAATGACAGTGTAAGAAACCAGTAAAGTTGTAACACCAAGTAATAAAAGCAAAGAACTTCACAGTCGATGGTGAAGTGTGAAATGCATCTTGAGACACACCACTGTCACACAGTATGGAAGGGCACTTCTGAGTTAGGGAACTTTAGTTCAGAGTAATGTATTAGGCATTTTTATTCTGTAAATGAGAGATTAGCCAGCTGGAGGAATATATGTTTAGCCTAAAATCTAGATCAGGTAGACAAATGAGTTGAGTGGCTACTTGCTACAGGTGACAAAATAGTGCAATATATACCTAATAGCCTGAGCATAGACGGAGGTTCTGTACTTGATAAAGCAGGGTATATAATATAATATATAGAGATAAACCATACTCAGAAGAGGGGGTAAGGCACTTGTTTTTGCTCTGACAAGGAGTGATTGGTATGACGAACGCCACTATCACATTTCTAGCTTTGCCTTTTCCATCTCATTGAATTTTATTGGTGATATATTTTCAGGATACTCATCTCCTCTGTAACTGCATTTCTGAGTGTCTCATAAGCTGAAGTGTATTATCCTCACAACACTCTTTTGAGGCAGAATAAAAAGCATATAGATATTTGGGGGCATCTAATTTTAGATATCTAATTTGGGTGACTGAATTAGGACTTTTGGCTCCATATATAAAGCAGTCCAGGTGCTGTGAATTACCTTCTGTTGATTAGACAACGAGGTTCCTAATTTAAGCACCTTAGTTAAATTTCCGAAGTGACTCGATCCAGTTCTTATATGAAATTTGACAGACTTGAAATCTGTGGTTTCAGAATTCATAGAGTGGCTCTCTACCATCTTGATCATATTTTTTATCATGACTTTCTGTCAACTTACCACTTGCCTTAATTTACTCTGTCGGAGCTTTTAGCCAGAGTGAATCCAATTTGTTTGTTCCTCTCACCCACTGCCCGGCCACAAATGAAAAACCATTTTGGGGAGCTTGAGTCTCCCCTGTGGCTCAGCTGCTGACCAGAAGGACAGCCATTGTCACACACAAACAGGCAAGTGGAGAGGCTACTCTCACTGTAGTCTGTAGTTTCCCAAATCCACGTATTTTCCTTACAGATGTGGAGCAAATTCCGTGGCTGTGAAACATCCTTTGAACAGTGGCTTTATTGTGGAGAGAAAACAAGTTTTTATTCGAAGAATGCCTACACTTCTTGGCGGTCCCTCACACAGTTTGTAGGGCATTCAAGACTTACTTGAAACAGAATTAAATAATGTTTTTTATTTAATCAAAATGTCTGTTTCTAAATGGGGATCTTACACGCCACAGTTTAGGCCAGAATATATTTTTACAGCCAAGTTATAAACCTCTGAAAAAGGGGGCTTATAATGGAAAGGTTGACACAACGTTAATTTTAGTGTTGTAAATGCAATGGTATAATTTTGGAAAAAAAGCCTTTATAGCTCTGCTAAGATATTAATTGCAGGAAATTACAGCATATCCTATTAAAGTATTATGTCAGTGGCATACATAGCATATAACACCTTTGCATATTCTCTCTTGTTTTCACGGCAACATTTTGCATTTTGATCTGTAAAGAGTAGGTGGATAAAGTGGCTCAGAGTTTCTGATCACTTTTGCTCAAGGGGAAAAGTCCACCCTGGGTTAATGCTTGCTTATGGCCAACTCTAGAAACTGATTCTCTGTTACCAGGTAAATCTGACACGGGCATTGAGGAATGAATCAAATTCTGCTCAAACAAAAATCTTTACTTTGTTTTGTGGCTTGTGGACCAAGGTTTTTAATTTGAACCAAATTCAAATCATATTTAGCCAGGTTCTTTCCAGAATGAAAACTACTTTTATGATACACTTATTTTTGCTGATAATGGCATACTTTTCATTTACTTACACTTTCAGAATCACTCCTGACTGTTACTGTGGCTGCATAGTAGACACGGTCACTTCCCTTTTTGGTGTCTGTTCAGTCAATTATTCAGACATACACTTTATGTTTGTGTGGTGGAGGTGAAGCTACAGATCCCTATTAAACTGAACATTGTAAATATGTATATTGCACTGTACAGTTTTTATTAATAAGAAATAGGTTATTGATTGCATTTCTGTCACTTTTGGGATTGCAGGGGCATGGTATAATAGTATCATGTTTCCTTTGCAATGATTTGTTTTTATAAAGTTATTATTTGTTATTATCTTGATTTTAATATACAAAGGCTAATTGTAGCCCTTGATGACAGTCTGAGGATGGATGGTTTTTAACTGTGATTGCTATTTTTAACAAAAAAAAAGCTATTACTACATCAGGACAAGTGGGCCACATCTTCATATTTGTGAAGCACCTCATGTTGAGGTCATAATTGTGCCTGGTGCTTTTCATTGCTACTGTGGCACAAATTTGCAGTGAGGAATATCAATAACAACGTGCACAGGGGTTTGTTTAATGTATAAATGGGATCTGGAATCTTGATATTTTATGTCTTCCCCTTGACAACAGTGGAACATGCACAATTCTTTACACAAGAAAATAAAAGTCCTGACTTGTACAGTTGATGAGTTTTTAACAAGATGGGAGAAAAGGCCTTCTCAAAAGACCCCACTGATATGTAAGTTCATTGGACCGTTGATGTTTTCCATTAATTGCAGGGCTTTAGCATATAACTATCAACTATATCTGGTTTTACTTATCAAATCCAGAACTGCTTTTTCTCTGCCTGCTGAGCAGGGAAAACTCCATGCTGTACCAGTTTCTTTTTACTTGGGTCTCCAAGTATCATCAGGATTAAAGCTGTCAGAACAGTCAGCCCTCTTTATTTTGTGGTTTTCAATACAAAGCATAATATTGTTGCTTCAGAAATGGCAGGCTTTCAATGTGCTAGCTAAAAATTGCGGAGTGGACAAAATAAATAAAAAAAAGGCCCCTGTTAAAGCAGGCATTGAAATATTGCTTTCACCATTTCAAGGAAAGAAGATACAAGTCTGCACTTTAATTTGTTTTTATTCTACACCAGTAATTTTTCTGTATTGGCTTAATCCTACACTCAAGTATAAGGAAAAACTCACGCTCAACTTAGTGAGAGTTTTGCTTCATTGAATGCAGTGCAGGGTGCCATTTCCTTAGCTGCTGTTGTTCATGTTCTTTCCATTTATGTCAGTCTAATACTAGAAGTACAGAATTAGGCCCTCTTTTTAAATATAAAAAGAGCTCACATGGAAAAGACAGCATTTCATTTTACTTTTTTTTTATTAACTGTAAAATATTCCTCTGCTCAGTGTGAATTTATTCTTGGGGATACATGTGTTCATTCACCACAGAGAGCTCAGGGGTAGCTGATATATTGTGTATGAATATTTTTGTCTTGCATGTGTTTACTTCAGTTGTCACTTTGTGCAATTAAGTTTCGGGTTTTTTAAATCATCAGCGTCCTTTTTCTTTTGTTTTATCCAGGCCAACATAAATGTGTCTTTGTGATAATGCTTTGTAAAGGACAAAACTAAAATGATATCTTTACTACTTTCCTTTTGATTTGTTTTAATTAGGAAAAGAGTCTCTTCTTATGCAAGGCTACAAATCTGTAATTTTATTTACCATGTTGTTTTGCTATCAGTTGAAATATGCAGGCATTTTAGACATAATTTTAGGAGGAACAGAATACACTAGTAATTTATACAATAGACACTGATGATTATTGACCATTAAAGAGTCGTAAAACATTTCCTGTGTGAAATAGATGTAGCATCAAATGTCTTTATTTCTGACAGTAAATGTTTCAGGTTTACTTCACAGACATTAATGTTACTGCATAAAGGTAAAAATCTGGCTAAACTCTGGCAAAGAGAGGTCACTTCTTAATAAATGTGAGGAGTTGCAAGCAAAAGAAAAAAAAATACTTTGAAGAAAGTCCCGGGCTCATGTGTATATTAACCAGAGCAGATGAAATGATTTATTGGGTTTTATACACAATCTGTAAAGGGTAAGCATTGCTAACAGAATGAGTGGCAGCCTCAGGGAGCTGAGTAGCCCCCAGGGACCAGCCTTTGTTCCTCTGGACTTGACAGACATGTGTCTCTGTTAAATGAGGGCTTAATTTCTCTCATATGTGCACAATTTCCAAGCTCAACAAAGGCAGCCAGGACCGGAGCTATTTAAAAGAGCCAGCTCAGGAGGAAGCATTCCTGGAGAAAGGGGATGCTAAGGGGCTAATTACTCACCATAGTTCAGCAACTGCTTTTTTTTCTTTTTTTTTTTTTTTCCTAAACAAGGTCTATTAACATGGAACTGCCACTCACATTTTACATAAACATACATTAAAAGTACAAAGGTGTTATTTCTCTTTGCAAAATTGTTCTTTTAAAGGTCCTGGTTACTAAAAAAGAAAAAGGTGCACTCATTTCATTTTGAGTCTGCAGTGAAAATCACCACTTCTTTACACTCTTGGAAAGATTTTTTTCAAAATGTTCAGTGTCTTCCTCTTCTTTCTCAGTCTCTCCTTTTCTCACATATAGTAGTGGGAACTGTCATTGGAGCTTATTGCTTTATGAAACTGTGATAATTAATATTGTCCAGATAAATGGTTCAGCATATGTAAAGCATATTAATATTTACCTAATTACATGTCTAGGCTTTTTATAAGCCTCTCACTGCATATCTAAATATGTCTGAATACGTGTTTAAATATGTAGGAAGACCTTTATGGTGCCTTTTGTGTAGTCTAGTGGTGCTACCTCTTACAAATGGATCTTTTACACCCTTTTGCCAACATGGGGTTCAGGTGCCTCCTGTGTTACTGGCAGTTGACATTCTCTGTGGAGAATAGGTCCATAGTTTGACAGATTGATGTAATTTTTTTTTTTTTTTTAATGTGGAAAACACAATTATTTTCCTTGGATAGTGTGAGAGAACTCTGTTGTTACCTTGAAAGAAAGATGAGCCATTCCAGTGAAACAGTTTGAAAACGTTGCGGTCACCACTGGCAAAGAACTTTGTCAAGAAATATTAGGTGGTTTCAGGCTTATTTCCTACTCTGAAACAAACAGGAAACTCCCTTGTGAAACAGACAGCCCTTTTGATTCTTCTCAATCAGAACATACTGATCCTCTTAAAATCAGAACCCAAACAGGGGAAAAAAGAGTGTTTTCCCATTGCTCTGTGAAGTCATTGGCTGAACAGGCTTCAACATGGCATAGGAGAAGGCTTTGGGATGTGTGGCATCAAAGCTTGTAGTCCATGCTCAGGACATGGTGCATGCACACTTTGAAAGCTGAGACAACAGCAGAAATTATAGAATGACCTTGGTAGAAGCAACTTGCTTTTTGGATCAATTTTGTCACGTGATTTTTGTATTATAACCTTATTTTAAATTTTGCAGTTCAGATGCCCCCCTTCAGAACCAATATATTGTACTGTTTTACATTACAAGATAATATTTATCAGAATTGTTCTTGAAATTAGTTGAGAAACTTACAGATCTCTCAGATCTGCATAAAAGAATTTTAATTAAAAAGTATTAGAGAAATATTTTTTCCTAATTTCAGTATTTTGATTCATGTATATCCATTACATAATCTAGGCAACATAGTAGGTATCCTCATAGAATTCACTGAGCAGTTTTTATTCTTTGAGCTTCCATTGTATATATAGGAAGATGGTAAATGAACGATCTACAGGTTACAGAGTGCTAAGAATGAAACTAGTTTCAAAATTTTCAATGCTTTAAATCTTTCCTGTCCTCTAGCAATAAGAAGAATTAAAGATTTTAAGGGTAGCATTTTAAATGAACCGTATCTATTTCTTTTCTGAGAAGACTTGAATGGATGATGGACCACTGGAATGGCATGTGGGACTCTTGGCTTGTCTGCTCTTTCCAGGCTTTGCTTTTTCATGCTAAAGAAGGGAAAAATAGCAGTAGGAAAGAATACAGTGTTCCTTAGCGCTTGTTGAGAAGGGGTTTTTAGAAGTTGTTATTAAGTAAATAATCTTCTATTTTTTCTCACTAAATAAATGAATTCTGACGGGATAGAAGCCACAAACCTGTCCCAGATTCTACTTACCCCTATGAAATCAGGAATACCTCCACAGAACAGTACATCTGTATATCTGCCTTCTTCATCCTGACAGATTTACAACTGTCAGGGCCTAAAGTCACCCATTTATTTCCTTTCTCCCTAGAGATGACAAAGTACATAACACTTGATGAGCTGCAGCATCCAGGACCATTAAGATATTAATGCTACAAAGGCCTATATTGCAGGGTGAAATCTTGCCTGGATTAAAACTCTGCTTCAGAGGAAGTTAAGGAGCCACATATATGCAGGGATATTTGGTAGCTGTAAGGCCCAGGGAAAATGGTTTTAACCTGGATTCCCCATGTAGATTCTCACTAAGCCTTTCTCTAAAGATTTGTTTTCATTTTCTGGATGAGGAGGGGTTCCTTACCAAGAGACTTTCTTTCCATCTGATTAAGAGAAAGCACCTTCTAATCAGAAAGGAAGGTCCCACACAGATTATCCTCTTGTCATGCTATGACAGGACCCAGATTTCACTGTGGCTTTTGTGAAGAGCTGTGGAGAGTATTAAAGCTCTGCCTCCACAGTACTTAAGTTAGCTTTTTTTTACAATAGCAAAAAAAAGAAGATGAACTAATGCTTACTGTTACCAGCTAAGAATGAACTTTTATGCCTTTGCTGCATTGTTGCTGGTTACCAGAATGAAATGTTAATCATATAAAAGTATCATATCTCCCTACTGAAGAAAGAAGGAATAATCAACACTTCTTACATTCTTGCTGCCTGACATTTTGACTCGGTGTTGAACTTCTCCCCATTTCTTAGATATTTTTTTATATTTACCAACAACCAGCTTTGTCCTGTGAGAGGTTTATTACTATTTTCACTTTACTTCCCTAAAATGCTCATAATGAGGGCAAATTTCAGAGTCAATCTGCCTGCTTGTTTCCTGTATTTATCACAGCATTTAGTTTTAAAGAAAAAAAAAATCTGTGAAATCCCTGAAACCAAAGCATTTTTAACCTTGATTTCCCAAGGAAAGAACTTTCAAATAGCTGGGCTGTGTGTCTTTCTGTCAGAGATCCAGCTGAAGAGTTTTGGACACAATAGGTAATCAGGAAACAACATTTGAGATATAGGAGAAAATCTAAAAGGTATTGCATTAAGCTTCATGAAATTAGTAGCCCTGATAAAGCCTTTCAGCTTGTCCTGGAAGTAAAGGCTTTAGATTAACCTGTCCCCATATTAGAACTTGAATAATTTAATTGGGAAAGAGATGTTAAAATGCCCTAAGTTCAGGCAAAGTTTTGATCTGGGCTTCTATAGAAATAGGCAGCAGAGAAACAAAACTCTGTTTGCATCTCATGCAAAACCATGGGAAACAAGCATTCACAAATCACATTTCTTACCAAACTACTTGCTCTAGATAGGCACATGCTTCCCATGGAAACAGAGCCTTGGGTACTGAGCAAAATAATGCTCTCTTTCCTTCTTTGCAGAAGGTCTGCACATGTCAGAGAAGAGAGAATGAAAAAGATTTCATTTGTGGTGATACATTTCACCTCAGCCTACATATTTTCTGCAAATTTACCAGTTAGAATTTTGTTTGGAGTTTCAGTGATTTGCTTGGAATACGCTGCACAATTTGAAAAAAGATCTTACTGGGAGATTTTGCTCTAAAGAAACAGTCAATCCGTCACCTGCTGTAGCTCTCAGGTTCTTCCCTTTGTTATGTTGGCATCGCTGAGGCATAGTTAAAATGTTTTCCATTTTATGCACATGAGGTTTTGTGGAACTAATGCTTTCTGAATGTTTGGTGGCAGTACTATGAATTTGCTGACAATAGTCCTATCTAAATTAGATTTATTGAACCGACTGGAATAATTGAGGTTTTGGTGCATTGGGAACTTAAATTATATTTTTGGATACAAGTTTCACTTCATTTATTCCTTTTTGTAATACTCTATACTCTGAGACCAAGTGTTCTATCTGACATACCAGGTGCAAGAGAAGTGCTTTAATTTTGTTAGGCTATAGTAAGGGGGTTTCAGACAGATCTGTAGCTTCCACATTTAATCCATAATTTTTAAATTATTTTTCAGTAGTTTGAAGCTAGAAACTATTTGCCTTAAAATATACTGAGCTGGTTTTTTGTATATTTTAAAAAGGAGGTACAACTGTGTCTGGACAAAGTCTGGTACTTTGACAAGTACTTCACTATTAATTTTTATCTCTGGTCCATAATTTTCTCCTGACAGTTTGTACTTTTTTCCCCATTGATAGGTTTATGATAAACTCTGTTTCTTATATAAAAGGCTTTATTTTATAACCACACCAGGCCAGTTCCTCATAATGATTCACCTGCATTCACTGATCTTCTGCTAGGGAAGCTGGGCAAACTTCTTAACCAGGAAAAGTGTCGTGTATTTGAGGAATGACTGGGGGACAGAAAAAAAAAAAATCTTTTATTTTTCATGATGTTTAGAATAACACAATATCATGAAAAGATCTTAAAAACCATACCATAACTCTCAGAGGAAGCCACTCGCTTCTTCTCTTGGGTGGATAGCTCCAGAGTCTTTGTTGGCCGAGTTTTTGTGCTTTCCAGTCCCTTTCCAGGATTTATGTCCCACCTCTGTGACTGAACTGCAGGAGTCCCCCACAGCTGGGTGGTGGGTGCTACCCCCACGAACCATTGGTGTGCACCATGGAATGCATCCTGCTCAGCTCTTTGGGCCTCTCTTGGAAGCAAGAGCTAGATGTGAGAGCAGTGGAGCAGCGTCCACCTGACATGGGACCCAAACTTTGCTTGGATTCAGTCTGAATCCAGGACTGTGAGAAAGAGCTGAGCACGGGCTCGATCTTACAGAGGCACAGCAGGACATTTTAACCCTGACATTTAAGGAAAGGCTGACTTATCTCAGTGTTACTCTTTTACCCAGTACTCACTTATCTTGCATTTGCTCTGGTTCTTGGGCTGGTACTCCAGATCAGAGGCATTTTCTGGGGAAAGGAAGCCCTGAAGTTCCTGAAATCTCTGTTGGTCTCAGCAGAAAATGCAGACATCAGTAGCTACATGATCTGATTCACTCTCAGCTTAGTGAGTAAAATAAGTTCACAGAAAAGGGGGCACCAGGGCTGGCAGGAGAGCAAGCAGGGGAACAAGTGTCTGGGAAAGGAGAGGGATTGCAGAGAGACCACTGGGGTGGGAAGAGTTTCCACTTTGAGGAGGTAGGTGTTGCATCCTGCAAGCAGAACTATGAAGTGGAATTTAATTGTAGGAGTTTTGATGTTTTTCCTTCTGAAATCTGCTGTTACAAAGATTGTCTATGACATTACAGTCAGTTCTGTGAAGGGACCTTGCTGTAGTGCGTGGCAGCAAGAGAAGAAGGAGCTTCACTTTTTAGAGCTGTCAGGTTGGCAATTTGAGTAGAAAAGGAAGATACCAGATTTGTATTGTTAGCCTGATTGCCTCTGGAAATGAGCTCTGTGCAGCTCTGCCATGTGCAGTGAAGTGCATGTGCCACTAACTTTTGGTGGATTTCAGTGGAATTTGATAAAAAAAATAGATGTTTCAAGTAGAAATAAGTTCCTACAATCTGGATGAAAGCAGACAGCTTGACTGAGGTGAGGGTTTTTTTTTCCCCATACTCCTTCAAACAGGTATGGTTTTCCCATACTCCTTTTCAAACAGGTTGGGTTTCTTAAATGTATATTTACACGAAAAGTACCTGTGTGAAAACTTGCAGAATGAGAGGATCCAAAAGGAATCTGTCCAAAAGGACAGAGACCCTATCAATAATGCAATCACAGGAAAAGCTTCACTTCAGGCTCTCACCTCAGCAGACAGTGAAGTCAAATTCCTTAAAGTCACAAATCCATTGGCTGTATTTGCCCTTGAACCTGTGAAGCCTCTCATGTCTCTTTTTAACAGTTTGCACTCCTGAAGCAAACAGGGACTGGAGATATTCCCTGTTGTTGGTTGATCTACGACCTATGGCCTAATAGCACTTTCAAAAAAAATCTGCCTACTTGGAATAAATATTGCAGTGGAAAACATCTCAGGATTGGAAGACAAGAGAAATTGCTTTCAAATTATGATCTCAGAGTGTTTCCTGTAGTGAGAGAAAAGTCATGAACTAAAAATGTCTGATCTTTTGGTTTCCATTCAGTACTTCAAAGAGGGATTATTGGTGTTTTAGAGAAGTATTTAAAATGCATATGCGAATACACAGGGGTATAAGTGAAAATATGGAGTAGCAGTAGAAAAAAGTTATAACACCCTTGAGTTTGGGATAGCTTCTTTAACTGAAAAATCACAAGTGAATTATACACACATCATACCATCAAAGGTATTGAATTTGTTTTGGCAAAAAACATGCAGAAATATTAAGTAGAGTGGTGGGAAAAACTGGAAAAAATGAAGAAAGTTCTGAATAATAAAAAATACTCTATTTATATAGGTCATTCCTTTATGCTGACAGAAATTTTTACTGGGGAGTAATTCTAGTCTTATATGGTTACAAGAACATGAGTTTCTTCTGAGTAATTTTATAATTAATAGGAGAATTTTAGGTAAAATAATGTGAGAACTTTATTGTGATGCATTGAGACAGTGTAAAGGTGGGAAATATATATGTATGCATGACAAGTCTCTCTCTGCTGGGTGTCTAAGAAATCCTCTTTCCACTGTCTATTAGTTTGTTCTGCCATTTTTCCTTTGGTTTTTTTTTTTTTTCACTTTAATATTCATAGCCAGAGTTACAGAGGAGGGGTTAGTGCACAGTTTGATTCATTCATTGTTTAAAAGTGCTTTGAAAATCAAAAGTATAATCAAAGGTCTAAGAATATTGAAGAAACTGAAATATCTGCACAGTGATGTTTCAAAAAGATTTGTTGTTAATGGTCTTTCATTTTAAAATAGCCTGATTGTATAATTCATTCTTGAATTAAAAAAAAAAAAAAAGAAAAAGCTACAGATAATTCATACAATCATCCCTCAATTCAAGCATTTAGTTCTACCATATATCCAAAGTATCCTGAGTGGTCAAGCTACACATCTAACCTTGCTTCTTGCATACACTTACACTGCATAAACTCTGCCAAGCTCAACTCTATCAGACCATGCTTTTGTCAGGGATAACTGGTGACAGTATAAACCATGAGAAAGAGAGAGATTTGTAAGCTTCCTACCTGTCATCGGAACAACAAGATTAAAAATACAGTTTAATCGTGTGTGTAGTTTTCATGTTGCTAGTTGTATGTAACAAGTGGGTACCTGTGAAAGGACATAGAAATAAAAATCAAAGATTCTTTTCAATGTACTTATAAATCTGAGCAATTGGTTAGGAAATATGGAAGAGCGAGCTCAGTTCACTTCTGAAATTAGCAATTGAATAAATAAAAAACCACAAAATCCTTTTGTTTAAAACTTATCAAAAAGCCATTATTCTTTCTTGGAATTATTTTCGTCTTGAAATATAAGGCACTGACTGTAATTAATTCCAAGTCACTGGCAGAGCTGAACTGAAGCTATTGGAATGGTACTGTAGTAGAGTCAATCCTGTTCAAATGTCGTGGATGTTTTGCTGTGGTAGGGATGATCTTAGACTCTTCAGTCACTATTGCTTCTAAGAAGCAAGGGATGTTCGTCTCCCTAAAGAACTGCAAAATCTTGCTAGATAAGACTCAAAAGAAGGGTTACAAAGAGGACATTTTATTTATCCTATTTTTCAGGCAAGAAACTCAGACACTTAAGTGAGTTGCTTAGGGTCTCACAGGAAGCCTGGGTGGAGCTGGGAATTGAATGCAGATAACCTGAGCCTGAGTGCTTGGCTCAGAAGACAACTTTAAAATGTTTTAGAATGTGGCTTTATTATCTATTAAGTAGGGACTGAATAACGTGGGAGATATGAACTGGGGAACATGCTAGGTACATAATATATCTTCAGGGGATGCGCACGGTATTTTCTGGGAAAGTATAAACTTGGTTGCTGTTTCAGGCATAGGTTAATATCACTTATAATGTGTCTCAGTACACTGAGCATACACTGGAAAACACTAAAGAAAGGGAGTTTTTAGATTGCTAATGATTTCCTTTTAAGGAACATGTGACTAAGGGCTGAGAGAATTTGCTGCTGAAACTGCTTACTACAAGCCTTTGAAAATTCCCTGTCTAGTTATTCACATAGGAAATATCTGGTTGCAGGCATACTTGGCTGTGCAGACTTCCATGAGTACCCCATATTTATAAAGCCTGTTCATTCAGGCCTTTGAATGGGAGCAGTTGACAGAAAGAGTCATTTTTGTGAATTCTTTTTAAGTATATTGTGAACTTGCCTCTTGACTTTTGCATTTGATGCTTCATTGTGATTCATACCAAGTACAAAAGCCATATGCTACAGAGACAGATAAACACAAAGATGAAATACCACCAACTCATTTAATTTTTACTATCACTGATCCAATTTTTTTTTTTTTTTTACTAGTTGGTAGTGTTTTTAGTCTGTACCTGCCTATAAGTTTCCATCTCTTAGGCTGTCAATTTGTTATCCTTCATGAAAAACTATACTCACTTTAGGCTGTATTCTCATAGGCTTTTGGAAAGTGGCCTGGAAAAATTGTTTGCATGCCTGTTAGCACTAGCAAAATCCCAAATTGTCTCTGTTAGTGAGTGTGTCTAAGCTTTCAGTTCTTTTCTATTATTTTCTGTAGTACTTGATTTTATCACTACTACTCTTTCAACCAGTAATACTAATCTGTTACTGGAATTCTTTTAATTTCACCCTGAGCAAGATTCATTTACATGCTTCAAACTTAACTAGAATGTATTTAAATGTCTGGAAAGTGATTTTCATGTGAGGCTGGCATGATTTCTGACTTTGGATCAGCTAGCTGTTGCTTCACTTTGAGTAATTCAACACAAAAATAAAGAAGTGGTTGTACAAATCCTTGCAAAATGAAATCATCCAGTTTCCTAGAGCTCTGCTTTTTAATTATCCTTCTTTTTGCTCAGAGAATGGATGAAAATATATTTCATGTATGATAATGGTTATGTATATTTCAGAAAGATGTATACTCAACTTGCCAGAGAAATCCAATGCAATTATTGCTTCCTAAATTTCATTAAAATATCTTGAGCATCTTACTGATGTATTTTAATGTCCTGATACTTCTCAGACTAGCCTGGTTTTACTCTACCAACTTCCTGGGCACAGCTTGTGGCAGAAGCAATTAATTACAACAACTTCTTTTCAGATGAAGTGGAAATTATTTAGACATATAATTCCAAAGTACACCTGCAAATGAGGCACCAAATTGTTTAGGTTAAAAATTTTAAACCTTCCGTTTATTGCACCAAAAGCATGTGGATCCCAAAAGTTTTTTCATTTTTAACTAATCATAAAATTCTGGGTTTATTAAACCCGTTGTGGAGAAAAGGTAATAGATGCACACAAATACATAGATAGGCAGAATTTTAAATACCAATTCCAAAGGAGTGAGGGGATAAAGATAGTCTGTCCTTTTGCTTCAACAATTTTGAATGTAGCATCAGTTTGGAAATTTGCATGTAGGCTAGTTGTGTCTGTATATGTAGGCATCCAAGAGCTCACATTTAGAGAAAATCATAAGCAAAAATTTGCCAAGATAAACCATAAAAATGTACATAAATAGTTCATGTTTCTTACCACATTTTCTCTGCCTTTCTTCATGCAGACTGTTAGATGCCTTCTGAAATTGTGCTAACTCAAGAGTACAAAGAACACCATATTGTTCTCAAGCATTTCAGCTTAATTGTTATCTGTATAGCTCAGAGCAAGAGACCCACAAACATCTAATATAAATGAACAGGGGGAAAAAACCTCATGAAAAGGAAGGTCTGGTACCAGAAAACTGACAGAAACATGAGCAGCTAATTGCTGTAGGCTCCATACAACTTGGAATGACCTAAGGGGATATCAACAAATCACTTTCCACTGGAGTATAGTAACAGCAATGGCATAACAGTGAAATCACTGGCAAAAACTAGGGGGAAAATTCTTTTAAAGTATTGGCATTAGCATGTTAGTGAGCAATTCTTTTTCCATTTTAATGGTTATTAATGTCTGTGCTTGTGTTTAACATCTGCACACCCTCCCTTCCCACTTTTCTCCCCAAAACCCAACTGGTGGTGTGGTAACTGGATTTTATGTGTCTATCTCCAACTCCCTTATGAATCCTGAATAACTTTTTCTAATACTGACACCCATAATGTAACTTATTTGGCACTAGTAGTTATAAAATTTTTTCACCAGAAACTGAAGACACTGGATAAAAAGGAGCAATTTTGTTTTAAATAATAAGAAATTAATTTTTTTAATTTTATTTTTTTTTAAATTGTGTGTTCCGGGTTGCTAATTTCTAAAAATAAAAGAAAATTGCCTAGAGTTTAAATAAATTAATTAGATCATTTTACAATCATTGGTGAAAGACAGCACGTAAAAGAATTTGGAAATATCCCTAGTAAGGGCCATTCTTTTTTACGTTTTGCAGAACTCTCCAAACCCATAAGCTAAACCAATTTTTGAATGTGATGACAGATAAGTTTCCCAGCAATTCTATTTGGCCACTACTAAATATTTAGTGGTAGATTTTACACTGTTCATATGTTTTGTTTTCTCATGGCCAGTAGTGAACCTCAAATATATCATCAGGATCTTTGCTAGGTAGCTTAGTTGAAGAAACAGATTTCTCTGTGACTGAACTGTAATACTGGTTGCACAACATTAACTGGGTGATGTGCAGTGAACCATTTTTCTTTGGGAAAACAATGGTTTCTTCTCCTTCTCTGTTACCCACATGTTTTGCCAACATTTGTTGCCATTGTAACTGAGGACAATTCGAACCTTTCCTGAATCAAACTTTTTTTTTCTTTCAACTCTGTTGTTCCATTTTTAAATGCCTCTGGTGCAGGAGTTACAGCTTGATTTTTGGAATAGTATCAATGGATTTTGCTACAGTTATCTATCCTAAAGCACTTATTTCCAGTGCATCTCCAGCATCACGCCTGCGATTTGTCTTCAGTGAGTTCAGGCAACAACCTAAGTCTGTAACACAATTCTGAAACATTCTTTACATGAAACTCCCTCTGTGCTTTGCACAGAAACTGTTGCTG
Source organism: Hylia prasina (assembly GCA_013397195.1). Taxonomy (NCBI): domain Eukaryota; kingdom Metazoa; phylum Chordata; class Aves; order Passeriformes; family Sylviidae; genus Hylia; species Hylia prasina. The sequence continues at coordinate 555,449 of VYXD01003817.1, forward strand.
ACAGAGTTGTAGCACCATTGTGTTTTAAGTCTTTCTTTAAAGGCAGTACTCTTTATTTCTGTCAAAGACATGAATACTGGTGTAGAACTTTTCCACTTTTATCAAAAAGATTTTTTTTTTTTTCCTGAGCCATATAAGTAGGGAAAAATAAAAATTCTGTGTATACTCAATGACCATTTCTGGTAGCTCATTAATCTAACTATGAAACAGAGTTGCTATAGCTCCAAATGTTTTATATATTTAAAAAAAAAACAAACCCTTACATTAGAGAAGAATAAAGACTACAGAATATATATATATTAAGGCAGTTCATATTTAATAAATATTTGTAGGTGCAAATGTCTCACTATTACAGAATCCAATTTTGAAATGATCTTTTATTTTTAAATGATCTCATGCCAGCCACAGGTACAGCCATATTTGTGGTTTCCCCCAGATACTGAATGATGTTCTGTAGTGGGGTCAAGCGCTCTCATGACATTTAACCATTGGAAACGAAAGAAAACATTTGTGGTGTGAAACAACAGCACATACTTGACCCTCCAAAGTATATCCATTTATAAATGGATAAAAGTGACTATTTAAAGTTGTTTTATAAGGCAACCACTGTGCCGGCCGAAAACCCCTAATTTACTGTTTGAGAAAGCAAATGATGTGTGGGTACAAGAACATGCATTTTTTAAAAAAGATCTGTGGTGTTCCTTGTGTTGCATTTGATCTTAGTGGTGAAACAACAAACCCGAGTTTTAGGAGGACGTTGCTGCCATCCTATTTTTAATTCACCATTATGTGTTAAAATAACCATTAGTGTCGAGTGAACAATCCCAGCCTTGCTTTCAATGGTTGCTCAGGTATTTCTTTGAAACCAGTCTAAAATTTCTTGTTTGCTTTGTGTGAGGGGTGCAGCCATAGATGTGGATTGGCGAACTGGTGGTGCCTCAGTCACAGTCTGTTCAGGGTCCTATTTGCAGTGGGGAAGAGGATGAATGAATGAGAGAAAGTCTTATTTCATCCCCTTTTCTGATCTCCTTATGCGTATGGCAAGCTGTATCAAACCCGTAGTTGTTTAGGCTGCTACAAGAAAGTGTATTTTCACCCATCTTTGCTTCCCCACTCAAAAAAATACAGCAGTGGCACCCAACGTTGTTTTGTTTGAATTTTTTAAATGCCCTTTGACTTCAAGCCTAATTATAGTTTATAAATAGCTTATAAACGTTAGTTAGTGTCCAAGTGGACTTGCTGCTTCCATACATGTGAACTCTCCAAAGGTTATAAAATAAGAGAAGTTGATTGGCCCTCAAGCAAAACAAATAGGTGCTAAAATGTGGGTTTGAGGCATGGGAGATTTTCAGAATGTCTTTTTAAACAATCTGGACATAAACAGATTAGTCAAAGACAACTTCAGCAAAGATAGCTCTCTTGAACCATCTTTTGTCAAAGAAAGCTGAACCATGACTAAATCTGTGAGTGATATGAATTATTAGGTGATGAATTTTAAAAGTAGTGTCCAGATGTAAATAGTGAAAGCATCCAAAATATTACTCAGCAGCTGCAAGAGCTATAGGAAAAGCTGACATGACAAATTTAGTCATTTCTTAATCACTTTCGTTAGGCGGTATTGTCAGTTCCAAGAGGCAAATTTTCATCTTGATTTACGCCTATAATAGAAATGGCTGAAAACTGAAAAGTTCTCAAAACTGTTTACTTACAAAACACCTTTTAAGTCATTTTGGAAGCATCCTATGACCTAGAAGTAATGCTCCTTACACGTGAAGAGTTCAAAAAATACGCTTTTAGACAGTTTATATCAACAAAGCATTTTTTTTCTGCCTAAAAGAGTGACCTTAACATGTGTGCAAGCGATAAAACCAGGCTTAAATGTATTATTTACGGCTATAACAAAAATTATTAATTAGCTACCTTTGGTTTAAATAAAATTGATTGTTAAAGCAGAAAGTCGAGGTTGGTACGAATTCTATTCTGCAGCGGCTTTCAGATAAAAGAAGCAGTGACCCAACTCATTAGCCCTTTGATTTAATATATTGACACTTGGGTACGAATAATTCCGTTTAGTGGCTTCTGCTTCCCAGGGATCAATTTAATTAGTTATAAAATGTGACTTCATGTCAGGAGCCAGAAGAAATGCTGACGTTAAATAAAGTCATACGCAATTTAAACAATAAAGCTATCGATGCCTGGTTAAAAGTTAATGATGCACAAAAAATGGCTTAATAGAGACAACCTCAGCAATGAAAGTGATGGTAGGAAAATTAAGCTAAGTGCATGAATGAGAAATGGTGATGTTGTTGGATTGTTAAAACAAATTCATGGATGGCCTGATGGTTCATTTCATAGTACTGTATGTTTCTGATTTAAATACATGTTTGAGACTAAGCCTGTACTTTCATATTAGGAGTGACAAGAAGTGGTCTGAAACCTTTCTCCTTTAGATCCTAGAAATGGACAAGACAATTTACCTGTGCACATTCATCTTTGATATGTCCCCCTGGGATCTTGGAATGACACAATATTAACCATAATGGCCTCCTATTATAATATTACAAGTACTAATATTTGCACAGTTGGTTGAGACCCCAGTCAGGATGACTGTCACATTCTGGTAGGTGCTGCTTACGCACTGTACAAATAAGGAAGGACAGTTCATGCCCTGAAGAAGGGAAGAATTTAATGTTAAAGCACTATATCCTTTCAAAACCCATTTAATGCTGTAGATGTAATCTACTTATGTTATCTACGTAGAGTAAGAGGGTTTAGTGAAGAAAATAACAACCCAGAAAATTGTGGGAGTTACAGTTTGCCCTTCCTTTTTCCTTCTGTCACTCCTTGTGAACATACAGATGCACTACAGCCCTTCTGAATTATGATTCCATTGTTTTCTCATTTCCTGGCCTGCTTTGAGCATGGCAAGGTAAAATACTTGCTAAATGTCTTAAATAATAGCCTGCAAATCCATATTCAGACACTGGGCCAGATTCATAAAAAATAATTCTTGTCTTTTTATGGGTAGCACACAAGGATTTTCCAAGTTACTGTGTGTTGTTTCTATTTCTGTGAAACATTGCTTCCAAATTAATGCAGAATTGGTATGGTCACCTCTTTTAAAGATGTACAAATACTTAGCTGAATATGCTGAATAAATGTTAAATCAAAAAATATAGAAAAATGTGATTCCTTAGCTTAAAAAAATGTACGTTAGGCAAATAGTGTCTGACACAGAAATCATTACTAGAAATAGCACAAAAAGCTTTTCATTTGCTTGTAATTTACCACTTTTAAGATGAGACAGGAGTTAGTCCACCTGTGAGGGAAAAAGCTGATCTCGAAACGACCTGATGCTGAGCTGAGCCATGTTATGTTTCCATTTCTAAGAATCCTTTCAGGGGCAGACAGATTCCGTTTAGGAAGACCAAGTGTGAAAACGGACAGTAGCAAATGAGGCAATTAGACAGCAGTTTTTAACAATTGTACACAATCTGATTCACCCACAGACTTGTGGAAAGCTCAAAGGGGAGCGGCAGGCAGCGGTTATTACCTGCTAAAAGCATTAACAGTAGCTACGGTAACTGGCCGAAGGACAGAGGGGATATGCCTTAGAATAAAACCTCTGTGTGTCAGAGGGATTTTCAGACTGCACAAGAGTTATGTTTTTTTTACTAATGTTAGGCAAACTGTTTTGTCTTTGCATTGACTTTACATTGGCCGCAGCCTACACAGAGGGAACTGCTGGAAAAAAGGGGGACATTAATACGTTTTACTGTGTGCGGGCCAGCCAGTAGTTAGAGAGGGGGCCCATGTTTTCTTAGGGCTCAGATGGCAAAGCTAAGTATTCAGCCTACGGCAGGAAAAAAGTGCCTTTTTTGTTTTCTGGCTGGAGAGTCCAAGCATTCCCAAAGGAACACAATGAATGGCCCATTTTGTCTGACACTGTTTCGTAGACATAGAATTCTTGTTTTTTCATAATTATTCTTGCCCGTCACTGGGTGTGCACATGACATTTGAGCGTGTTTTAAAGTCTTAACACACTCATGTGCCTGCAATAAAGTTACTCATAACAATCCAGGCTTTCTGCAGACAACAGAGCAGGGTCTGTTGTTTTCACAAGTCACAGCAGCTGGGAGGCAATTGTGAAGACAACAGCTTAATCTAGCTGGAAAATACAGGAAGAAGAGAATATACACTCAATTTCCTTCCATATTATTGCAAACAATGCAGAGGGCTTTTTTTGTTGTGGCTTTTTCTTTTCTTTGCTCTGGGTGGTCTGACTGAAAATGTGAGTGGCATAAAATACACTAGTAAATGTACTTTGAATTTTCAACTTGTTGCATTTCTGTGTTCATGCTGATGTGTCTAAATCTGTTAAGGGGTGAGAATATTAATCTACACGAGCATTTTAAAAGTCATACAATAACAGCCTTATTTTGACCTCATCTACACAGTGTTTACACTGGTGTTGGTTTACAGCATATGTTGCAGTTGCTTCTGAGTTACACTAGTATAAATGAAACTGGAACCAGGAACTTAGTAAAAATTTGGTTGCTGAAAATGTCCATTTTAAACAACTTTATTGAAAGAAAAAATAAAGCTAGGCAGTCTTAGACATTTGAAAGTTGTGTTTTAGCTTCTGTGCAAAAGGACAAGGGCACTCAGCAATTTGTTTCTTTATTGCGTGCTTCTGAATCTGTAGATTAATCATATTTGTAAATGCTTCATTTATTTCAGAAGCACATTTACAAACAAAGCATGCAATAAATTAACATGCAAACTCAGTTAAAAAGCATCATAAGTAGGCAGTCATCAGATAGTTTTTACCCTAGCTATATTTCTGGTGAAGTTCTGTGAAATATTAGGGAAATGGTCTTTTTTTTTCTTAATGCAAGGGATGAAAAGTGAAAAGGAGCATATACTCCAGTTATTATGTCAATACCAGAAGAAGTAAAATGCAAATTAACAGGAATTCTATTGCAGAGGTGGGGGTAGCTTAGCAGTCACATTAGATGTGGTTTCAGTGAGGGTAAACGTTCCTTTTAAAGAAAAGGTGGTATTTATCCAATTGCAGTAAAGGTACCTTCCTTTCCTGCTCTTGGGAATGCTGCATACAGCAGATTTCCAGTAACCATGGCAGAAAACTCAGATGGGAAAGATTTTTATTATGCATAGCACAGAGATTATAGCAGTGAGTAGTAACAGCAAAAGCCAGTCAGACAGCGAGTATGGAAAACAAATGAGAGACTCGAACATGGTCCAGGCTTCCAGGAGGGAGAATCAGGATGCACACTGAAAAAATACAAAATGAATGCTGAGATGAGTTGGGTTTGTACTGCTGTTTGTAACAGAGCTGCAAACAGCACAGTCCCACGTGCACCAGCCACCTGTGGGGCAATGACGCCAGAGATGCACCTAAGGGCAAAAGTGCAGTGGGTATTGCTCTATTGCTCTATTCAGCTGCAAAATAAAGCAGACAGATAGGAATAATATCACAGAGACATCTGATCTATTCTAAAAAGCATGGATGGGCATTTCTGGGTCTAAGCATTAAATAATTTCTACACATTACTGACCAACAGTAAGCAAAACCTCTTCCTCTTTTTTCCTTAAAATACATTACCACACCTCTCCCCTTCATGTCCCTTAAAAATGCAATACCAGTGTGGTCAAAAATAAGCATGTGGATTAGCTGGTCTGTGCATCTCACATTAATCCTTTTCAGCCCATTTGCCCTCACATCTCAGAAATTCTTTACTGGTATCCTATTTTCTTGTGTTTTCTTCTGCTGCACTTTTGGAGTTAGATTGATTTATAACGAGAAAAGAAACAAAAAAGCCCAAACCCCAACAACCTAAAAAGTATTTTCAAGGGGGAACATAAACTGGAATAGAAAATGACATTCTGAAAAGTCTCATTTACCTGAAAAGATGGTGGAGAAAATCATGGGCTAACAAAACAGGGAGTTTGGGTAAGAGAATTGTTTACTCTGAAGGCACTTGAGTGCAGTAGGAGGGTTTTAGAAAATCAAAATTTTAATTTGCTTCAGCTGTATGTGTCTATCTTAAAAAAACAGATGTTTGTAGGTGTCCTCATTTCCTTGATGTGGTGCTACTTTTATGTCTAAGCCTTTCCTGAACTTGTGACAATGACCATCCTAAAGACAAGAAAGCCAAATGTACCTCACTATAGTCACCTTCCTTATAATGGAAGTTCATTGACAACTTCTGGGCATCACTTTCTTGATACCAGTGGCCTAAAAAGGAGAATTTACTGCTGGATAGCTGCCTTGCATACCAGAAAATCTATCCTCCAAAAGAGACAAAGTGGGAGTTAATGCTAAGAGTTTTGTAACGAGACTGAAGGTGAGGAGTGAGGAGATTGAGGGAAGGAGAAAAAAAATTATTTGATAGACGAGACAGAAAGAAATCCAGCAATAATAAATGTGAGTGATAGAATGATTTTAAAAACACTTTCTTTTTGTTACTCAAGTAACTATGATTAGCTCAGCTGGCTTGCTGGCTTCTTCACTCATCAGCAAACCTGCTAAATGTATCATGCTCAAAGTACAACTCCTGATAAAGGTGGTCTGCCCAGAGTAAGTGTTGCAGAAACACAGGTTTCAGGTTTTTATGCATCCCAGGAAGCAATTTAAATGGAGACTATCCAGGATTATAGCAGGGGAATTGTATAAATGGATGGATCTAAGAACACAGAAATCCTGAGCGAGAGATTTGGGAAACAAGGGGAAAGCATGTTCTACATATATGTACATGTGTGTAAAATATATGCCTAGCTAAGATTATTTGTTAAAAATATATGCATAGAAATGTGTTATAGAGTTATGTACAGATCTGTCTATTCTATATGTACCTGTGTATATGCAGAATATGCTTGTATATTTATAACATGAAATACATAACAGTACACTTAAGTATTTATATATGTAGAGAAAGAGATATTCACTTTTATTTAAAATAAAGTCTAATAGGAAAGCTTCTGCTTGTTAAGATGTGTGACTTTATCACGGCAAGTACTACACACAAATTTCCACAGTCCACTTTTTAGGACAAAACAAATTTCCCCAAAAGATATCTTCAGTGCACTTAAACATGGTTCACATGTGGACATGGTGCTGGAGAACTAAGGTGCTACAGGTACACACTCTGAAATATTTTGCAGTTGTTTCCTGTGTAGCTGAACACCAAAATACTGTGCTTCAAAATGGAGCACAGTAGCTCACAGGTAAACACAGATGTAAGAACTGGAACAGAGCTATTGAGAGAAGCTTTTTGTCTTCTGCTCTGATTTTGGAAGCCTACTTGGATGGGTATTTTTGTAAAAATCTTTCTCTTGCTTCCTGATTACCTGACCCAGTGACCAAAATTATGACAAGGGTAACTTTCTGGAGCTGGCTGTCACTAAGACATGCCACTGCACCTCACAATTTTGCAAGATTTTATTATGTTAGACTAATCTGTTGGACTCTCTACCACCAAGTCAGACCTCATCCTTACTCTTAATTTTTTTTCTTTCTCTATCTCTCTTTCATTCATCTTCCAATGAATAAAAAGTGTCAGCACTAACTAGTTCCTAGTTTGGGAAAAAAGTAGTACTTCAGCTGCTCCTGCAAATTCTTTCACCCTCTGAGCAGTGATTAATATACAAGTTTAAGAAGAATATTTAAACAAAACCTGGAAAAAAAGGAAAAGAGCAAATATGCAAGCTAATGGTGTACCCTGAGGTGAGCAAAATGCATTTTTTTAACAAGCCAAGCATAGCAAAAAAGCTATTCTACAGTGAAATTAATAATTACCAGAAAGATTTGCTTGCATTATTGTTGTATCCTTTATGAGAATATGAGTAACATGTTTAAAAAACATGGGAAGTGTGAATCAAAGCCCAAGGATTCAAAACGGTCTCTAATTTTTAATGTGAATTCTTTTCATATGCCCCTGGTGCACAGACTGAAATACAGCCTGTGGATAACAACTACCTTTAGAGTGGTGCCACTTAACCTGAAAATTGTATCTGTTCCTCTGGTAGTACGGATTTCTAATTTCCTTTGCCATCCTGTTTTAACAAAGCTTTAAGGTAGGAGGGCATCTTAGTGCCACATGTAGTAGGTGCTGGCTGTAATACATGATTTCAGCTCCAAATATTTTCTGAAGGCAAGGTTTGTTTATTAACTGAACCCCATGCTGAGATTCAATCAATCTAATACAGGCTTAGTTTGAACATTCAAACGTATGCCCATACATCTTGGGCATATATCTTACATAATGATGTTGGCCCCAGACATCTTTCTGGGTTTGTTTATGTCTGTTATGGATTCCCCTCATTATCCATGCTGTTTGAGGGATTCCCTATGGATTCAGCCAGTTTATTGCATACTTTTTTAATTTTATGCCAAACTGAATTTTCTGAGTGGCAGCTCGTAGGGTAGCTCTGTTACAGCTTCCTCTCAAACCCAGAGATGAATGCTGTGATTAAGGTTAAATAAAATAATATGGAAACCAACACGCTGCAAAAGGCTATGGAAGAGAATGCCCCAGGAGAGGCAGGAAGGTTATAGAAGTAATGTGAAAGATAAAACATTAAGATGTTGACTACTCTTCCTGTTTCTTTTCCTTTTAATTATGATTAACCATTAAAGTAACAATTTGGTGGTTTACAAGATCTTCTTTACTGAGCATCTATATTAATAACACTGGGAAAACTCATTTATTAAATTTGACTGGAGTGCAGAGATGTTTCAGTATGCCAGTGCCTGAGCACACTGTGTGTGCACACAACTCCCAGTAACATTAACTGGAGGTGCATATGCAGAAGGGCAGAGACTGGAGTCTTAAATATAGAAATACAAGAATGCTGTGGGCCACAGTGTTCCTGGGAGTCCGTCCTGCTCCACTGGAGTAAGTTTCTGAGGCTCTCCTCCTCAAACATTGCCCTTCTCATATTCAGTATGTAGCACTCATTTAGTTCCTGTAGCAGAGTTTACTGGGAGTAATATATGGCCAGAAGAAACTCGGGCTAAAGGACAGGTTTTACTTATAAAGCCTTTGCATTATGGAAAAGGTTGTTTTCAATCTGAAAACTTGGATTTATAAACACTTAATTCATCAGTTTCCCGTGCCTTTCATTTGAAATAAACAGCCAGCAATATTATTTTAAAATAAGGCAGAAGGTGTAACAAAAATGAAGTAATGTTTTGAGAAATAGGTGATTGATGATTAAAAAACAGAGAGAGAAGGGGTGGGGGGTGTCAGTCCGGCATTCATTAGTCAGGCAAAACTTTGGTTTGAGCATGCATTAAGCCAGGAAGACCAGACAGTGTGTCTGCAAAATGATTCTTTCTTTGAGAAGTAGTCTCTTAAAAATATCCCCTTGTTTCTTAAAACTAAAGGCATCCTTTGACCGACTTAGTTGTTTTATAGCTATTGATGCTAGAGAAAACAAAAGAAACTTTAAAACCTGGAAACATAAACATCATTGAACCATCCCCTTTAAAAGAAAAAGAAAAAAAAAAAAAGGAGGGAGGGAGGGGGTTGGTGTGCAGAGGAGAGTGAAAAAAAGAAAGAACGAAAGAAAGAAAGAAATCACAGTGGATGTTTTCCAGGAGGGCACATGCTATGCTGTGTAAAGGGGGCTAGTGTAACAAGAAGTCATCTATTCTTGATTTCTTGAGACAGCTAGAGCTTTGTGCCTTGTGTAGTTTCTACGTTTTAAGAGGCTGTTCTGTGTAGCAGAAATAATACAATAAATGGGTTTAACCACATTTGTCTCAGCTAGACAGTCTGCTTTGTCAAAGATTGCTGGTACAACATAAACAAATTATGTGTTTGTAGCGCTTTTCAATGAAAGCCTATCTAACAGAGCGGAGATTGTGTTTCGGCAGCTGTAGATTTAATCTCCTACCTGTCAGTTAAAGCAGGCATTTCCTGAGCAGATAAGGCCTGGCTGCGGAGGAGGAAGCGGCCACAGCTGGACAAAGGGNTCCGCCGCCCGCCCAGCGCGGCCCGGCCCGGCCCGAGGAGCCACCCCGCAATTCCAAGCGGGACTCACTCCAACCTGAGCGTGGTCACCGCAGGCACGGGCCAGGCTCTGCTCGCCAGCCCAAAGCGCGCCTGAAGTGACGCTGGAGTTGTGACAAATTGGGGAAAGCCAGAAAACGGGAAGATTTGGCATGCCTTCCCGAGTGTCAGGATCCTCTGCAGAGAAGGCAGCGCAGCAGTGTGGTTTTATATCTGAGCTGTAGCTGTTGCTGGAATTTTAATGCCCGAAGTTCGATAAGAAACAGCCAGTGCTCGTTTTAAATAGTTCCTGATTTCCTGCCTTATTTTACCTTTCCAATGATTTTGTTCTTTCACAGTGTTTTGGTACATTAATCATAAGGGGGTTGAGAAGCCCATGAAATGCACTGGAGTGAGACGATGTAGGAAGCAGGCGGTCTGTATGTGTGGCACTGGAAGTTTACAAACTCCGGCGCTCGCTCCCAAATTTGCAATAATTACCGTGTACCAGAGGTGGCAATCACCTCAGTCATACTGTGCAAACACACCAGTTCCTTGGATCCTTTTCTGAGTAAAGATGGTCAGATCATGCCAAAATCTGAGGAATCCTAGGAAGAGAGGGAACAAATTAATTTTTGCATGTGATCAGTATTCTGATTTGACTTTGATCTCTAGACACGGGAGTTTTCTGCATTAAGCTAGTTCTCCACGTAATTGCATGTGATAACCCTTTGTGTTTCGATCTAAACATTCCATAAACATAGTATGATTTCTGAAAGTTATCTAGGTTACTATTCTGCATTAAATATCTGTTCAAAAATATACAGGAGCAGGAATATTCTCACTGGATGTGAGTAACTCCTTTGACCTAGTCTCTTGAATATTATGCATTTAGGCTTGAGGAAAAATAGCAACGCTTGCCTCTCCTTCTCTTTGAAATTATTCTTCTTTATTATCAATACCAGTAGAAATCAACCACAGGGCTGGGTGGAATGGGAAAAGTGTCTCCTTTTTTTGCACCTGTGCCTCACCTCCACCCTTGTATCCTGCCATTATGCAAGTGTTGGAGGGCTAAACTGTGCATGGACCAGCTCAAAACTCCTCCAACAAAGCATGTCCCTCCTTAGCCCTAGCTCTGCACCTCAGGTGGCTCTTGGTGCAATTCTGTGGCGAGACAAGAATGTTTGCAAGCAGCAGATTACAATGGAATTGGTTCCTATCCACCATGCATCATCGCGTCTGCCACTGGAAAAGAGTTCCAGGCCTCTTTGAAGGTCCCCCTGTGTGAACTGTAGATGTAATACTCTCTCCTGAATGGGTCTTTGAGCTTGAATTAATTAATACCTGTAAAGTATGTAGTAGATTTAAGTCCTTTCGTAGTGACATTATAATATAGTTACAAGTCTTGGAATATCAGTGAAAATATAGGAAGCTTTAAAAAGAATATGCTGCTCAGGACAAAATTCTTCCCCCAGTGAGGAAAATGGCAGAATTCCCATTTTTATTGTTGCCCCTCTGAATTTCAGATATATTCTATAAATATGTTTAAATATCTTTAAAAATGTTCTATTTTGTTGCACCTTTTTTTACCTCTACACTGCAGAAAGGTTTTTGATCAGTCATTGAAAGATGTTTTTGTTTTTATTCCTACTTCTGCTGGACATTCTCTTTAAAGTCAGAGACAATCATTCCTTTAGTAACCATCAGTTTCTGGCCTGATTTTTTTGTACTGTAGATTGAGGGAATTTGTTTCATGTTAATAACTAGTGATGGTTAGTATTCAAAAAAAAAAAAAAAANAAAGGGCCATTGTTATTGCCCCGGAGCGCCGCGCAGCTCCGAGCCCGCACTGACGGCCCCAGCCGGAGGCAGCGTGGCGGCGGAGCCCGCGGCCCGGGCAGGGGAACCGCGGCCGGAGCACGGGAACCGCGGCCCGAGCACGGGAACCTCGGCCCGGGCACGGGAACCGCGGCCCGGGCAGGGGAACCGCGGCC
>VYXD01003817.1:568764-634022 GCA_013397195.1 Hylia prasina
TTTGTTTCATGTTAAAAACTAGGGAGGGTTAGTATTAAAAAAAAAAAAAAGAAAAAAAAAGAAAAAAAAAAAGACAATCTGTCTTGAAAAGATGTGTGGGGAGGAACTCTGCTTGAAAGTAGCAATTCCAAAAACAAATTTTAAAGCATCTCTTGCTCTCAATATTTCCACCAACAGGAAATGTCAATGTACTCCAAAAATCTTGCACATTTTGATATCACCATAAAAACGTATCTAATAAGGGATTTCTAACATAATTTATATTTAGATTTGAGCTGAAGTAATGGAGTTTTCGTGTATAAAAATATCAACAAGTATCATTAGGCTGCAATATTTTTATTATTTTGGCATGAATAAGACAAGGTGCAGATGAGAAACATACATCTTCACTAGTCTTTGGAAATATCTGAAATAATTGACTTGCTCAGTCTTCTGTGATGTCTTGGTGACCACTAACTGTGACAATTTGCATAATAGTCAACTCTTCACTTCTGTAGAGATAACTGTTTGTATCTGATTAAAATTAGGACTGTTTTAGTTCTCTTGACTTTTCTAGAAGTTGCAGTAATAGAGATTTGCTGTTATGCTTTAACCAAACAAATGCACACATGGGGATAACAATATGCTGAGTTTATGCAGATTTTACAACACAAATCTGAATAAAATACCCACTAATAGACCCTTAAGGAGTAATAAACACACATGAATTTTCCTTAGTTGCACTTTAAAGTGATTTTAACATACTACTAGACCTTAACAATAATATTTAATTGACAAGATTATGCATTTGTATGGATTGAAAAGGTGGTAGATCTCTAATTCCAAATGAACCATAAATTCACTTTTGCATAACATGTTTTATTTATTTCTCTGTAGCAGAGATGTTCTCCATCCCTCCTAGTGAGAGTTTCTTAAAATACAGACAATTTAAATAGATTTAATTACCATTTATCATACTCCTAACTTCATGAGATCATCCTTAGTTGAATTCTATATTTCCAGATAGTTAAGGAGCTAGATAAAAACAGGGCAACATAATGAGAAGCTAATAGAAATGAAATGATATCTAGTGTTTGAAACTGTTCTGTTTTCAGTGATGTTGTCAGTATTTTTCTGTAGCTTCCTTCTTGATTTCCCAAGTAGATGGAATTTAAGTTTATTTCAGTTTCAAAGTGGTAAAGAAAAAACATAATAAAAAATAAGGATCCTCTGTTTTGCTGTATGATCATGGTTACAATTTTCACATTTATGTTGTGGCCACTGCAGTAGACTTAAAGCTCCAAATCATGCTGATGCATTGGACAAATGGAAAAAAATGATAGGGGAAAAGAAAGCAAATAGCATTTACAATCCCTTTACAAATTCAATAATGGGCTACATACTTTTTTCATAGTATTTCCAGTCTGAAATGTTCTCACTTTGCAAGTCTATGGTATCTTTTTTACAGTTTATTTGCCAACGCTTCCCCTGGGATCCCATTGGCAGACATTTTCTCTGTGGCTCATGTACTTTCACTGAGAGGAAACATTTTTCAATTAGACTGTAGATAATTAGATGGCAGATAAATTAGAACACAGTATACCTCCCTACACAGACAGATCTCCAGCGGTTCTGTATTGCTAGCAGGAGCAGAAAGGAGTCTCTGAATAATTTTCAATGTGGGAGTTACATTGACATGATTATCAGTGTCCTAGCTATGACACAGTGACTGGGGGATCACTTTGGGTCTTCTGGAGCCCATCCACTTGTCTTTTCCTTCTCCTGCTGAGCCACAGGTGCTTCCCTGGGATTATTTCCTAGAGGGGATTTCTCACTTAAGTGTTTGGGTCCACCCTCAGGTGTCACCTTTACATCAGGGGATGCTGGGCATTGATGGCCATTAAGCCAAAGCCTGGGGAGTTTACCAGTTTCATTTCTGAGCCCAGAGCAAAAGGCTCAGCCACACTTGCACTCAAAGAAGCCAGATCCTTCACAAGTGAACTGGACAACTGACCCGGCCTTGCAGCCACTTTGCTTCACCAGAACAACACAAATGAAACAGCCACACCATTCAGCTGTGACCAAAGACACTTGCAAAAAAAAAAGAGAAATTATCGTACAATTCCTCTGCAGTTTTCCTAAACAGATCTTTTCTGGGATTGTGAAAGGGGTCAGTGATGGCATGAGTTCATTATGATATTGGCAGAGTTGGGGAGGAGATTTAAGCTCAAACCTGCAGAAATCTTAGCACGTAGCTGCTTTAAGCATTTACACAGTCCCTCTGACTTTCACATATTAAGTTTTCATAAAAGTCCCTACTTAATGCAAGATGCTGTTTGTGTTCTTGCAGTATCCCCCAAAATGACTTAGTCAAAATACAGTTTAAATTATCAAAGCTTCTAATATGTCTTCTCTCACAAAAACCAACAAAGCCCAACATGAGTTATTGAAATAAATAGAAATCTAACAGTGATATAAAAGTAGCAGTGCTGTGTATTGCATACAGACTATTTTAAATGCAGCTGAGGTAAATATATAGCATATATAGAATATTTAAAATCTTGCACTAATAGTTCTGGGAGCACAAACACTTGTTTCAGTACCATTAAGACTTATTTTAAAATGAATCAAGCTAGAATATAACCTGTTGAGCTATCAGTTATGGCCACTACAGTCTATCATATAAACGTATTTTGAGCAGTCTGAAAATGTACATCCTAACTTGATATATTGTCATTACCTGGAAATCTATTAGACTGTAGTTTCTAAATGAGAGACTAGAAAATTTCCAACACATTTTTACTATGGAAATTCAAAGCTCAGTGAGGGCTTAGGTTAAAGTTGTGGTCTGGGTGTACCAATTACTCAAGAAGTTAAGAAGTCTTAGGTAGAAATTAAAATTTAAACTATGAACACCCCAAACCTCCCTGTGAACAACTTAGGTTCTCAGAGCAGCAGTAACATCACACAAACAAAAGATTCTGTTTATCCTACTCTAAAGAAAAAAATGTCAATTCAGTAAATTCAAAGATTGGTTTCTCAGTTAACTTGTGTTGGAGTAGTCTGTTAGATGCAAAAAAACACCCCAAACCTCAAGATTTCCACAGTTTGAGAACAGGGTCCAGCAATCTAATTGGTTGAAGAAAGGGGTGACAATGATTTTAAATAGCAATGCTTTATACTAGTGCTGGGTGTAATAAAAAAGAAGAAAAACTTTGCAGAAGAGATAAAATATAAAAAGATGTCACTTTTGCTCTTTACTGAAGCAGATTGTGCAGGGAGAGGTGATTTGCAAAGTTTGATCTTCTAAAGGAAGAGGAATTCATCTGCCGTTATAGGGTGGGATTACTTCTGCTCTTGAAACCTGTGATCCTCATAGCTAAGCAGAAATGTGTGAGCTACATCTTTGCTTGCGGTGCTGCCACCCTTTTCTCTGAGTGCCTTTACTTCTCTACTTGCAAGGTTAATTGTTGTAGAGGCAGCTTTGGTTTTTAAAGATAAAACTCTTCCTCCTCTTCAATCTCACTAAATGTGCTGTGCTCCTTATCCAGAAGAGGCAGACCATTTTAATTCAAAGCATTATTTTTGTATAACATATCACTCTGGCTTACATTTTCCATGTAAAACACTATCAATGGCTTTTTAACAAGGAGGATTGTTCAGCCAACTTCTGAGATTATCACTCACAGAACCGTGGGACAAAGCACTGCAGATTTGCCCAGTTTATCAAACAGGCCACCAGCTTTTATTATTTCAGGGAGAATCAAATTGGAAGTTGCTTCTTGAACTAATCAGGGCTGATTTGCTCTAAAGTTGCTTCCTGACTTAGATCTCAGGCAAGGAAGTGCTGTAATCAGTTCCCAAGGGCCGTCAGAGTTGTGATGGGATATTAAAGGAATGGTGCACCACCTTTAAAGTGCTCCCTAATCTTGGCAGATTTTTATGTTTAACACAGTTAAACTGAGCTTATTGTATAGAAACAAAGATTAATTTCATGAGGTAGCTTTATGTAAGAGTCAAATGTACCTGAGGTAGCAGAACTGAATTTTGGAGAGAATATATTCCGGTCACCTCCAGGGTTTGTGCATTCAATTAAAAATACAGACTGGCAGAATTGTTCAAAATCAAACATTTACTATGCATCCAAAAAAAACCAAACAAAAAGCCAAAACAACAACAACAACAACAAAACACACACACACACACAAAACAACAAAAAAGACCAAACCCAAATAAACACCCAAAAAACACCCTCAAAAAAAAAAAAAATCCCAAAAAACAAACCAAAAAAAACCCCCCAAAAAATTCATGAAAGAGAAAATGAGTCCCCCTGAGTGTCTCTGCATATTAGCCCATAGCATGGGCTCTGCCAAGTTACTCTCTGACTGACTGCTGCAGATGCTCTTTCTCAAGTATTCTGAGTGAGATCTTTAGTGCGAGTCTTTGGGGACAAACAATAGCACCTGTTCCTCACAAGATAGCAGCCCAGTTAGTCCATTCATGTATCTTTAATGAAGCTCTGGGGCAGATGGCAAAAAATGGCATCATCAACGACTTAGCACAGAGGAGACAAAAGGGGAAAGTGCCGATCCAACAATGCGCTATTTTTACGAATGGTAAGAGACAGAGTCAGAGTGTTTCTTGGGCATCTGCTCCCGTCTTGGTTTTCAGAAAGACCTGAGGAACATCTCAGCAATTAAAATTTCTGGGCATGTAGCCGATTTTATGAAGTACACCAATCAACCCCTCCTCCCAATTTCTCTCCCCCTCAGTAAAATCAAACCCATCGTGTTCATAATAATAAAACTCTCAGGAATAGAAATTGTCAAAAAATTAAGGAGTTAATTGATTTTTTTGCATTCATTTTATATATTTAAAATCAGTGATCAGTGATACTTTTACATGCTCTTCCTTTTCAGTGCTTATTTGTGCTTTTCAGTTGACCTGTGCTGAAAATGGACACCTATGTATATAATAATTCTGTGTGAAACCAACACTTACGTAGGAATAGTATTTCATAGGTGCCAGAGGGAAGACCCGGGGGAGGGAATGGTGGCCTTTCAGTATGACCTTTTTTCAGTCTGTACAAGTCTCTTAATTGTAAATCTAAACTTATAGCCTAAATGTAACCTTTAGTCAAAGTTATGCTGATTTATATAGACTGAAGACCTGTTCCTGCAGAGTAGGAAGAATAGTAGTTAGCCAGAACTTGAAATGGTAATTCCCCACATGTATGGAAGTGTTTTTATTTGAGAGTTTAAACAAAATCTATACAGCTGAGTAGATCAAAATCTACATGAATGCATTGTAGGATTTTGTTATGATATGTTTCAAATTATCTTTATGACACAGTGGAGTGAAATATTGCAGTGGGTATGTTTGCACCTTCGCTCAAACCACAGCACTCTGATCTCTTCTGTGTCTTGTGAGGCTGTGTTGGAGCCTTGTACCTTTGCAGCCCTATGTAAATATTTTATGTGGGGGATATTTCTTATGATTTTGGCTCCATTTGATTAGATGTTATTTAGGGACTGCTGCAAACTTTTGCAAGTTATATTGCATTGAATTTCCCCCAGTACAGTTGCTTTTGTCAGACAAAGCCTGTGGTTTTGCTTTGCTGTCCTCATGTAGAGCCAATGTATAGAAACACCACACAGCAAAACCAGCACCATTTTATCAGAGCTGAATGCCTGTTCTGGGCACATGGGGATCAACTCCAATCTGACCAAGTTTAATGCATAACCTAAAACACACAGCCAGGCTTACCTCAGCTAAAATGAGAGAAATAGCTGCGTAAAGCTAGTTTCTTTCACGCCCCAGTGCCATAGCAGTAATTGCACAAAGACCTTTTTATTATAAGTTGATTTTCCTGAGGAATGGATTCAAAAAATACTGTAAAGTGTTTATTTTTTGCTTGACCTTTATTAACCTCCATCTTAGGGCTTTCCCAAGAGAAGAGTTGTTGGTAAATTAACCCTCATAGAGACACACAGTAGCATTTCTGCACTGCATCAATGGTTGTGAAAGTAATGGGGATATGACAAGAAAATTTGGCACTATTTAAACAATGTCATAGGTCAACATATGGGATTTGACCAAAAAGAGTTTTTAGGAATTAAATGCAAAAAATTGCTTGAAGTGTACTTTAAGGTTTTAATAGTGTTTAATTCCAGTGATTTATGGGGCAATGAAGGATTTTTTTTTTTTAATGCCTAACCCCCCCATTTTTTCCTACATTTACCAGCTTTGATATATAGAGCATTATATGTTTGCTTAACTGCTAATCAGAAAAATCATAGTCAAACCCTTGGGTTTGTCTGGGGTTAAGGAATGATGGATAAAAACTCTTTGAGATCCTAGCCATTGTCTCTGAAACACGGGTACCATAAATTAAAGAACTAGGAAATTACCATGTGGATTTAACAGGCATCATCCTATCACATAATTCTCTATATGTTGAATACAAATGCTAGTATAAGGAGAAGGATTTTTTTCCTTGTGCATGTTTGTGGTTTTTTGATACATTTATTACAGTCAAATTAAATTTGATATAGTAGGTTTTGTTCTGAAATGGTCTCTGAATGCAGCTCCATAATTACTAAGCTACATGATAGCACATAAAGCTATAAAACTGCTTCAACAGACAAGCAATTTATTTCTTATAGTGAGGTGTGTGTGGCAGAGTATGTTAGTTTATTTAGGAGCCAAGATGTTGGAGCCTTAAATCTTAAGAGTTGTGGTGTTAACTAGAAGAGTCTTTAGTACTCTGGTGAGATTTTGAAATAATATACCTGAGTTGTTGGTATTTATGTAAACAATACCATGTAAGATGTCAGAATTAAAATTTCCCTAAGATTACTAAAATCTGAACATGAAAGTAGATGCTGCAGTGTTAAGTTGCTTCTAAATGCTTGTCACTGTGCTGTCTGTATGTAGTGTACATACCACACTACTTTTAATAAAAAACTTTGGTATGTTTTGTACCATTTTACCTTGTGCCAGGACAGGGATAATTAATTGAAAACAAAAAAAGTAATAGAGGACCAGGAAGAAGTAGGGAAACGTGCAGTTCGCTGAGACTGTTACACCTTTGACACTGAGGGAGAACAATATTTGTGAGGGCTTTGATGTGATAATGTGAAGTTGGCAGGGATTGCATTAAGGTGAAGGTTCTGTGGGACTGTGTGAACGCAAGAACACTATCAGTGCTGGAGAAATACCTGTCAAGACAAATTTGTGCTATTTCTGATCAGAGGCTCTCTTCTGTTTAGCAGGTTCAGGGTCACATGCCTCCGCTCATGATCCCAATTTTTCCACACGACCAGCGGACGCTGGCAGCGGCTGCTGCAGCCCAGCAGGGATTCCTCTTCCCCCCAGGAATAACTTACAAGCCAGGTAAGCTCACAGGGATGCGAGGCTATTGCACATTTTGAGATGTTAACTGTAGCTTCTTGTGTGATCTCAGACACATTATACACAACAGGCATAGCTGGTTGGAAATTATGTGGAGCTTTTGCAACTTCACTTGGAAAAAAAAAAAACAACTCCTGAATTTCTGAAGGAGGTGAATGGACGATTGGTTATTGAACATCATGATTTTTTAAAACTTAATTTCCACAAAGTCATTTGCTTTAAATATAGTGGCCCACTTGCCTAGCAATTTGCATCTGGTCTGCATCTGCCCTATGAAAAGCCACATGTCTATGATTAATTCTGTTATCTTCAGTATATTTGTGTTTTGTGGCAAAATTCTTACTCTTTTGTTTGATTTCAATCTGGTAAATAAAAGGTTTCAGTAGTTCAAGTCCAGTCATCATGGAGACTCCTAACAGGTCACATAACCTTGCAGTGAAATATGTTTTGAGATGATTTAGCAAATGTTATGATTTCTTTCTTTTTTTCCTCTGAGTTTACAGGACTCCTGGGGAATTCAATTAGGGATATAATGGTTTGAAGCTACTTTCAGAGCGTCCTTGTAAACAGGGCTTTAAATGTTTAAAGACACTTTGCCAAAGGAATTCAATGTAGGAAGATATTTAAGTAAATAAAAGTCAACCTTATTTTCATTTGTACATTCTTTGTAAGTGACCTCAGTCCAGAAGCAGCAACCTTATTTTACTCATTAATAGTATTCTCTGTCAAGCTGCCTTTAGCATATTAACCTGATAACTAATAACTACAAAACATAAATAACGGTTTATTTTTTTATTCATTAAATATGAAACGTACAAAGTAAAGCATTGATCCTGTTCCCACTGATTTTAGTGGTGCTTTTGCTGTTGACTGTGACAGGAGCGGGGTCAAATACAAAGTGAGGGCTCATAACAGATGATATAAACAGCATGCTAATTAAAAGCCAGGTTGAAGCTAGAATCTTTTCTAGCAAGTTTACTTAATATTGCATGAAGTGGGGCCAAGCAGGATTTCAGCAAGTATTTCCGTTTGTTCCACTCCCCTCTGTCTCTTCAGTCCAGAGACCTTCCTCTTTGAGCACAGATTCTTTGTCTAGTTACCTTATTTTCAGCTTTTGAAATCCCAAAGTTCTTTTCCAATTTGGCAAACTGGTGCACTGTATGCTGGAACCAGTTACTGGGGCTCTGAAAGGCAGAGAGCTCTAGATGGTACAGGATGAGGGTTTTTCATACCCATCACTACCTCACAGCAGTTAGGGACCAAAGACAAAGGCTTGTCAGTTGTGGGAATTGCCTACAACGCCCTGGCTAAACCTTACTTCTCACAGACAAGAGAAAGCACATGCTTTCCTTGCTTTTCCTATTTTAATCTGAGATGCTTCTGAGTAGTGACTGCTAGTGACTGAGCTAATGGTTGTGCTGCCCCCTGAAAGGTGTTATGTTCAATCATGTTGTGTTAATTTTGGCTCTGTAGACTTCTTGGTACAAATATGACTTAGTAAGGAGAGTTGCCAGCATGTTTTCCTGAACATAACCAATTTTCTGGACTTATTCTACGGTGTTCCTCATAGTGCCTATCCAACTTGATCCTATTGGCCTCCTAACAAGGGGTGATGCAGCTTTAGGGCATTTTCTTACTTGCCAGAATGCAGAAAGAGGGATGTGTAACAAAAGTTAGGAGAATGAAATGCAGGAGGAGGCCTAGGCCTAGATATCTTGGAACACAGTGAAGCTGTTTGCTGATGTTAGTGGTTTAGTTCCAGATGATGCTAGTAAAAGGCCAGAAGTCACAATGATCTGATTACAACCAGTGGCTTTGAAGAAGTTAGAATATTTATATCTTTAACATATTTATTAAATTCTACTGCATGTGTTGCAAAGGTAGCTGGGCAGGTCAGTATCTTCTGTCAGAGACACATCATGATAAAAAAAAAAGCTGTAACTACTCTTGGTATTGATTAATTCCTATTTTCGGCACAGTAGTTAAGGAATTAATGAAACTGGAGATTAAGCTATACTCTTTCATAGAGAGGGTTCTTCAAAGTCATTTCTGAGGAATATTTATGAACTTCACTGCTACTACCTGTAATCTTCTACTTTTGTGAGAAATGAAACTTTCACCTGCAGAACTGTCAGTTTAGACTTGCTCGTACCTCTGAGGGAAGACAGGAGATGGGTTAACCCTTCAGACACTTACCATTTTCCTTTAGGTTGCATGTTTAGCTTCTCTTGCATTTTACTGCATTTTGACATCACCAAGTCTGGGTTTTGACCCTGCCAATTTTACTTGACATTCAGAAAATACAGTGTGAGGCATTCCAAATATAGGAGCAGTGGGGACTAAGTGCATTTGAAACTGACTGTGTCATGTAGGGAGCACTGAATATTGTATGCACAGTCACTTAATTTGTTTTGCCTGCAAAACAGGCTAGATGTAAGCTGGCTCCAAAGTGGGAGCAGTGCATCAGTGTTGGTGTGACAGGACAGCCAAGATGAGAAGTCCTGCCTTGATGTACAAGCAGAGGTATCATTATGTGTCCATGTCTATGCAGAAATATCTTCCTGGCCTAAATTGGAAACCAATTTCATGGCTGTTTAGTTCATTGCCAAGGTAGCAGTTACTGAATACTTTTGCAGATTTGCACACAAACACTAGGCCTTGGAAGAGTAAAATAATATTCTTTAACAAAATAGAGTAGTTTGTACACTCAACTGAAGGTCCTGTAGAAGAGAGGAGAATTTATTAGGTTCTGAGGCCCTTCCAGTGTATGTCTCCCTGCTCATGAACTTCTGAGCTCAGCAAGTCGTTATGAGCAGAAAGCTTAAGGACTTGTTGATACACAGCTATGATAAAGCCTGACAGGAGAAACTTCCCTTCTGCCTGGCAGAATCTATAACACTGAGATGGCTGAAACCCTCCCCCCCAAGTATTTTGGAGCTTTAGGAGGTGAAACAGGCCAAAGTTAGCAAGTGCTGATGACAAGTAATAATTGCATTAGAAAAAAAATCCCCAAAGTCCCATGCTTCCTTATGTATCTCAAAGTCATGTAATATAATTTTCCGGCATGGTAAGTACTAATTGAGAAATCAGAGCTGCATAGACCACCTAATTAATTTTTTATACATATTTCAGTATTTATACTGTATACCGGATTAATTAAAACTTTAGGGCGCTGTGCATCTCAAATGACTGTTGTGACTATTGACCTGCAGGCGTTTGACGAGCCTCGTAGAGTACCTGGTTGTGGGGGTTGCCACTTATTCCAGTGGGAAGCTGAGAGTGGCAGCTGTTAGGAAGCTAATACTTGCCCAGAGATGCTACGCACTTAATAGAATTATTTTGCATTCTGAGTACAGCAAAGCAACTGAGCTGGCTTTCTAACTGTGACCACCACACTTACTGCTTGGAACGGGTGGGCAACGTGGGTGCCATTACACCTCCTGTCCCACTGCAAATTTCCCTTCATTTAACCAACCACACGGATCCAGAAAAACTCAGTGGGCTGGAGTATCCTTGAACTTGATTAGTGTGTCCCCATTAATACCCTGGGTCAAGAGGACAAGGCAGTGAGTAGGATGAGGAAGATAAGGATAAGGAAGGGCAGTTCTCTCCTCCGTCTTTCAGTGACTAAAATATTACTTCGATCAAGTTTTGTGGCTGAGAGGGAACAGGGATGGAGGATGATGATGGAGTAAAGATATAAAGTAATGGTAGGTAGGAGCCAGACCATAAGTTGAACAGATCTCAAACACAGCTGTGATTTCCCCTAAGCAGAGAGTGGGAGGGCTGATATCCATGCCAGTTGCATAACGGCAGTCCGTGAGACTTCAAAATGGATGATCACTTTTGCTTAAAAATGTCTTGCAAAGATTTTGAGTCGTACCATTTCTTTACCACATCTGGAAAGTATCTCAGAAAAAGATTATTGAAAATGAAGACATTGAGTAGAGTAAAACTCAGTTTAGACAGGTTTGTTGAGTGATATGCTGCAGTATATTTTCAAAGATTTTTTTCATATTTCATACAAGGACAATATAAAACCCATTGTTAAAGTGGCTAAGAAACAGCCTCTATCTACCTACCTAGGTCATTCAGCTTTATGCACAAAAATAATTTACAAGAGATTTTGCTATGCTGCAATGCAAGGTGAAAATGGAAACTGTTTTCCTAGGCTGGTGGCAGAAACAGAGCCAACATTTTGGCCTAATTCTGTTTCTAGTTTTACTGGGGCAAATCAGAGAAAGTAATATTATTATGAAAAGCATGACAAACAAAACTGTCAGGCTTATTGTCATCAGGCTGGACTTCAGAACATTCCAATACTGTGAAATATTTGTCATCAAACTAATTAAACTCCTTGATTACTGTAGCTAATCCACATAACTCACATAATCTTAGATGTGCTGGATTTATCTGATATTTGACATTGCAATTTCCATTTGGAACAGGTCTTTCAGAAGTTTTTCCTAAAGCTATGAGGCAGTTTAGATTTTCCATAGCTAAATATTCTTTTTTTTAGGTAAGTAAGTAGGCTGGTCTTCCTCCTGGCGGGTGAAAACAGGAAGCACACACCAAATCCACTGTGTGCTGGGTTGGCCGTGTGTCTTTGCATGGCTTCATGAGTCCTTTTTCTAATGAAATTCCCCAGGACTGAGTTAAAGGCTGTCATGTGTCCCTTGCTGGGTTTTTTTGGTTGGAACAAGGACTTTGTAACCTCAGGATTTGTTGTAGCAATCATATGTGCCTCAGTCCTAAATATTGATGTAAAAGCTGGAAATGATGGCAGGCAGCTGGATATTGTCAGGTAGGACTTCGCACTGAAATGTGCAAATTTCATGATTTTGCAAACATTACCTGCAGACAGAAAAATGTGGGGGAAACTGGTTTTGCTGCAAGATGAGAATGGCAATGATGCAGAGCTGCAGCAAACCCTACACGGGACAAAGGCATAACTGAAGCAGGGCCATCAGACAGGGGAGATGCTGCATGGTATTCCCTTAGCCAGTTACCTCTGTTAACATCCTTCTCAACCCAGATGGCTCTGGACAAGCAAAATTCATGCCCTGTGTGGGAATACTGTGGGAGTGGCCATCTCCATCCCTGCAGTATCCCAACAGCACCTGGGGTATGCCTTCCACAGTCTACTCATTATGTCTGGAAGGATAGGGCCCGGGAATTGCTGATGTCTTGCAGCTCATCCAACTCCATTTCCTCTCATTCTCTGAGTGTGAGGAGAAAGATTTTAAGTTACAAACCCAAAATGGGGAAAACATCATCAAGCCAAAAGCCTTGTGTCTCAGATGAGGAGAGTCAGCTTATGTCTTACAATTGTGTTTTAGGAAAGTTGGGTAATAAAGCAGCATCTTCTCCCTACTCTTGAGTCTCACAAAAGCCAGACATCCTTCTTTCCTTACAGCTCACAAAGCCTTGATCTGGAAGGTAAGTCTATACATCTTATAAATAAAGTCTGCTAAGCTTCATCTTTTCATCCAAGACAAAAAGAAACATTTACATTATTTCTGTGTAGAATAACACAGCACAATTGCTCACTGCTTTTATTCATTTGGAAATGTTGCTCAACCTGACAAACGAAACAGAAGTCTGGCATAATTTTCCATGGCTTGTAAACACCAATTTATATATAAACAACAGCAGCCAAATGTAAATAGACAATCAGCACAGTAAGGAGATTGAAAAGATCAGTTTGCAAAACATGACAGATTTTCTTCTTCCAGCATTCTTCTCACTCCTGGTTATCAAAGGCCAGCACACACCAGTACCTAAGGCAGACCTGTTTGAACATGTTCTCCTGCCTTTTGTACAAATTTAAAAGAATGGATCCTCACGCAAGCATTCCAAATCAAGAAACAAATTTGAAGAAAAAATGCTACAATACATTAACTGATTTCTTGCCAAGACAGCTATGGAGGAGCTTCTTGATCCATTCTTGCACTGAGAAATTGAGAGGGGGAAATATGTACCTCTGTAATTAAAATTTAAAACCGGAGCATTCCTTGCATGCTCAGTCTGCTCAAAGGAGAAAGAAGTACCTTTGCTCTGCTTTTACTCCTCAGTATCAACAAAGTACTGCAGAGCTGAAGGAGTATTAATTTTTCCTCTCAGCACAAAGATGCTGCTGACATACCAGGACTTAGTCACAATTGAACACATTAAAAAGAGGGCAAAAAGGGACGGTATTGGGTTTTAATAACAGATAAATGGCATAACTCTATGATTATTCTTCTTCCTGCAACAAAGACAGCACTGTAGCCAGCAGGTGAGCAAGAGAACACTACAGGGTGTGGTGAAGATACTATTAAATTAACTGTGAAGCCAAAAACTCTGTGTGTGTGCGCGTGTGCGCATGTGGGTATAAAATATCTGGCTATTTCAAACCATAGGAGCATGACAGCTGTGAAAAAGGAGTGCCGCAGGGAATTCTTCTAGAGTTTGGTTTTTTAAAAAATATGTTTGACATGGAAAATGTTTTAGTACAAATAAAGCAACTGGTATTGAACTTAAAAAGTGTATGTGGAGGGGGAGGGAGAAAGAAGAGATTGCTGTGTGGAACAGGGATGAATAATTCATGATATTTAAAGAAAGAATGCCTCCGAAATGTTCTGCAAGGCAGTCCATGCTGATAAGTCGGATGGTTATTTCCCCCCCATTTAAAGCATCATTAATTCAACATCTTTGTGATTTTTTAAAAAAACCTTGTAAGATATTTCTGAAAGAAATGTTATTTAACTTAGATTAAGATCTTATTTATTCAGATAATTTCATAAAAATATTAAAGGGATGAGTGGAATTATTTAACCATAAAGAGACAGTTTAAGTACTTTAAGAAAATAATCTAGAAGTATTTTTTATTGGTTTCGTTTTTTTGAAGAAAAAAACCCAAACCCAACATCGTTGCACACTAAAATCAACCTCACAGAATGAGGAAAATAAGAGGAGATGTTTTGAACATTACTCCATAGGACACCAGTACAATATAGTGTTAGTGAATGCATTGTAGCAGAGCTCCATATGCAATCAGAATCCAATTGTTACTGGACTGTGTACAAGCACATACTGTGCTCAATGGCCTGATGAGGTATTATGGATATGATGCAAAGAGACCTTGTGGATTAGCTATGTACAATTTATTAAAAAAAAAGTGAAACAACTGAACATTTTAACTGAACTGGATACAGTAGAATTCAGGCGGCAAAAAGAATGAGTTCTGAGGAATCTGGTGACTGCAAAGATTTCAGTTATTATTATTTACTTGAGGACGTTGACAAAAAAAAATATAGTTCTTGGAATGTCCTGATTATATTATACTGGATTTCTGTATTTTCCCTTATTTCTACATTCTGCTTTCAGCATGGAAGAGTTTGTGTAAAATAGACTGATTATTGTAAAAATATCTAAAAAAACGCACAGCCTGTTAAAATGTAGCTTGCAGATAGTATATAACACTGATTTTAAGTAAGTAGCTGGAGCCAAAGTGATATTCCATTAAATCACAGTTTCTTATCCATCACTGTATTCGTTTTTATATTACAGATTAAATTGCTAAGCTATTTCAGCCTTCTTTCCTTCCTTACATTGACAAGAGTCCAAATGGCACTGTGTGTTGCACATCTATGGGAACACACGTAGCTATGCTATAAGACATCATGCTACAGTACTTAATTTGGAAATTTTAGTACCTGAACCTTCATGTAACAGAGCACCCATCCAATATATCAACTTCAGTAGGCCCCAGATCTAAGAGAAAATTAAAATTGTATTTCAAGCTGTATTAAGAGGTGATTTAATTTTGTTTTTCTCTATGACTATTTTAAAGGAATTGTCCCAAGACAGAGAACCCCAAAGCAAAACAAGAAACCTCAACCCGTGTTGAGCCAAATGAGTACCTGTCCCGGGAGCCACCTGACACTGAAAAGAAATTACCCTGGGTTAGACAGGACTGATATTTCTTGGGGATATAACAGATTTTTTTTTTTTTAAGGAACACATGGTGAAATCTATTTTTTTCCTCTGGGAGCTGCTGGGGTTTGCTGGGGTATCTTATCTGTGTGTCTGTGGTTGTAAGGCCCATTTTGTGCCCAGGCTTCCACGCTTGATTTGAACATCAGCTTTTGAAAATGAAAATCATAGGTATCGTGTTTTGCCAGTTTGCCTACCAGCTATCTGCTAACAAAAAAAAGTTCCAAGGGAGCATGGCAAGTCCGTGCCCAGCGAAGCCTTTTGTTTTTGCAGATGTTTAGGCTTAGAGGAGTGCCGTGGAGCACAGGCAATCCTAGGGCCTTGTTTGCACTTGTCTGCTGCTATTCTCTGCTCATTGTCTGAACCTGCACGCATTGTTCTCCCGACAGGTGATAACTACCCTGTGCAGTTCATTCCATCAACAATGGCAGCTGCTGCTGCTTCTGGACTCAGCCCTTTACAGCTCCAGGTATGTGCCAGAACAAAAAAATGTGGGATCGAAGCCAACATTTTAGGGGAAAACTGCTAACCAGCTGTATGCTAAATAATAGCCTGAATGTTAAATAATTTTTTTGAGCACAGCCCAGGAGGATTAACACCTTATGTACTTACAGTACAGCAACGTGCAGCCAACCTTGATACTGTGAGTGAAAGACATTGCTCTGTGTGTTTTATATTGGCAGTTAATGGTATTTTTTTATTTATATGAACAGTTGATAGGAGATAAGTTCAAAAATCTTTTTGTACTTTATTTTCATGTGGTCGCTCCTCTGTAGCTGCAATGCACTACGTATAATTGGACCAGTCAGTGTATCCAAAAAGAAGTGCATTATTGGGATTTTCTTTTTTTCCTTTTTTTTTTTTAAACTGTGTGGTGCTGACAATAAAATAAATTGCAAACACTTTTGGCCTCTCTATTTAGGTAATGTCAACCTTTCTGTGCATTAAGCTGGTCAGATGCCAAGCATGGTTAGGAGACTTAGTTTGGCCATTTATTTATTTTTGGCACATATAGAATGAAATGTTGTGAAAGAAAGATTTATGTGCCATATTATTAGCTAGCTTCTTGTGGCAAGAAGTTTTTAATTTCAGAAGAAAAGACACAACAATGTCATAAATAATGAAGAAACAGTCAAAAGCTTTCAGAGTTAAAATGTGTGGAAAGAAAGTGACAGTGAACATGAGAGGAAAGGCCATTAAAGATGCATGTAACTATTTGCAAGTAAACCTTTGAAACCCCTATTTGAGTTAGGTTGGAGTCAGGTTCAGAAGCAGAGTAGGAATAAATTGTGCCTAGAGTAGCAAAGTATTGCCATGCTAATATCTAAATATCTACTTTGCTTACCTTTCTGTGATTATATTATTTTCCCGAGGGACCAAAGCAAATTAAAAATCCTTTCCTCTTTACCCTATGATGATATTCTTGCCAAATTAACTTAGGGTAAGCAAAAATGGGAACAGAACTTGTTCATTGACCACTGTTCATTGGCGGTCTAGAGCTGACAAGGACTCCTTGAGCTTAGGTCTGAGCTAACCTAGAATCAACATTGAAAACAGCGAAAACACCCTGATCTGCAGGCAGAGGTCTCCGAAAAATAGTTTCGGGTCATAATAATATGATGTTAAGACTGTACCTTGGACAGGTTTGAAACCAAAGGGAAGTTTCTCAAAAGGAAGAATAACTGACTTTTGAAAGTCAGTATTTGACTACTTATTGAAGCAAAAGTCTCATTAGCTTTAGTTGGGAAAATACTGCCGAAATCAGCTTTGTGAATAGAGAGACTATTTTTGCTGCCTTTGAAATGCACTAAAACAAATAGTGAGCCTACACAAGACTGCAAGGCAGGAAAGGATGAAAACTGTTCAACTGTCAAAGAAATGGGATCTAAACCACAGACATTCCTGCTTCTTTTCTTTTGCATGATCCATTTGTAGCTTGACCCACATATTTGCACATCAGACTTGATCTGAACCTACAGCAATAATGCATTTTCATTAATTTGCAGAAATGATAGACTGAGTTGTTAAACATGACGAGAACAATTAGAGAGAAAACAACCAGCAAAAATGCATGCTAGTAAATTCAGAAACATTCAGGCTTGGGGGTTTGAATTCCCATTTTGATGTATTTGCTGTACAAGACTTTTTTGTTTGTTTGTTTCCCCCCTTCTATTTTGTTTGAATTTCATCTCTATGGGATTTCAAAACCTTTAATGTTTCATGGTTATAAGAGCTTAAATAACAGAGCACTTAACCTTTGGCTGATACCTGCTCATCAGATTGTTAAAGTGCCTGAACTAAATTTTATTTGCTCCTACTATGAATTTTCTCTTTGTGTCGATTCCTGTGTTCCCTAAATGAGCACTTATTTGGGTGTGTTTGTTAGAGAGAATTTGTTGTTATACCTGATGTGTCATGAAGCCTGTTAGGGGTGTAGCATTTCAGCTCATTTTTCTATCTTTGCTTCCCTTCCCCCTTCTTTCTCTGTTCTGCTTCCTTTCTTCCATGCACCCCACCCACTTATTTATTTACAAGAATGCTGTGACCATGGTATCTGAGTATTTCCCTAGTGCTTAAAAATACTGATCACAAAACTAATCTCTGTTCCTTTCAGCCACTGGGAGAAATAGCTAATTTATTTGCAGGTTTGGTTTTGTTTCTACATGTGAGTGTGTGTGTAATATCCATGTTTGGAGAACCCGGGGAGGGAAAGCTATCTCAAGTAAAAGAGTTTTGCAGTAGCTCTAACATTTCAACTTTACCAGGGCATTATTATTAATTCCAAAATTATTTTCTATCATCTGTGTCCAGCTAAGGAAATTCTGCCAGCTTCAATCTTGTAATCTACCCTTTTTTTTTCTGCTTATGTTTTCTTTTATTGGGATGATCATGCTTCAGGTAAGAGGTAGCAGCAAATTTGTCTTCTCATCTTCCTGTGTGTTAGGGCAACTTCTATGTAAACACCGACTCTAATAGCACAGAGAGCCATTTTTTACCTGGTACATCATGTAACAATAGCAATTATTTCACAGAGGATGTTTCTCCAGTGAGCAATTGCTAATTCATGATTTGCCTGTCTTATTCAAGCTATTAGCACGTTGGTATCAAAATGCACTTTCTCTGAATTCTACATTTCTGTTCACCAGTGGATTATGTATCTCCATAAGTTCAAAAAACTTTACTGAAATCATATGCAGCAGTTTCTCAAGTAACTAGTTTGACTTTCATGTCTCATGCATTAAAAAAAGAACAAGAAGAAAAAAAAGTTCTTCTCCAGCAACAGACCAGTTTGACCCATCTTCTCTTTAGATTTTGGATCACATTGATCAACTCATGATAAATACCATTAATATTCACTTGTAGCTTTCAGTATCCTGAAGTGATATACTAACTACCACACTTACATGTCAGTCCAAGTTCCTGAATTGGTGGCTTGTTCTGCTCTGGATTGATGCCAGATTGGTTTTTGATCTGTATACTGATCTCATGAAGGTGTCATTGACAATGTTGTTGATGAAGTGACTTAAAACTCTGTGTTCCATACTTCCAATTGACATCTCAGCCCCATCTCACCAGTTTCCACAACAAATCAGTCAAAAATTTAAAGAAATATGCATGATAGGACCAAGCCTTGTTAGGACTTTGGCATGAGAGGGGATCTAGATGATGAGGGAACAGTTTTCTAGGTATAGTCTGATCAGAAAAAAACAAGGTATTTCTGTTCACCCCTCTAGCCTCAAACAACTGAGAGTGAATAGTTTACAGATTTATTACCAAACACACCTGTGGCATAGTGGTGTGTGAAACAGTTCTGATACCTGTGTGAAGTGAAAGCTTCTTGCTTTAATTAGTCAGTATGAGCTGCAAAACCTGTCGATAATTTTCCTTTCTCTCCTTTTCACATACACCTTCTCTGGAGTTTCCCCCCTTTCCCATTTCCCCAAACTTTTCCCCAAGTTTTTAAATGGTTGCACTGATATTAACTGATTCTAGAGATGTGTGGCCAGAAATCTTGCTGAATGAGTGGACTTGATCACAAAATGTTTTTTTTCCAGCTCTCATGCTGCTGGTAGCAGTAACCTAGTGTCTGGGAAGTCACAGTGGTGGCAGAGGTGCCACCTGTCTGTCCTTACCTTCAAGCAAGGAATGTTACTATATGCCCTTTAGTGTTTAACCCCCCCAGCCTTCATTCTTACATATTTCTACAAAGCTGTCTGGGAGATAAATAAGGAAGTGTCGCAACTCTCTCAACCACGACTGATAAACTGTTGATAGAAATGGAAGCATTACAATGATGCTAGCTGGAGTTATTCCTAAACAAAGTGAACTCTAAGAAAAAAAAGCAAAACAAAAAAGCTCTGGTCCATAACTCTTTCCCCAAACTATTTGTGTAATTTGTCCTTCAGAATTTATCGCTTATAACACTAATGAACCTTGGCAAATCTTAACTATAGCTGCAGCTGTGTTCTTGAAACCTGAAGTTTTTATAATACAGTTTAAAAAAAAAAAAAAAGAGAAAATTTTAAGTAAACACATATTTGCCCATTTCTTTTCTGCCCTCTCATCTTATCCCTCTCCTCCATACTCTCTTCTACTTGCAGACAAAGTAAATGACCTTTTTTTATACTGCTGGGTGCAGATCCAGTGTGCTGCTGAAGCATTGCATAGCCTGCCTCAGGGGCACAATATTAGTAGAGGGAAGGCCAAAGAATGCTATTTTTAGTTGAACAGTTCAGCAGATGGAGGCATGAATACTCATATATCTGAAGGTTGAGGGGTTTGAACCATTAATTTTGATAATGTATTTAACCCTGGGAACAATCAGAAACTGTAACTCCAAGGTTACAATGCTTTTGACCTTTAGAGAACAGAGGGCACTTGGTACAGTAAACAATATATTACATTTCTACTTATTCCAATTCTCTCACACGTATAAATTTCAGGGCATAGTTGACATTTGCTTTCCTCAGCTATTTTAGTGCTGGTCCTCAAAGTAAGTCAAGAAGAATGTGCAGGAAAGAGGCCAATGTAACGCGACAGTCATGTAAATATGGCCTTTAAATAGCTAAGATGTTAAACGTGGCCCTTTATGAAGAAATATTATTCTCAGGAACCAGAATCCGGGTGACTTATTGTTTCAATGAAGAAGTTGTTTCAGCGGACAGCCGCTCTTACGGTGTCTCCTCTGTATGTTGTAACCTTAACATGATTTTTCAGCAGGGCTGATGTGATCTGATAGTGAGAGCTCACACTGGAGGTGATTTGGTCCCACACCATGCAAAGTGATGTACCTGCCTTATGTCTTACTAAATGATGCATGCTCCTCTTCAACAAATATAGCAGTTAAATATCACGCAGCTTAAGTATTTCTAATTAAAATATCTCCATGTGTCAGCATATTGGTAATGTATTATTTTAATCCATTTATTTTGTTTATGAAACAGTGACATATGTTTAGATTGTGAAATATATGAGCCTTAAAAATCACTTTATTGAAGAAAATTAATTTCTACAATGCTGTCTCAGTAATGTGTTCACTCACCCAGTCAGTTACTGGCAGGGCTGCCAGTCTTAATGTTGGTTAGACACAGTTTAACAGTTTTATCTGACATAACACTCTCGGATGTAGGCATTAATAATTTTTTCAAATGCAAAAAACCATGGGTTTTTCCATTTTTTTTCTTTCTTCCTTCCTTTTTTTTTTTTTCTCCCCTTTTTTTTTAACACAGCGAAGAATGGGGATTGGGTAAATATGAGAGATATTTGGTGAGACCAATAAAAATTAAAAGCAGCTAGTTACCTTTTCAAAGTTAGACACTGTAATTTGTTTGTCAGCGGGTAGATGTTTGGGTCAGCACTGTGAGTGAGTGACTGTCAGCGGGAATTCCTACAAGACAAGTAATTTCCCTCAATGTATTACTGACAGATTGCTCACTTCTTCGAATCACTAGAGAAAACAAACTTAATATTGTTACAGGCAGAGTTTCTGTCTTCATTAGCCTTATAGAATGATTTTATCTAGCATTCAAAGACTACTGAGCTCTAGGTGGACATATTTTAACAGAATGTTCCTTATTATGATACAGTGAATAGTGGTCTAAATTAAGGGGATGGTGTGTGCAAATTTCAGCATATGGAAGTAGTAAATTACATATTTTGGTCCTTTTCTTATGTAGAAATTTAGGCTGTAGCAGAGAAAGGAGAGAGGTCGAAAGAAGGTTTTATTAAGGCTCTGAGAGACCAAGCACGCCCTTTAATGGAGATAAAATTAAAAATATGCCAACCTTGCAATACTCAGGAAAATTTAATTAAAATCAATGAAATAGTTATACTTGTGCCTTTCCCTACTTGAATGTTTATGTCTCCGTATGTAATATCTGTGTTATCAAGTTGAATTATATCAGTGGCAGTATCAATGAAGATGATGTCATGGAGTCAATATTTTATCATATGACCTCTTTTCTTTGCAGAATTTCTTAGTACTCCATCTTCTCTTACTCCTTCGCATCTTCAGCCCTGAATTATCTGGCAAAGTGATTTTCATCAGGAAAGGACAGCTGATCAAAATTGAGACTTTTTGCAGTAAAATATCACTTACCATGAATA
Organism: Hylia prasina; assembly: GCA_013397195.1. NCBI lineage: Eukaryota > Metazoa > Chordata > Aves > Passeriformes > Sylviidae > Hylia > Hylia prasina. The sequence goes on from VYXD01003817.1 coordinate 590,740, forward strand.
TTTTTCCCCAGAAGGATTTTCCTAGCTCCCCAAGTAAATCACAGGGAAAAGGAGTTTCCCTCTTCTGTCCTAGCTGGCAAAAATGGGCAGACAAACAAACAGAGCCATTAGCTAGAGTAATCAGCCTGGTACAGCAGCAAGAGCCTTTTCTCACCCATTTCATGCCCTGCACCTCCAATAGCTGCTCTAAACAGCATGTCTTCGTTACACTCCTTCTTCTTGCTTACTGGAACGGTGTCATGTTATTTAATAAAAAAAATTATAGCAATGTTTAGGAAAGATTCTGTTCCTATCATCTGTGGCAGTTCCAGGCAAACCCAGGTCCATTCCTGGGCTGCAGGAAGGACAGTGGCTGCCAGAGCGTCACCCAGCCTGGCACAGCTCTCTTTCTGTTCCCTTCAGATACCCAACCCCTCCTCCACTTGGGAAAGGCTGCTGTCCTGTTCCTGCTCTTCTCTCCCAAGAGAGAAGACTTTTCAATCTGGCAGCTCGGGATCAGGCTCCTGGCAGGATTCCCACCTTTTGCACCCTTAGATCTCACCAAGCAGGACAGCTGCCTTCCAGGCCCATATGCTGTTCCTGGGAGAATTTGCCATTGAGATCCTAAGTGGCACAGACAGCAACTCACTTATCAGGAAACTTGTATGTTTAAAAGGATATCATGCTTATAGCCTGGATGGCAGGAGGTTTCCTGCATCTCTTCAGTCTATATCAAGGCAGAAACTGGAGCCCAAGTGACTGGGAGAGGCTGAGCCCCCAGCGTCAACAAGACGTTCCTGCTGCCTTAACCACTGGCTGCCCCTTGCTGAAAGCCCAGGCTCTATTTTAAAATCATTGTGCTTTGCAAAGCTGCCTCCCTGGGGTATGTATTCACTCAGAAGCCAGTAAGAAGCAAATAAGTTACTGCTGCATTTACTGACAGAGCACCAGAGGCACCAGTACTACAGAGTGCCATCAGGGGATGAGCACGTTTTTTAAAGCTCTTTTAAAACTGTGGCATCCCTTTGGGGAATTGGCTGACTGTGAGGCATACTCTGATAGTTGGATTCCTTCAAGCTTTCTTGAAATGTATATGGTGTGTGCCTTACAGGAATTAGCTGCAAGTGAATATGTTTCTGGAATTTTTTTATACTTCTGATAACCATAGAGCATATTGCTTGATTTGGCTACAAATTATAAACATTTTTTTCCTGTGATGGTGTTAACATGTTTGGTTGTTTAGGAACCAAGCAGAAACTGGATTAAAGACAAAAATATCTTTTAAGTTAGGTCTATGCACCAAGGAAAATAGTACACACCAGTATTACCATTTCATCCTGACTAATTGCTAGGGAAAAAGAAAACTTAATAACTCACCTTTCATCTGAACTAAAAGTTTGAAGAACAGGGGTGGTTTAGATTAGAGCTTCCAGATGTAAACTAACACACACGTGTGTGCTCAAAGGAAGCAGAAAAATTCTCCTAAAGGTGCCTGCACTGGAACTACATCATCACCTGCTTCATTTCTGAGGGCCTTTGATTAGAAGAGCATATGCCCTCCCGCTGGCCCAGTTAACAAAAAGAGGGAAATTCATAGCAGATGAGAAAAAACTCCTCAAGTTATGTAGATAACACTGTCACCAAGTTGAAGCGGCCTTACGGATGGTGAAATAGAAATGGTGTGGCCTTCAGTGCACTGCTTGTTTAAAATATGTTTGGTCTGTGATGTTTTTAGAATCCATATGATTGAGGAACTAGAAAAGTGTCCTGACTAGAAAGTATTGGATTCATCTGTCTATTCCTGAGGCTCAGCATGAAGGCTACATATGGCTGGAGGCACACCAGAAGGTTTGCATGTCAGTCCTGAAAAAGAGACAGGAGGGAGGAGCGTCTTCAGGCGTACAAGAAGAAAACACATCATGCTTAAATTTCAGTATTAAGGAATTGTTTGAGACTTGAAAGAATCTTTCACAAAATCTAGTGAAGTAGACATAAGCACGCATTTTGGTGTTGGGCATGAATTATAGCAAAGCATGAAAACAAATGGAAAAGTATTTCAGGTGTAGGAATGGTGAGAGTGTGCTGTCAGGTTCACTGGCATTTTTGGAAGTGAAGTGAGAAATCAAAGAGGCAAAGTCCTTTCAATGCAGTTGAATAATTTGTGCTATGCTCTAGACACAGAACAAGTCACCAGATTTAACCAGTTTACAGCGTTATTTAATAACATTCCTGTGAACTGTCCAGGGTAATTCATCCAGTCCAGGCCCTCTCTTCTGCTGTCTTCAATACCTGGGGGTTGTTCAGGCCTCATAACCTATTTAACCCAGTCCCAGCACTGCTGCTGAAGTATCCTCACACCCACTGCAGTTCAGAAAGCACAGCAATCTTATGCCAAATTCGCATTTACTGGTGTAAAATACATCATCTTGCAATGAATTTATAATAGTAAGTTCCCAGTTACCTGGTTTTGAGGTGCAAATGTGATTTTTTTTTCCTTAGATGTAATTTTTATAAGTCCATTTGAATATGTTTTGCATAATTTTGTGTGTACTTCCTATAAGGAAATTGTTTAATTTTCCTTGAAGGTGCATGAAAGTTCAAAATATACGGTGAAAGATCAGTGTGAACGATCTGCTAAGCAACCTGCAAAGCACAATTATTTCTAATGCTTTAAAATACCGGTAAGCGGGGCTTGTTTTCTGCCTCACAAAGAAAACATTTCACTGTTTTCTGCATTTAAATATACATTTTAACTATGTTGACTTATCAGGTAACGCAGCAGGCTGAACAGGGACAAACCATTTTTAATGGTATGTTAATTGAATGGGATGCTAGAGATGCACCTGAGTGACTTTTTTTCCCAGATGTGCCCCAGCTGACTGATAAAGCTTCTCCTGATCAGTAGAGCCAGTATATATTTATTATATCCTCGTCTTCTGTCCATTTTTGCTAGTGAAAATTGTAGAATGGCTGCGAGCTACCACATGAACTGTCTCTCTTATGAAAGTAGGAAAACATTGCAGTTTCAAATCCCAAGCAGCACTTTCAAATATTCAGCTCTTAAATGTAGAGTTGCCTCGGCATCTTCTCACAAGATGGGGATTCTGATGTGGGAATTGAGAGAGGCAGTTTAAATGGGATTCTTCCTTTTTCCTGACTTGCACCCGTTTATTGTGGTGGTGGTGTCTCATTATTCTGTCATGGGAGCATGCAGGAATTTAATTGTAGAGCTTTTGCCTCTCAGTGTGCTTAGCAGTGGTGAGTGAGCATTCAAGTTTCCTTGTTCTGTGTCTGTACAGTTCTGCAAAGGAAATACTGCAGTCATCATGTTAGACAATTTCTCCATCTGTATGGTCAGAGAGTGAATGAACCCACCAATCTATGCCAGATTTTATAACGTATATCCAGAGAATGTTTATTGCCCCTTATTTTTTTTCCCCATGTCCTGATTTACTTTTTTCTTGCTTATGCCTCAGTTTTCCTTTGTGCCACCAGGGTGACAGACCTAGAATGTGTACTCTAGATTGCACAAGCATCTCCTATAGGAATAGGAGAATAATTATGTTTTTAGACCCCTTCAGCTAAGATTGTCTGCATTACTGGCAGTCATACCAGTGACGTGGACATGTGCTCACTAGGAAACCCATTCACCAACTCATTTCACACAGCTCAACAAGCAGTTACTCATAATTGCTTGTAATCCTGCTGACATGAGACTGAATGAAACTCCTGACTTTTCTCACAAAGCCCATCTATGTGTTAACGTTTTTTGAAAGAAATATCAGAAATTCTGAAATGCAAAATTTGATAAGCTTTGATAGCTATCATCCCTTCAGCAAATTTACTATAATTAATTGGTTTTCAGTCATATAATTTTTCTCCCCTTATCATGGGAGTCCCCTTTTCTTTTTACTCTAGCTTTAGTGCAGAAGACATTTCTGTAGGTAAAGTGCATGAAACTATCTGAATTTGTGAGGTAGCTACTTTTCATATAGACCTTTCACATTTATTGTTAAAAATACTGCATGTTAGCAGTAAGGAATAAAACCCAGATTTTTAAGGAAGGGCTTCTGAAAGAATACTAGAAAACATTTTAAATTCTTTTTATGAATAATCTGATTTACAGTGTCACCAGAGAAGGTAATACTGGGATAGCATAAAGTGAATGAAAAAACCTGCACTCAGATGCAACCATCTGGTTATATTTTCATATTTTTCTGATAGATCTGGTTATATTTTACTTTAAGTAAGTACTGCTTATTCACTTTCTTTGGATATAAGGGAAGGACTTTAAACCACCAGAACCTTTGTTTGCAGGTATGTTTGGAGCCATGCTGCCTGGTCCTTGCTTGCTTTCCTAGGTGAGCTCGTTAGTCTATTACCTTTAGTGCCATCTAAGGAAGAATTTATGCTACAAAAATGCCAACAGTAAATTCTAATAGTAGCAAACACAGAGAAATCACATACAGATTTATCTTTAACATTTCACATTTTTTTCTTGAAAAACATAATCTTGAAACTTGAAATTACTTTTTCAAGCAAATACAGTTGTCCTATGCTTTCAAGCAAAGGTATCTAAACAGATCGTCTCGTAGTTATTTTGTAAGATAATAAATAATGTTGAAGATTTTTTTGCAAATTTTCAAGATGTGTAATACAATATATAATCTGAGAGAACAACACAGATAAGGCTATTGTGTTCTTTCCTGTGCATCGTAAATAACAGGAGAATTGTGATCAAAAAGTAGCATATCAGTCATCTGACAGCATTAAATGAAGGAATGCAAATCTTTGTGCTTAAGAAAAAGGTTTTACTGATGTTTCTCCTGTCTTCCTGCAGAGGAAATAGCTATAGATATTTGATGAAGTATTTTTTTCTTGATATTTACAATATTTTATTAGAACAGTGGTGTTATTAATGCCCACATTTATCTTTACTAGGAATTCCTGATGGTTGTATGCAGATGTACCTAGTTCAAGTGCTGTGGTATTGCAGCAGCAGTGGATCCATTTCAGGAGGAGCGCAGGGGAGGTGGTGACTTGTTCAGGCACATAGAGGGTGGGAGTGTTTAAATGGAAGGTCTGAGAGATGATTCTTCCTTCCTGGGTCCAGGTGCTCACCCCATGCCTAGGTGGGACACTGAAGTATTCACTGCCTCCCACCCTCCTGAGGTGAGCTGTGTCCCAGGCTGGCCAGGGAAAGGGTGAGCTGGGAGGTTGCACTGTGAGAGTGCAAGACTCCTGGTTTAACAGCCTCTCATTAGGCCCTCCTCCAGAGAAAAAAATACAGCAGGAAAAAAAGAGGCGCTCTCAGTTTGGGCTTTGATCTTGCTTTCATAAACAACTCAAAGAATTTGCATGGGAGCAGGCAACTATCCCATTATTGTTGCTAGCGAAAATACAAGAGAATAGATACACAAAGTGGAAGAGATGAGAACAGTTAGCGCTCCTTTATTCCTTGTCAGGACTTAATCTAGATCAACTAAAATGTTTGCTGTTTTTGTCATGCCTCACGATAAAATGTCAATGTTTACATGCTCCTTTCTTTTAGACAAAAGATGCTTATTGTTTTTTGAGCCCCTGGGTTGCTGTCTATAGGAAATTATAAATATGTAGGAGATGCCTAAGTTTGCCTCATTTTTAAGTTACGTTTTTGACTGTTTTTTTTTTTCTTTTTTATAAAGAGCCGGTTGCTGTAACCGCAACAAGCACTTTGTGTTGCGTGCTTCTGTGCTTTTCCTTATTTTCATCCTTTTCTTACACCATCAAGAACTGAACCAGAGCGAGGTTAGCAAGATGAGAAGCTAATGTGTTATGGGCCGTTGCCCCACTAGGGGGAAAAACGCTGAGCATACGCCGCGTATAAAGAAGCCTTTTTTTTTTTTTTTTTTTTTTTTTAAATTATCATGTTGTCCTTCCTGATATCTGCTTGACACAGAGTTTTTTTAGGGGTATGCGTACAGCGAGCTGTGCAACTGCAGCATTTCACTCCCAGCCTCCCTTGCTGCCCTACTCCGCGCGCGTATCGGGCAGGTTGTGCGCCAGCAGATGAAGCAGATGTTGGGGCCATACTGGAACGGAGCGGCATGCTGCATCAGGACCTGGAGATTCCTCTTGACATCTGGATGCTGCTGGGCTGGGAAGCCTGCCTTGGGCCGGGAGGCTGGAGGAGCCCTGTGGCAGTAAACATAGGGTCCTCGCTGCGCTTTAAGCGATTAGTGCACTGGAGCAGCAATAATGCTGAATTATCGCTTGGTTGCGTTCTTCTAAGGAATCTTGGGACAAAGGGATAGTCAAGGAGGAGTATTTACGGTAAAGTCATGTTCAGAAAGACAAGACTAATTGCCATGTGTTAAAAAGATTGCTTTCAACTGATAGTAAAATTATTATGAGTACTTTAGGAAACTTTTTTTTACAGAGCAGCAAACAAATAGCTTGCACAAAAACCTCCCTTTTTAATTTTAAATCACTAAGATGAAAAAACGACAATTTCAGCTACTTTCCAATTTCATGCTCTAGTCAAATTGCGACGAACAGACAACAAAATGTGACTGAATACATGAAATTGTAGGTAAACTAATGTGCATGCCTAGTAGAGACAAAAATGTGAACTTCTAATAGCTGCAGGGAAGAATATTAGGTATGGAAGCTGTCGGACTTATGCATCGACTCTTTATAGTTTCACTTTATCAAGTCGAAAATTCTGCTGTATGTGCTGCTACAGCCTAAATTGTCTGCTGCTGCACTTTTCTTTATGATGTGTGTTATTTAAACACAATAGACCTAGTATATTGCATGGAAATAGGTGTTTAATGGTTAGTGATTACTGGCTGTTGGATAAAATAGCATTTAGCATGGTTGTCCTCCTCGTTTCTCCCAGTAAATTTTTTATTGTTAAGAGCAATGTGTTTAAACAAGGGCCCTCCCAAACAGAATACAGCTTTTTGGAGAGCATGAGGTAATATTTGAAGAAGACCAGTTTGTTGCTCTCATTTAACCTCCAGTATTCTGAAGGGGTTATATTTAATTAACACTGGCTAAAGGCCTGACCTAAGAGGCAACCAAAAGTGATTGAACTGCATTTTCAGATCTAGGCTGTAATCTGTTGGGAAAGGAAAAATAATAATAATAATAATAATAAAAAATTTAGAAAGCACCATTTACTGAAATTCTTTCTAACTAAGCTGTATTTCAATGGGCCATTTAATGCTCAGATGGACAAAGGTATTACTTCAGTCATTGAATTGTATCAAACCCTTCCTCAGAGGCCCAGTTTAAAAACTCTACAGGAAAAGTGGCTTAGCATCATATTCTCAGAAGACCAACACTCAGTCTGTTTGGAAAGGGGGAAAAAAAATAGAAAGAGTGAAATGAGGTGTGACATGGCCGTCAAGTCAGTGAGGATTTTTTGCCTCTCCTTCCAGTCTGTGGCTTAGCAAGGGAGTTGTTCTTCAGAAAGTAAGAGTTCCGTATTGACACAGAAGGTCTTCAATTCTGTATATAAGTTTTTAAAATTGTTTTTGCTTTGTTTTGGTTATTTGTGTTTTGGTAGCTGTTACTCTGTTCCCCTTGTTAGCTTTTGGCCAACCTTTTGTTCTTTTCGAATATGGCAGAAATTTAGGTTTCTCTCTAGGGGACTGAGGATCAGTACCTATACTTTACAGGGTTAGTTTTTTGAATTGGTGACACTAGAAAAAATGATTTAAACATCAGGCTCTCTGACACTGTGAGATGAGTAGCCACTTTCTTTTAATAGACACAATGTTACATATATTCTATGGCGATATAAAATATCTAATGTACTGTCTGAACTTTAGTTGTGTAAAAATTTCAGGATATATTTTTGAATTTATTTTTTTTTCAGAATGTGGACTTTTCTTTCACTGTTTTCATGCTGTCTCATGAAAACTTCCCGCGAGCTTCCTAGATTGATGGGGTGACATTTTATCTTGAAAACTTGTCAAGGTGCTGTAAAACTAATAAACCATCAGCTTTACATCCTAAGATAAAAAAACCACAATACTACAGAGACAACTAACTGCCAGGTGCCAAATTATCTACATCGTCTTAGCCACTTGCAGTGATTGATAATTTATTTGAGCCCTAAGCATTCTTTCTTGGCTTTGTCCACAGCTTTACAGTAAATAGATTGTGAACAGGCAGTTGCTGAGATATTGTATCTAATTGTCATAATTCAATGCAATCAAAGCCATTTGACTTCTGAGGGGCAGGGATGATGCCTGCATGAGAGATCCTGCATTCAGGCAGCAAAGCAGAGAGAGCTGTTTTGATGGCCATTTCTAATTCATTGTGTCAAAGCAGGAGGAGGTCAAAAGAACAAGAAATACAGTTTGCAAACAAAACAGAAGTGATCTTAAGAGCACCTTAATGCACATATGCCTGAAGGCAAGTTAGTTCTTTATTGCACTGGTGCATGTGTTTTAAGTCTGTAACATTTCTCCAAATTTACATGACTGTAACTGAGAGAGACTTTGGGTTGGATGTCTGTGCTGCCAGGCCATGGTGAGAAAAAGGTGGGGATAGGAAAAAGTGAGTAAGGCTCTAAACATGGATCTTGCTGCAGGTGTCTTCTCATTCCACATTCTTCCCTTGTGTTTTTGGGTGGGTTTTTTTTTTTTGGTTTGGGTGTTTGTTTTTTTTTATTGTTGTTGCTGTGTTTTTAAAATTTGTTTCTGGTTTTTTGATTTTATGAGGATGTTGTTGTTGGTTTTTTGTTTGTTTTGGGGTTTTGGTTAGTTTGTTTCTTTTTTTTCCCCCCAGAACATCAGCATCACCCTTGGGGATAAAAAGTATTATCTGTAGTACCTTAATTTTAGAAAAGGCAATGTTAATAACTTTTAACAAAAACCTAGTAAAGTGTTGATTTAATCTTCAGTTTACATTTCCCCTCACATTATAAATTTAAGTAGATATTTTATAACTGACAATACCTATTCAGTCTCCCCCCATCTTATGATGAATGAACCCAAACTTAAAATAATAGTGCAGGAACCACAGCCTGCAGGAATAGGTCATGGACAAAAAGAGCTATCATTTCTTCAGAACACATGCCAATGTGGTTTGTTAGTCCATTTGTATTTTGAGCAGGACCTATTGTTTATGTGGGGCTCCTCTATGAAGTAAGGCAAATTTTCTTCTCCAAAAGATGAAGCGAGAAATGAAAAACTATGAAGGGTAGATATGTTTTGGCTAATTATATTCCTCAGAAGAAGTCTGGGTCTTTGTCACTGACTTATTATACAGATCCTCTTAACATCTGTCCAGCAGACTGTGGACTTTATTAACAGACAAGAGACCCACCAGATTTAGAGCCTGCTGGGTGCGTCTTCATCTTCACAGCTGTGGATTAACTCAGACTTTCCAGAAGAGGACAACCATATGGGATAATTGGTGTCATTGGGTAGCTAAAAAAAATATGAAGAAACAAATGTCGTCCAAACACAATCCACTGTTTTTACAGCCACAATTACTAGTCTGTTTAAGAAATAAGAAAGGCAGCATTACACTAAAAAAAGAAAATCTATTCATATCTGTGTGGGAACCTAATCAGGCTCTTGTTTCCAATGACGATGGCTCCACAGTCGCACCAGGTCTGCAACAAGAATGCTCCTTTTGTGTGCCGATAATGTGGAAGCGATAAAATTTCCTATAAGAGACATATGTGTTTACATCATGAGATGTGTTGTTTGACAAAACGCTTTGTTCTCTGCATATTTTCCACGCAGAGTTTCATGCTGGGTTGTTTTGCTGGAAAGCTTTGATTAGCTAGAATTAGTTGCTGAAGTAAAATAGACACTTTTGTTTTATGAGTCCTCTTGCTGAGCTGTAAATTATAGTAAAACATATAAGGAGTGACAGAAAGAAGTGCTGATTTGAACCTCTGACCCATGATCGGCATAAAAACATAAGATAACTCTTTCAAAGGACTACTGAGAGCCATAAATATTCCATGGTCCACTTAAAGTTAGGCCCTTTTAACAAAATAAAGCTGTTATTTTGCAGTACTGCAACAATACGTGCTGCAGTATCTGAAATGTGTAGAGATTCTTTTATTTTCGGTTTGGGCTGGCCATTAGCCACAGCAGGGCAGCAGAAGAGATGAGAGTGATTTTTCTTTTTCTGAACCAGTGCAATGAATTTGTGGTCAGTGAAAGGAGCTGGGACCGGCAGACACTCAGTGGTGAAATTAGGTAACTGTTCCTTTGCTGCTTGAGAGTGAAGCCATACAGGCATGTAGGAGACAGGAGCTGAGGGGAATTAGGGCCACATAAAAATTTCCCTTGGCATAATATACAATAGCAGCTGACAGACACTGAAATTACTGGTGTTAATAGTTAAAAAAAAAAGCAAAAAAAGAAAAAAAAGAAAGAAAAAAGAAAAAAAAACCCCAACAAACTAGCTAAAAGCTCTGAAGTGAACGAATATGAATAACTGGTAAAATCATTATTTAGATAAGAAAGAATGTTTTTTCAGTGCACAGATGAATGTAAAGGGAAAAATGAACACCTCTAACTTTGCCTGTGACTCCAAAATGTATTATTTGTATTTTCACAAATACAGTTAGTTTGTTTGCACATACTGGGTCTTAATAAATCGGAGAGCACATTAGTCAGCAAGCGCATAAATAATCACGGCAACAATCTTTGTTATTATGACATTAGTTATGATAATTCATTAGCTGCCTGTTTGTGTTGCACCTCAACGCCTTTTTGCAGAGGTATTTGGTGTATTAGGGGAAGATGTAGAGAATATTCACGCTTTCTAATGCTGAGCAGACTCTGCAGGAGAGTGATCTATGGGTGTTTAAAATCAGAACATTATGTCCACTGTGGACATGTTAGACATGAGAAAACAGGGAAAGAAAAAATGGTGCTGTAACAAGCAAACTATGCACATCTTTATAACACTTGGATTCTGTAGAGAAACAGAAGTATTCTCAATAATTATTACTTTTTATTTATCATGTTGCTAAATTAGACACTTTTTTCCCTAATTTTTATTTCAATTTCATGTAGCTCTGCTTGATGAGCACCCTTTCAGATATACCCATGTAGAGCCAAATAAGTCTCAGTTACTCAGCATAACATTCTGAGTTTAGATGATGCATACTTGTTGGTTCTTAAATGCTAAGTTGTTTATTATTTATGTGGTGGCACACATGACAATGAGAGTCTGGTCCACTGTCCCGAAAGATCTGTAAAACTCACCTTATTTTGCTTTGTTAGCATTTTTCTTAGAAAACTTGAGGAAATGCTTCTGAGACATCTAAATTTCATCATCATAAATTTATAAAATACACTATTGTAATAGGTAACAGAAACAAAAGCAAACATACTTTTGGCATAAAATATTCAGTCTTGAAGACATCTTGGTTTTTTCAGCAAAAGCTTTGATTTTTCCAAGTTTTAGATGTTTAAATTCAACTAAGTGTTGCTTTCATGTATATGTAGAATTCCTTTACAATTTTATGCTCACCTTTCCTTGTCTTCCTCCTCTTCCTCCTCCTCCTTTTGTGTGGAGAGCCCTGCTAGGACACAGCTGCTGAGCCTTGGAAGGTGTTTTCCTGGTGATGGCATCTGGCTCCTTGGCAGACTCCGTAGCTGCCTTCAAGTTGTCCCTGGGTTGTCACATGGTTAAGCTGCTGATGGGTTACTTAGGCTGTCTTGTGGTTCTGGATGTTGTTTGCTGTTAGGCCACCTTTCATCCTGAACATCTACATAGGAAGAATCTTAAAAAAAGGAGAAAAGCAATCCTTTTGGGTGGTGGAAATGTTTTTCTTCATATATATACACATATATACATAAGCCTATAATCCCATTTCTTACCTTGATGTTGTAGTGTTAGTCACAATATATTTGGTGCAAAAGACATGTCAATGCAAAAAAAATTATATTTATATATGAAAATGGGAAGGAATGAGTACAATTAACATTATTTTAGAAGCAGTTCTTGCATTTAGGTTAAGAGGTGTCTGAAATTTTGGAGTTGGATATTTATGCTTCTACACTGCTTTCTGAAAAGTTGCCTTTCCTGAGCTGCTGAGGGTTATAGCAGTGACACTGGGCTCAGGTCAGCACTTAAACTTTATTTCCATAGTTATTATCTGTGACACCCAAAACATGGGTGTGAACACTAATCTGTTCTTCCTCCAAACAAAAGAAAAACTTTTTCAAACTGAAACTCTCTTTCCTTTAGTGTTTGACATTAAATTTTTTTCAAACACCACTACACCAATAATTAAAAACAAGCAGTCCCACTAAAGGTGAGAGTTTTTTGTTTGCAGTAGCTTCCTTTCAGAAATGTGTGCTGGAAATAGTGAAGATGTTGCTGGTTTTGTTGAACTTGTAAAAGCCCTTTGTCATCAGATAGCTATAAGTATTATTATTGCATGTTATGTACTCGGAAGGAAAATGCTGGTATTATAGCTTTGCAATGCTACTTGCTAAATATACTATGGAAAAAATAACTGCATTACCTCTTGTAGTGCAGGATTTCAACAGCACTTGCAGTCACTCCTTAGAGTTTTTCATCTTTAGAAACCAAATTACTCATTGTCTAAATAGCTGAACTTTCATCTCTATAAATAAGATATTTCAGCTTTGCACAATTCATTTAAAATGCTGACAAATAAGGATTCTCACTTGATTCTCAGTAGCTTTATTGTTCAGTTTCATTTACTGTAGCAAATGTATTTGTTGAAGATGTAACATAGGGCTTCCATTTTTAGTAATGTAAGACTTCAGAATTAATCAGGGTTCATAAAATTTAGCATTTTTCCCAAGAAAAGAAAATAAAAGGGTGAAAGTTTCTAGAACAGATCCTTCTTTCTACTTCAAGCAAGCCACTTTCTACTGAAATTCTTTGTGATGCATGTTCCAAGTACACCCATTGCATTTTATTGTACTGGGCCAGTCCTCATCACCACACTTCAATAATCTGCTGCACTGAGTATTGCAACCACTCTTTTTCTTATCTCCATGTTTCACACATGGCTTTCTTATAGTTGCTTCAGAGTTCTGCTGCAAAAATAACATCTGAATTATATCCCCACAGCTGTGACCAAATGCTCCCTCACCAGAGAGTCAGTTGAAATGTCTCCAGCCCTTGCCTTTCTGTTCCTGTATATATGAGTGCAACTGGTCTCTCCATTTCCTCCCTGAAATTGTATATCTGAAGGAGCTCCCTCTCTTCTGTGCAGCAGCTGATCGCTTCCTCTTTATTGAAGCATCTTCTCAAAATCAATTTTCTCCCTAGGGCCTGTCCTTGATTCTCCCCTGGTAAAAGGGTTATGATGTGGATGTGGCACTTCGGGGACATTTTTTAGTGGGTGAACATGGCAGGGCAAGGCTAATGCTTGGGGACCTGATGGTCTTAAAGGTTGTTTCAACTTTAGTGATTTTATGGCCTATTCTGTTTTCCTCACCATGTGCCTCTTCTGTAACATTTAATTCTCAAAATTCTTCACTCTTATTTGTTCTTTTGGACACAGGTGATGCAGCCTAAGAGAAAAATGTGAATGTTCCTGCTGCAAAAAAAGGGAAAACATGTGGTGCATAGGAAGCTTTCCTCTGTTCTTATTAGCCATGCTCAGTGTCATTCGGCAGAGAATGTGTCACAGACCTACGTGTAAGAGAAAAGTCATAGGGAAAGGGGCTTGAGCTGATGAAAGAGTTTTGATTATTGAAAGCTAGCTGGAAAAACTAGATGAAAAAATGTTGAAAACTTTTGAGAGCAATGTGTGAACCTAAGGCCTTTGTCTTCTGGCAAGGCATGAATAAATACTGGCAGTGAGGGCAATTATGCTTCCGTGTTATGAAAATATCTCACAAAGGCATTTTGAAGATTAGATGGCATTAGAAAAGGTTTTAACATTTGGATCAGTCAAGATGGTCTATTATTAGCTCATAGCTTTTTAGATAAATTCTACATTGTGGATGATACTTTTTTATAAGAAAAGTGAAATCAAAATAATTCATCAGATTGTGTAGGCAATTTCTGAAGTAGAAAACATCATCACTGTCACAACAGAATTATTATTTTTGTTTATTGTTCAATTCTTTTTGACTTGTTATAGCTCTAAGCCCTAACAAAGGCTTAGTGTGAACTCCACCATTTCCAGGTAAAAAAATCAGTATGTGCTTGTGCTGTTCTGTACACATGCTGAGTACGGCACTCTCCTACTTGTTTGAAATTTTTTTTAACTAGATGAACATCATTCAGACTCATAGTGAACTCCAACTTTCATAAATTCCCCTCGGATTTTTAGTCTATTACAGCTGGAATAGAGTTTTAGTAACAAGTGCTTAAGACTGTGAGCCTGTAAGTTCATAGGTGCTTAAATGTGAGACTTGCCACTGCCCTGAGACTCGTGGCATTTCAAAATCTCACCCTTAGGTGTCAAATCTGATATTAGAAGAAGCCTGGTTCTAAAAACTGCAAAGCTGCATCCTTGTTTGTTATATACCTTAGGTAAGGTGGGTTTGAAAATTGTTAACTATTTCAGGAGCACTGAGGAACCCAAAATCTGTATTGCTTTTATTTAAATGCTGGGAACTGGATTGTAAGAATCTAACATTGTGACCTTTGAGAAAAAAATTAAAACCAGGCTGTACATTTTTTAGGCTTCTTAAAACAATCATGAATACTTGATGTTTTTAAATATCTGAGTTTTAATCAAGAACCTCCTGAGTTAGTGCTAGCATTAGGATTACAAAATGCTCTTCTCTTTATGTGATAGGCATAGATCAAAAATAAAATATGTTTCAGTGTTTGAAGTATTTAAATTTTTTTACTTGTGAAATAGTTTGTAGGGAAGAATTTCAGTTGAAAAAATTCCATTGAATCTTTTGCTTTTTGGCTTTAAAAGCCAACAGCCAACAGTCAACATTCATTCAGTATTTGGGTTTTATTCCTTTCCTCAATCTTACAAATAAAAGCTTCACAATCTGACCATCTCAATGTGAGGTCCTAAATTGCCATTTTGAGCCGCAGCAGTGGTATTTGCAAAAATATCCATTTTTTTCCCTGCAATGGTGGCATGCACATATTTTTCCACACTGGCTAGCTCCCCATACAAACTGGTATTTAAAACTTACGCAGCTTTCCAGTCCACACAGCAATGTTGCTAGTGTTGGTGTGAATTCTTGCAGTATTTGTACTTGCTTGTAGAACAGCTTTAAGCAAAGCAGAAAGCCAATTACTGTTACTTATTTATTCATTTGCTTTTATGTTTTAAAATAAATTTATTGAAGTGCCAGGATAAAGCCAGTAGCAAGACCTCAGAATAACACAGTCATGATTTCTATATACATACAGATATATATAAATGACAAAATTTCTTTTATTCTGTCTTCCCTTAGAAATATTTCTCCCTGAAAGGACTTGCAGGAAAGCCCTCAACACCCTGGGAGGGGAGTGGTGAAAAATTCTAATTTTATTCTACTTTTCCTGTTTGCGCTTCCAAAATCCATCAGTTTCCTAGATAGTCACTAGAACAGCCCACTTTTCTTGATGTTAATTCTCACCATGCTGTGGGTGTTTCTGTTGGTGGTGCTGGGGGGACTCAGGTGACCAGCAAGTCCTGCTCTGACTGGTGTCATGTGTCTCTATCTTTGCACTGATCTTGAAATACCTCTTCAAGAAATTTTCAAGGGGAAATGGCAGGGATAGATCCTTAGGATTTATCTCTCTTTCTTGCCAGGCAATCTATAGTAAATTAGAATAAATAAATTCTTCCCAAGACAAGGGTGGTGTTTTGTTTTGTTTTGTTTTGTTTTTTTGCCAGTGATGGTAACAGGTAAGAGACCTCCCTGTCTTTATCTTGACCCATGAGCTTTTCCATCTTATTTTCTCCACCATCCTGCTGAAGTGGGGGAGGAAGAGAGTGGCTGGCTGGGCAGCTGGCAGCCAGCCTAGGTCAACCCACCACACTATTTTAGTTGCCACAATTGACAATCAAGCTTTATCTTCTGTGAAAAATGGAATATTGTAGAAAGAATAACTTATACTCCACATTTTTGTGCCCTGATGGCTTACCTGAGAAGGAAATTCTTTTGAACTTTAGTTGATAAATCTGAGTTTATTTTTACACAGAATTCCTTTCACACTCTTGAAAGTGCAACACACAGTACTGTAAGTACAAAAGTTTTATACTTTTAATAAAGTATAAGTAATCTTCAGATAGTTGAAGAAGAAGTTAAACTGGTTAAAAAAAAATCAAATCTTTAATCTGTGGTCCTTTTGTATTTCCTGTGTGGTACTGAAAAGGAGTAGAAGCAAACAAACAAACAATAGTTTTAATTTGTCACCCTGAGCTGTGACTCTGCCCCTCTCTCCCGTGTTTGTCTCACCACTGAGTCACTGAACTTACAGTATTGTGTAACTTTCATTTCTGTGGAGGCTTGTTATACTAGAAAAATTGTTCCAAAGAAAGCAACAATTATGACATAAGCACATCTGGCTCTTGCAAATTATTCTTTATTAAGCTTTCATTTAATTACATGTGCTGAAAGGTCTGCTTTTGATTACTGTAATTTTTTTTATTTGTCCATCTGAGTGATAGTAATGTTGGAAATTACATACAAACCACCTGGCTTTTTTTCTCACTAATAAGGCAAAGTTTATGTAGATCTATGTGTAGAAGAGGGATTAGACTCTTCCCTGTTCATGTCAGAAGAATTATTAATGGTGCTAATTCAAGGTGAGGGTTTCAGTTTGGTCACTGGAAAGAAATTAGACCAAATTGGTTTTGTTCAGTAAACAGTTTTTACTGGTTGGGATTGTTTATTCTAATATCAAAGTCCATGTTTCAGGTTAAACTTTTTGAAAAGTTCCACTAGAGTTTATATTTGTACTTTCATCACTATTTACAGGAATTTTTAAGGCCTAGATTCATTATTAGCATTTATAGAAGATATATCACTGTACAGAGAGATGGAAACACACCTTGTTGGCTATTTTAATTTTGCCTTTTGGTAGGAAACCATTCCTGTGGCAGCTCCCAGTAAAGTTTCTGGAGTTAGGGGCTAATTTCTTGCTAAGAACAGGAAGACGTGCATTATAATTGTTTCTGACAGAGGCTTATACCTCCTTTTCATAAATATAATTTTACCAGTTTTGTTTTTAATATTCAGGCACTATGTAATTTTTTGCTCAACACCATGACCATCAAGAAGGAAAAAAAAAAAAAGAAAAATCAAGAAAAATCAGCAAAAGTCAAATGACGAAAAGAGATATTGGTGTTTGGGAGTTTTCCAGACTTTGTTTTTTCTCTTTTTGCAAACAGCAGAAAGGGAAGCCACAAACAAGAGCTGAAAAAGATCCTTTAAGAGAAGAAACACCAGTGGGGAAAAAAAAGTACGTTTACAGCTTCTTTCTTTAGGAATATTGCAGGAATATATGTATATCTTCTTGTCTTCCAGCAACTGTATGCAGCTCAGCTGGCAAGCATGCAAGTTTCTCCTGGAGCCAAAATGCCATCTACTCCACAGCCTCCAAATACGACAGGGGCACTTTCACCCACTGGGATGAAAAATGAGAAGAGAGGGACCAGCCCGGTAACTCAAGTTAAGGTATTTTTCAGTAAAGTAAAAAGCTGGTGTTTGACTAGGACAGTAAAAGCAAATGATTTCTGTAGCTGTTTTACAGTTGGAAGTTCAACCACGGTGCAGTTCTTCAATATTCAAATAAAAAGTTCCATGTTAGTGCTGTATTATCAGTATAGAGAAGGGAAGAGAAAGCATTCTCTTCTTTCCAAAAATACCAGGCATCCCTCTTCCTACCAGAGTCAGCACAACAGAATCATCAGTTAAATGTGATATTTTCAAGATTACAGTTTGTAATGTGGTAACACTGATAAATGGCATCCATTTCATGAATTGTTTCACATTGAACTCTTGAGTATCTTAAAAGGTGGTGCTGGCTTGTATTGTTAGGGTAAGAGAGAGACTGTAGAGCTTCTAATTATTTTACAAATCTCTAGCTGTACTTAATTCTACAGTTTTGGAAAAGCCTCCTATAAAAATAAGAAGTCAGGGCTCTGGGGAAAACACTGTGTCGCTGCAGATTGATTTGACTTTTGCTGATTTCACACAGCTGCTGACAACCCCGCTGCTCCTCGCTGGTTTTGTGCCACTGCTGAGTGCTTGTGCCTGCTTATTCTCACCAGCCTGGAAGCAGGCAGCTACAACATGGCATTTGCCAGGAGCCTGGGATGAGCGCTGTGCTCCCTGTGAAACCCATGGAGCAGCCTTTGGGTGGGACTGCCTGGCTTCTCCTGCTCTGTTCTCCCAGGGTGGCTGGGGATTTCATGAGAATGGAAAACATGCTCAGGACCAATTTACTACATACTGTTAAAAAAAAAAAAAAATCGACATTCAGGTGTTTTACCCATTTGAATGATACAGATATAAACGCTGAACAATTAAAATAAATCTAAAGGTGGCATCTAGTGACTTTGTGGGGGGAGAGAGAGAGAGGATGTGTTGAGGTTTTTTTTGCTGGCTGCTAACACCTTACAGGCAAACAGTCCTTAGTGTCAGACCAGTCTGAGAAGGTTTTATGCACTTGAGGTGGTGGTTTCTTTTTTCCCCCCATTTTTTTGACATGAGAGTAAAATATAATTTGTTTTTTCATTATCATCAATCATCGTGGTAAAGTGTGGGTGAGTAGATATTTCTGCCTGGGCTGATAAATGTCCATGACACTTTTTTGCTAGGCTGAGAGTACTAATAAATAAAAAACTATTCCATTATGGCCAGATCTAACATTTATTTAGCAAAGCATTCACTTTACTTAGCTGTAGATGTGTATTAGTCTAATATTTTACCTCTTGTAATCCAACGCTGGGTTTGAGAGCAGTCAGGGAAATTTACCGCATAGGCAGAGCTTGCTTCGGTCAATACAGAAGCCACCAAAAGCAAAGCCCAACTGTTCCAGCAAAGTTGCCATAGTACAGTGATACCTAACACCAGTGATTTATGGCATTGAGAATATACTACTGACTACTTTAATGTGAAAAAGTAGTTCTGGGAGTGAGCGAGCCAAATGGACCTACACCAAACCAAACCTCTACTGTATGAGTCAAATTTTCCCTGGTTAAATTCAAGCACATATCTTCTTGAACCAAGGCCAATACTGTTCCAGGTTTGTGGCCAGCTGAGTCCTATTACAAAACTGACCACATGCAAATTCTTGGGGGTTTCCCTACATAATGTAACTTGAATGGACTAAAGTATATGTTAATAAAATTGAAGTCTTTTTATGATTATTTTTATTGAGCACACTACTGCATTCAGAATATTAAAGGTGAACTACAAGTGTTTTGTGTGGTCAAATACCAACAGCTAATGAAGAAATTATTAGTATGAAAGCAGTACCTGTATTCAGTATCTGCAGATTGTTACCTTTGTTAGCCGTGACAGTTTTGATGGTCATGCATTGCTTAACAAATCCTCTATATTTCTCTGGTTTTAAGCAGTTTGTATAAACTACATGCATTATTTATAGAACTCATGCAATTCTTTTATGGAAGTCAGATCTTTCAGAAAGTAATGATAGGTTTTCCTTAAGTCAGTGACCGGAATGTTTTCCAGTTTTTTTGGTTGCCTTGCAGAAATTACAATGCTGTCCATGTAATACAAAGAAACAAGTTCTAGCAGTGTTTAGAGTTCTTTCATTATCGTATGTGTACTAGAGGGAAAAGTATTTAAAAATTGAACACTGTAGCTTAGATTCATATGTGCACTTGTTCACAGTACCTACCCTGGCAAACTTCGTAGTCTGAATGGGGCTCTGAATTCTTGGGAAAAGTTTATGGAAGCCACTTTGTATCTGTGCAAGGAAAGAGGTCTTGTGTACGTGTGGCCACAAAGCACCAAAATGGGCTCTGTCCCTTGTAGCTTTCAGCTTCTGCTCTCACCTGGACCCCCAAAGGATGTGGAGGTTTGTGCACACTCCGAGGCCAGGAAGAATTGAAATGTCATGCAGTTTTATGGGAAAAATTTAAAGCTGGTGATATGATGGCATTGTAAATACCTGTTTGTTATGTTTTCCTGTTTAATGCATTGTGTGTTACCAGAGGTACTTTGCTTGACAGTAAGGAGAATGGGAAGGATGAGATAATGTGATTAATTATTGTATTTTGACATAATTCTAAGCTTCAAAGTGATCAGTGCAGTGTTTTAAAATATGAACAATCTTTTACATCCAGCATAATTCTGCTCTGGGCATATTTTAAATGGGATATCTGTCTTACTGGGCTCATTAATGGCAGAAAATCACTGTCTCACAGCTTTCCAAGTGCTCTGTCTTGCTTAATGTATTAAGTAGAAGGAACAAGCTCAAAGAATGGGAAGAAGGCTGCACTGTGAATGTTTATACTTATCAAACTAATCAATTGCTTGAATAAGTCTTCTTCAAAAAGTTGAGATATGTTTAGATGGACCTATTCTACAGCACAGAAATAAGACATATGTCAGAAAGAATTTCTTCCACAGTTACAAATGAAAAGTATCAAATCATATAAAGGTGCTGACACTAGATTTATACACCCTTAAAAAAATGTTCCTTGTCTTCCTAGAAAATAAAATATACAGATATACTAAAGGTTAAATGCAGCAGAAATAAGTACATAATACGGGAATAATACAGAAGTATCAAACAAGGAACAAAATAGCAATTATGTGGAAAATAGTTGTGATTTTGCATAAATCTGTCAAAAATGACATTTGAATAACAAAATATCATAAAGTTAACAAAAATAGTAAAAAGTAAAATATATAAAATATATTTTTAAATGCATATGGTATGTAGTCACTACCCTAATAAGTAAAGGAATTTGAATTCAGTGAAATTCTTATCTCCCATTATGAGGGACCAGCTTAGATTATTTCACTAAACAAAACATGCACTCTGAATTAGATGCATGGAATGTATAAGCAAGCAGCGGCTCTAAATGTGGGCCAAAGAGCTGTCAGGGTTTCCAAACGATTCTTTCATAGTAGTACTTCTGATTCCTCAGTTTCTAATACATTTAAAAATAAGCTACATAACTTATTTTTATAGTGCCAGGAACTTTTCAAATAGAACCAGTGCAAAAGCATTACCGAGCTGCTGGAAATTTTAAATAATTCTTTGTAAATGCCCTAGGTTAATTTAGATCTCTGAAAACACATTAGGAAATTAAGCTGTAATGTGAGCTAATTCAAATTTTAATTTGGCAAAAAGAATGATCCAGTCACATAGTTAATGTAAATAAGAAGCATAACACAGAGAAATTAATGAGGTTTCCTTTCGTTGAATCTTAAAGGAGGCAGATAATTAGCTTCTTTTGTTATTATTGCTGGGGAACGTGGTATTGTCTTCGAGGTGTAAAGTAACTGCTGCTTGCAAACTGATGCGTTCATTTGTCTTTTCCTAATGGTTATTTACATTAAACTCTTGCAGGATGAAGCAGCTCAGCCACTGAATCTCTCAGCCCGACCCAAAACAGCTGAACCTGTCAAATCCCCGACATCTCCAACACAGAATCTCTTCCCAGCCAGCAAAAGCAGTCCAGTGACAGTGACGAGCAAGAGTGGCATCCCCAGCCCGCTCAGTGGATCTCTGGGAAGAGGATCCTCTTTAGGTAACTAATCTGCCCCGGGGAAGGGAGAAGATAGGCACGTTTTCTGCATGAAACTCCAGCCTAAGAACACTTAGTTCTGGATTAGGTAGATACTTGTGCATACATTTGTAGTGAATCTTTTCAAAGAATGCTTGATTACTAAAGTTTTATAAGAGTATCCAAAGAGGTGTATCAGTGTGTGACAAACACAGGGAAGAAATACATAATGTAGGAAATTAATACAAAAATACACAAATAAATAAATAAAGATAGATATATAAAACTTGTAAGACAGGTTTGTGTGAATATCCCTCCTGAAGGGATCTACTGGGTGTATACACGCAAAGTTAACATTTAAATTTTGACTTCTGGTAATAAAAAATAAAAATAAATAAAAAAACTGTCTTTGCACACACATAGAGCCTCACCAGATACTAGACAGATTTTTTTTTTTAATAAATATGGAAAGGCATCAGTCCAGCCAATTTATGTTATTATTTGATCTTGTTTTTATTATTTGATTTTTTGTTTGTTTGTTTGTTTTTTTTTTGTTATTTGTTCACCCATCTGTCAGGATTTTGTTGTTTCATATGGTTAGGAGTAGGGAATTTTTGACCTGTGTTCAAGAATCTTTAAGCTTATTAAGTGATGAAACAAAATTGGTTTGAAAACTATGTATGAAGACTACTTTAACCAGTCAAGAAACAGAATTAAGAGCTGCAAAATGTAGATGATCAGCCCTAAAGTTCAAATAGTAAATTTTAACAGTGACTAAATACTTACTACAGACCACTTATTCACAATCTGTAGCTCAAGTGTACTTGTAAAATATATAGAAACACTTGTGAATAATGAATAGATATGTTAAATACATATATTAAATATATAAAAATTATAGGGTTTTTTCCATTCCCAAACACTTGGGAACATCATGATCTCTGAAAGATATTTTCTGCAACTATCTAGATACTCTACCTGTCAATTTATTTGCAACTATCACTGCACTATCTTACATTAGAAGGTGAAATATCAATCTGAAGTCATAGATCATTCAAGAGAAAGGAACACAGAAGGCAAATAGTGCCTAAGGTACAAATATTTTTCATGTAAAGTCATAAAAAAATTTTGTCTCAATCCTTAGGTATAAAAAAAGACAGGAAGACATCAAAAATCAACAAGCCATGTGGGAGCTTTTGCTACATTTCAAAATAAATGTAGATGATTACGAATCTAAATCTCTTCAAAAACCATGCAGATATGGTTGACAACTTCTTTAGGTCCCAGAATGGAACATAACGGCTGAAATGGTTCAGAACATTGCACATTTTCCTCAGCAAGAACAATGGTTATCTTATAATGCATTATTTTTATTTTGGAGAGGGATGCTCCATTCAGATAGAAAACATCTCTAGCCCCACCCCTTGATGGGATGGGATGAAAACATCACAGTCAGCATCCCTTCTAACTTCGGCCATATTATTAAACTAAGCATTTGGTTCCCAGGATAAAGTGTGAGAAACCCTTAATCATTTTTATTTTAAAATCTCTTTCTGAAATGTAAATCCAAATGTCTAGAGTGATGGTTTTCTCCATGTAGTTCTAAGAACAGACATGGGGTTTCATGGCCTAGTAAATGAAGTTTTTTTTCTTTTGCTAATTTTTTAAATTATTTTTAATACCTCAAAAGGTGTCCAGTTTAAGCTTCATAATACTGTTGTCTTAAACACATATTTAAATTTGAGTCCATGAGTATACTCAGAGAGCTCCATATCAGGCTATCCCAAGACCTCAGTGGTCGTATTTCTAATAACAAAAGAAGTCCATGAATTTATCCATCACTTCAGTAGAGTAATTCAGCCTTCAAACAGACAACAATTGCCACTCCTCCTCCGTCTGCAGTTGTTGGTTGGGTGCAGCTCTAAGAGTGTGAGAGTAGAGTTCTTATCCTAGATTCCAATTTGAATAGTTACCTAAACAAAATGTGTTCTCTGTTTATAGATATCCTTTCCAGTCTTAATTCACCTGCCCTATTTGGGGACCAGGACACAGTAATGAAAGCCATTCAGGAAGCTCGAAAAATGAGAGAGCAAATCCAAAGGGAACAGCAGCAGCAACAGCAGCCTCATGGTGTTGATGGAAAATTGCCCTCCATGAATAACATGGGTCTAAACAACTGCAGGAATGAAAAGGTAATGTCTCCGTTTCCCCACAGTCTGTCACTCCTCTCTTCCCTGCAAAATAGCTCCTTATTTTTATATGAAATTTCTTTTTAGAGCTTTTAGCCATCTCTGGTTTCCTGTTAAATGCACCTTGTCACCTCGCAGTGCTGTGCCACCAACTTCTCTGGGTTTACATGACAGCATTCACGCCCACAGTCCTGTGCATGCATGTGGCAGAGCTGTAAGCATGCACATGGAAACAGGGTTGGTTGAATCTTCCACTGTTCATGGTCACTAGATTTTGAATTGTACTTTTGAGAATGGCTGGATTGATAAATATGGCTAAAAGGCCAGTTCTGTACTAGCTTGGTTGAGTATTACAATGCCAGTGTATGAATTAAGTGTGCTTGAATATGTAGTTCAGGTGCACCAAAGTACTTAGGCCCAAACCAGCATCATTTGGTTCTCAGTTGCAGTGGGAAATAAGAGATAAAACATTCTTTGTTGACTCTCCAGTGTTGAATCACTGAAATGATAAGGCACACTAGAGTAAAAGGGGAGAAAGTGTTGGGATAATGGGACCAGCGCTGGACTGAGCAGGACATGATCCAGCTTACAAAATAGCAACCTGGGATCATCTGTGAAAGGTGAGGAAGAGTTTCTATCGCACTTGCTTTAAGGACCAGTCAGAGGACAAAGAAGACTCTTGGAAAATCCCCTGAACCTGTGTTGTCCCATTCTGTGGCCTGAGGTCTTCAGGGTCTGCTCCAGCAGCAGGTCTCTGCATGTACACCAGGGCAAGAGAGCAGAGGATCTGGTAAAAGGCAGCCCTCTGGATGGAGAATGCTTCTCTGTTGGCTTCCCTAGAGGTGCCACGTGCTGCAAAAAACACAGCACACAAGGTATTTTTCACCACTGACACAAAATCAGAGACCACAGTACTTACTCCAGTCGACTAGAAAGGGAAAAGCATTATCCCAGTAATCACTAAAACTTTGGCAAATAGAATGGTTATGATGCAATTTAGTAATGGATGGAAAGAAAACTGATGCATTAATTAGCCTGTACAGCAACTAGAGTTTCAGACTATTTGTTAAAACACTCCAGGACAGACAGCAGGAAGCTCCAATGCCTATAAAAATTCTGTTATTCTCTATATTAGAAGGCAGGGTAGGTTCTTTGTTTCTTGGATGAGGGAGGGAAGATTATATTGTAGCCTAAAGACTAACAGGAGTTTTGAGTCCAGGTTGAGTATAAGACTCAGCAGAATATTCACTGTAACTTAAATGATGCATTTGATAATATTCTGATCTTAGCCCACAAGGGAATGCTTGGGTGAGTGTTTTGTAGCAAGGCACAGAAAGACAGAGAAATGTCATAAACAGACCCATTAAAGATTGATACACACCTTTTAATTGCATCTTATATTTTTGCTTGATAGTTTCTTTACAGTGCTCAAAACGAGTAGTTGTTAAAAGATTGGTTAAAATGTTGCCACACAGGATAAACAATGCTTTTCCAAGTCAGACTCAGTGTCTAATAAATATATATGTCTGCTAGCATTAGTTTAAAAGTCATAATTGAAAATCTCATTTAATACAAGTTGATATTATTAAAAATACAGAAATGAATAACAGATCAAGCAGGCTGTATTCAAATACTCTAATTGTAAAGTGAGTGTTTGTCTCAAGTAATCAAGAGGCAGGATACTAAAGCCCAGAATATAAAAATAAAAAAATGTCACATACATTATCAGTATTAAGAGTTTATAAATTATGCTTATTTTAAAATTTATTTTATGAGTTTCAATGGCTTGACATTTAAAAAATATCTAATATGCTATAAGGGCTATTAAAAGAATTCTTAACATTTGATTTCACTTTGAAAAATAAGCATAAAAACGGCATCCACTTACTTATTGAATGTCTTCCCTGCATATTTTCAGTATCATGTTTATGTCTTGTATTCTATATAACAAGTTCCTATTTCATCTTTCACCCTTTAAAGCAGAGTCAGTAAATATTTCAGTGAATAATCTGAAATTTCTATTTTGTGCCGGTTACTAGCAATACACAGATTGATGCACAGCTTCCAGATTGATGTTATTTCTTTTACTTGTATCTGTTAAAAAGTGAATCAGAATTCTTTAACAGATACAAACAACATCATTCTCGTTTTTTCATGGTAGCACTTGTAACTTTTAAAACCTAAGAATAGAAGAGCAGCAGGGAAATCTGTTGTTTAGTCTCTTAGTGACCCTATGTATTCCTGCTGGGTTTATTTATTGCAGCAGGTACTAGAGAACCATTAAGGCAGGGAAAGCTTGTAGGATGTGCTCTGGTTTTACCTTTGGTGTGCTGGTCTGTTATCCTCGCCCCATAGATGTGAGAAAAGCCAGGGATGACGAAAGAAGGGGATATAAATCAGTCATTTTCAATGATGGTATATGCCCACTCTTATCCTAAAGAAAATAAAAGTATTAATTCAGTCATGAATACTAAGGAAGTGTATTTATATTTTATAGCAAGTATAAAATACATTAAAACCAGGAGCATCCTTTGTACAAACAGAATTCTAGAACACTCTTCTTTCCCCCTTCACCCTCTGCCTTTCAATTTTTACATTATGATATACTTCTTTTACTCTAAAAATGATGGGCAGGATGATCCAAATGGAGGTGGGGGAGCAGGAATGCTCGATCACTTCAATTAGAGAAACATAATTTTGAAATAATTGTATGCCAAGAAAACTGCATATAGTTTCTGTCATAATCCCAGTGAAGCTTTGATAACAGTTGCAATTTTGGATAGGTTTCTTTTGAAGAATCAGAACCCTGTGTTTTCAGGACCAAACTCTCAGAAATCAGCTTCAGGTAATTAGACTTGTAGAAATGAGTAGCTGGAAGCTGGCACCAGAAAAAGATGACAAATTAATTGCCTGCAGCTGGTTTAAAAAAAGCTATTGAGTTCTGGTCAGTTACTGGTCTTCGAGTTCAGATAGTTGGTAATAGTTTGTTGTGCAAATGATTGCGCTCACAAAATTATGTACATAACTTCAAAGCCTGGGCTTAGGCCTTTATGAAAATGTGTCATTTAAATCTCAGAAAGCTTTGTATTTGGTTACAGACGCAGAATTGAAAATTGCTTGTTTTCATATTCTGCTGTTCAAAAAAAAGAAAAATCTACAAAGCTTTCAAAGTGCTCACAGATACTCGCTCATCAGAAAGACCAAAACAAATACATCCAGCACTCTGGGGCAGCCCAACTTTGTCATTTGCCAAAGCATTAAGGTTAATTTATACTTCTGAGATGATAGCATCCTGTGGAGTTGAGTTTTTGTATCATGGTGGGTTAGGACAAGCAGGTAAGCACCATGCAGCCTGGGATGGGGAGGAGAGTCAGAAGGGTAAAATTAGAAAACTCATGGGATGCTTAGTATAGTTTAATAAGTATAGCAAAAGTTGTGCATGTAAGTTAAGTAAAAAATGGAATTAATTGACCACAGCCCATTGCCAGGCAGATGTTTAACCCTTCCTGGGAAAGTTGGGCTTCAGCACAAATAAGTTATATGGGAAGACAAATGCCCAAACTCCAAACATTTCCCTTTCCTCGTTCTTCCCCCAGATTTTATTGCTGAGTCTGATGTCATATGGTGTTGAATGTCCCTTTGGTCAGCTGGCCTGGCTCTATCCCTCTCTCAGTGCTCAGAGGCACACTGCCAACCACCTCTCTGGCTAGAAAATCACAAAACCAGAAAAGCTCTTGCTGTAGAAACCTCGTTCGGCAATAGGTGAAACATCCCTCTGTCATCCAGCACAGTTTTGGTCACAAATCCAAACTCAGCAGCACGTGAACTCAGTTTAGCTCTGAGCCTAAACCAGCACAAATGCACTAGGCAAAAAAAAAAAAAAATAGAAAATCACTATAACAGAGTTGAATTTTTTCTGCGCTGCCTAAGGTGGAGCAAAAAATTCAATTGTGGTCTGACTGAGGAAAGGGAAGAGTAATGGTGTCAGTCATTTTACAGAGTAAACAAACACTGGGCAAGGGGAGAGAGTCAGGAAAATTAAGAAAATAGTACACAGAGCTTTTAGGATATGATAGAAGCAAAAGTAAACTCAGACCAAAAATTCATCTTTGTTTAGAGAATGTGACTTTTTTCCAGTCAAGCCGTGTTCACCATCAACAAAAAAAGAGTATTTAAAATCTACATTGCTTCAGCTACTTGTATTTATTTTAGTATTTCAAACTACCGTCATTGCCTAGAAGATTTGCTTTGATTTAAGGCTTTAAATGAATCTGAAAATGTTATATAATTTATAAGATAACTGACATTATTTTAAAAAGAATCAGATCCTATCTTTTTTGTACATAAAGCAGGAAAATGCTGACAAAGATGCTTCAGAAAATCTTTGTATTAAAAAATATAGGTAGAACTGTGATTGGAGAAAAATATATGAAGTCAAGATGGGATAAATACAAAATCAATTACCCCAACATATTTGTGTCTCCACATCCCCATTTACTTACCATGAAGCATATTCATTGAGATCTGAGAGTAAGCAGAATTGTATATAGCATTTTTATGGTTATTCTATTCTTACTCTTTTGTAGATTTTCAGACAACTGTGTATTTGCAGTAGGAAAGCAGAATTAGACCCCAAAATAAATTACATGAGTCATTGCCTACTTCCTGGGAATTATGGTACTTTAGCACCTCTTCTAATGAGCCTTTTATTCTTTTCTTATCTCTAAATCAAAGTTTCACAAGTTGAATCCACGTAATTTATCCTAATATAGACCACAAGTTTGTATGCAAAATGTGTACATTCTTAAGAACGTGTATTACTCACCCCTGGAGATATTACAGTCTATTGATCAAATCCATATTTAGGCACTTGGATTTGACTTGATAAGCCATAACGACCCCTTTGGAGGTGTTACGCTCTGCTGTATTTAGGGACTGTTAAGTATGTGGATTATTGAGACAATAGAGTGTAACAACTCCTCTGGAGCTGTTACACTTCATCATGTACATGAAGCTCCTGCACACATCCACAAACTTGTACAAAAACACTTCAGGAAGTCTTTGTAGGAAAAGTCACTCGTCATGCATGATCTCCTTTTGGCTGCCTACAGCCCTGCAATGGCTCCAGCACTGCACTGGTTTTTTCCTAAAGGCAAGCAATGCTGCATTATGCTGCCATCAGTTTTTTGCCAGCTTTTTTCTCCCCATACATTCAGCTTCAGAGACAGAACAACTGCGGTGGAAGGAGTCACACTGTCTGTTCTGCATGTGCAGGAGATTTCTCAGACAATCTCAGAGAATCACTTTGTTACAAGCATCCTTGTATTAGTCAATTCTCAACTCTGTTAAAAAACCCCAGACACATAGTTAAGCAAATACTTTTCCAATTCATTCTGCATGCAATTCTCTTTTTCCTTTTGCTGAAAGGAGTCCTGACCACTCTTAAATTTAGCACACAAGTTAATTTGTCATAAGGGCCTTATGGATTTCTTATAAATATTCTTATAATATTTCTTATAAATATTCTGTGGTTTAGATTTGCAGGTAATGATCTCTTCTAATTTCCTTTTTTCTTTTAAGAAAAACTTGTATATTCCTTTTTCCCCTTTAGTTTCTTTTAGCAGACTATCAATGCTTAGCAAATAAGAGGTCAATGCTTATATTTCAGTCTGCAGTGAGACATGGCAGAAACTGTAAGCATTTTCAATTGGATGCTTATTTCTGTTGGTTAAACCTTTGTTCTACTTGTAATTAAAGGATGAGTACCCAAAAATTAGGAAAAAAAAAAAAAAAAGGATAGCAGTAACAACAGCAGACGACTAGTTTTGCAAAGTTATTACTTCTTCTGTGGTATTGTCTCCACAGTCATTGTAGCAAGTTCTGGTCTCACTGTTACTTAAGAAAGGTCCTGCCCCCACACCAGAGCTTACACTTAGGTATAATGTAATTTAAGTATTTAGATTCTATAATAAAACATCTAGAACTGTATAGAAAGGGAAAAAAAGACATTGATTTACTTGAGGAACTGTTAATGTGGTCTCACTTTCTTGCAAGAATATAGGGAATTTATTCAACTCAGTGGGAGTGTATTCCATCTGTCTAATGAAGACTCTGATTTCTACAAAGAGACACTGCAAAGTGTTTTTTTTCCTGAGTACGTCATCCAGCTCAGCCAACAAACCTTTCCCTGGGGACTTTCTGGGACGTAGAAGGACACGTTGCATAGAGACAACCTCTCTGCAGATCCATCATTTTAGAACAGATAAGTGACAGGCCTGAGTTAAACGCCCTGGAATAGGGAAAAGTTTCAAGTACAAATCCCAGCAGTCCTCATAGTTCTTAGAAAACAAATGTCCTTTATACTTGACTGTGAATCTGCTCAATTTAGTTATCTACTTGTGGCTGTACATAATATATATAAGCTATAACTTTTCTTTTTTTTTACATTGGGTGTTCAAAGTTAATTTCCTAAAGCATATTTGGACACCATTATTTTAATCTGAAAAATCTGTATTAAAGAAACAAAAAAAACAAGGAAAAAAAAAAAAGAAAAAAATCCAGTTTGTTCCAGAATTTTTTGAAACTGCAATGATTTTGTAATTTCTTTTGTAGGCTTAGGGCTTATCCTAAATACATAAACATGTGTCTTCGTTTTATACCCATTGTAATATTTCCTTAATAATTTTGAAAGGAAAATAGTGACTCAAGTAAAAATTTTTTGAAGTGGCTGCAGTGCAGGAGTCTAAGTCCCACTGAACTAGCTCTGAAAATTTTACCCCAAGGCAAACAAGCAGATTTGTGGCTGCATACACAGTAACAGTCTATTTTCGGTGGAATTCAGCAGTCTTGTATCCTTCTCCAGCTCTTTTTATGATAATTTGGACAATTCAGAATTTCAGCTGATGTAATACTGCCCCCTTTTATTAGAACTGGAAAACATGCTGGACCTCAAACATTTAGTTTTTTAGCTGGAGAAATTCTGTTTATTTATGCTGTTGCTTCCAATATTTGAATTTTCATGCCAAGATAAGATAAAGGCTGACATCCGTATGCATTTATAACAATGAATGGGGGGAAAATAGTAATGATTCCAAGCAACATATTTGTTCAGGGTGTATTGTGGGTGTTATGACTGGACTTCCTAGGCAGCATATCCCTTCAGGGAATTCCCTGCCATTCTTTAAAGAAATTCAAGTTGTAGATGATTTCTGCTTTTGTATGAATGTCATATGTGTTTGCATTGTTTTTCTAAGTGCATTCGGGGGCACACTGAGAGTTGTCATTTTTGTTTATCTTTTGTGAGTTCTGATCAAGAATTAGATGCATTTTTGAATAGCTGAATGGGTTTAGTATCTCTCAGACTCAGGTAAGTATTGCAATGGATCTATGCTTTGCAACTAGAACTTGCAGTGTAATTTGAAATTAAATTCAAAGCAAAGCATCTTGGAAAAAAGAAAAATCCCTGTGTCTCCAACCATATCTTTTAAGCAGAAATGTTTCAATTATCAACTAAGAAGGAAAATGACTAATCTGACTTTGGGTATAACCCTGAAGCCTGTAATGTATCACTAGCTTTTGTGGAGATCCCAGGAAACAAAAACAGTTCAGACATTGTACTTGGAGGAATGTTTTATCTGATCTCTATCTGTGTAGTGAGAAAGGTGATGGAAGCTGTAACTGCTCATGCACGGAGGGGTCAAGCACAGCCATAACATTGGTGCTTAGGTTCTAAGAGTTATGGCAGGAAAATACCAGTGCTAACATCAGCCCCTGCAGAAGAACACAGCCCCATTATCAAGGCCAGGTTTGTAATGGGAACCAGGTGTGGAAGGCTGTGGGTATGAAATCCTGTCAGGTCTGTTCCTCCAACCCCAGAGATAGAAATATTGAAGCTGCTGATGAATCGTTAACTTTGTCTGTGGGTAACGTAGGATGTGGCCTCCAACTGATCACATGCTCTTGCTCAAATGCTGTTTACACCTATGTAGCCACACTCGTGCCTATAGGTGCACCTACTAAATTTTTCCTTTTTTTTATAGGTTGACTTTGTCTGCTGCGTGTAGAAAGACATACAAATAATGTATTTGAAATTTGCACATTAAAAATACATGTTCACTGAAACTGCGGAACTGACAGGGAAAAGACAAAAAGAAACAGTGCAAAATCTCTGGCATATGTAGGTCATCTAAATTTGCAGATTATTTAGCTTTGGTGACAGTTTATGGATCCAGTTTACACCTATAGAAGAATTTTCTGTGCAACTTTTGTTTTTAAACCTTTTGCTCAATTACCTTACTTTCCAAAATTCTCTGTATAAAACTGGTAGTTTTTGAATTTCAGTTCCAGTGCATTAGATGTACAGTGAAATTCTTAGTCCCTCAAGTCATGTAGAGGCTGATTAAAATAAAATCTAAATTATTTTTTCTAGCAATTAAATTATCAAAATTAATTGAAAATATACCATCTTTGCAAACTATAAATCACAAAAATTTTACTGGATCATAAATTAAAAAAATAGTTTTACCAGCCTAATAGTGATGTACATTTATAAGAAAATAAAAGAGAAATTACCTAGACATAATCTATATGAAACAATCTATATAATTATTTGAATGACTATATTCACATATATGGAGAAGCATACATATGTATACACACACACACTGCAGAGGGTCGAAACTTCCCATATTAGGTGAACTTTTAAAGTTTTTCATGCTTTCAGTTCAATGCCAAGAGCACTTGGTAACAAAATACTCTTTTCAGGAAAGAAATCAGCACAAGTTTTGGTGTCAAGAGCTATTTTTACAGTTGAATATTGGCTGCTAGAGGTTTTGCCACTACCTGTGCTTAAGAGTATTCTTGCTGAACACAGTTATGATTTTTTATTTCTGTCGTCAGGGCTACTTGAAAAGGTTGTCTAACTTCAGGTTTTAGACCAAATTAATAACAATGTTAATTAGAATTATGATGATGATAATAGTAATAATGGGGACTTGTCCCCTTTCTTCTACTGCCTTTCCAGCTCAAGAAAGAAATGCCAAATACACTGCTTTTCCCCTTGCATGGGGTATTTCATGTGGAAAGGATACAAACTTTGCCCCATTTTGGTCTTCTCCCTTAAATTCTGGAGCAACTGAAAATTCAAAAGGAACAGAATTAGATTGAAACATGTCTAAGGGATGTGTTGAAAAATTTGCACAAACCAACAAGGAAATTTTTTTCCAAAAGATGATGTTCTGCCATAAAGGATAGTGTCTTTCTGATGACTGTAACAGCATAATGATCTTCTTATATACAATACATTTCCCAAGCTACTCAGGAGAATTTACAGATATATACTGAAATTTATTCTGTGTTTTTATTATGCTTCTCCACAAAACAATAAAGATAGGTTGAAAATTATTGTTCAAGCATAAATTTGCTAGAACAGGAATATATTAATTGATTTAAATTGTGGGTCAGAATGGCAGCTGCACAATCCTATCATATCACTTCCTCAATTGTCCTGAGAAGTACAGAATACATTTGCATATTATTTCACACTTAGATACAAGCAAAGACATCCGCAAAAGTTACTGCCATTTTTTTTTCCAGGCTCTGTGTATTCCTCTAAGCAAATTTGCTACACCAAATGCCTTGCCAATATAACTCTCTGCTGCAGCAGATAAAGTACAGCAAGGATAAATTTGGATTGCTTTCCCTGATACTTCATTACTTTCTAAAATTAAAAATGTCTCCCATTTCTCAAGTGTCATTAGGCTGCATCAATAGGTATGATAAAGTCAAATACACTCCCTGTTGTTTAAGGATAAGCTGCCTATTTGTGGGATTATATAATACTTTTTGCTGGTTTACCCATTCTTCTTCAGTCAAAAGAGTGAGCATGTTAACAGGTAAAATTGTCTTTTTTATCTCCTGAAAAGACTTGAGCCAATAATGCAAAATAGCGTTGGCGTTTGTTTGAAATCTGATTGATGGAGTTTGACCATGCTTAGTCCTTCCTTTGTTTCTTTTCACATATATTCATGCAAACAGGGTTTTATTTCTGGGAATGTATTTACATATGAACATGGACATTTGTGAACAATTAGGCATTTGCACTTTATGCCCAAATTGCTCAACCCCTCTTAGTAAGAAATGGAGGCTTTGACGCAGCACCCACTGACCAAATGAGGAATACACTATCAGGGAGATCTTCCAGCCCTTGGTATAGGGTCAGTGCTAATTTTAGATCTTTACAGCAGCTCCCTGAACTCTGCAGCAATTTAATCTAGGGCTGCTGAAGGCCTTGCTGCACTATCCCTTACCACTGCCATCTTTTTCCTACCAGTGGTATGCCAGAGGCAGATTCATTGGTTTTTCTGTGGCATTGAGGGTTTTGGACGCAGATAGATTGAAGTAAAAGCTTTTCATTACCTAGGAGGTCTTTGAGCTGAGAAAATTCCCAGTTGCCTTTTCTTTTTCTTTTTTTTCCCCTGGTAATTAAAGGCAAAGTTGCATTATCATTGAGTCAGGCACTGAAAACAATGTCATTTTTCTTAGGTGACGAACTACAGAATAAATCAGAACCTTTGAGCATTTAAGTGCATAGTTCATGCAGAGCTTTAAAAAATTGATTGTTAAAACCCTGACACTTATACATGTATAGAAATTGCTGAACCTCCAGGGGAAGTTTGAAAAGATAAGAAGTACTCTAATTTCTGAATAAAATGCTCACTGCACTCAGCTTGTTCATCTCTAGTCACATAATACTAACTCCACAAACAGGTCTGTCTCAATTGGAAATGTGTAACAGGGTAATAAATGATACTCATCATCATATTAAAATATTGTTCAAGTCATAGTAGGCTGTTATAACACTACTTAAAACCTAAAGTATGCCTAACCCACAAGCTGAAATTGCCCAGCTTACATCCTGAAAATCTACAGACAACATTAATTTCCCACTATTCCCCTTTTATGCCTGTGGCCTCTAACATGTTGCAAATGCTTCTATAAGAAAGGCTAGAAAAACATATCAAATTTCTGTTCTATTCCACTTGCTGACGTTCATTAACTGAGGGAGAACATTGAGACATGGTTTTGGAAAGATCTCCTCTCTACCTACACCCGTTCCAAAGCAATTTGTTAAACAGCCAGTAAGAGAAGTGGACACTTGTGGTTTAATGTCAGAGCTGTGTTGATCAGTAGCTGGGTGCATGATTTCACTGATATCTTGCCAAGGGCTTCTTGAGACAGCAGACAATGTGAGCATTACTATCTCCCTGCCATTTTCTTTGCATCCTTGAGCTCAATTGTGAAGTAACAATTTCATTATATGCCTATTTGGATGAAATGTCTTTTTACTTAAATAGCGAATCTTGCTTTGTGCATCCCACTTTTTCCATTTCTAAAACACAGGAACACTCTTGGCTGTATTTTGGTTGCTGGTACATTTGCTTTACATTCTGTTTAGAAGCCATCATTGGGAGGATGTGCATTAGAGCTGTATACAAAGTGAGTCACTGACACATCGTGTACTGTAAAACTTCTTGGTCTGTCAGAGGTTCTGCAGTTTGCCAAAATGTATTCAGCTGCCAGCTCCCTGCCAGAATTCTGTTCCTCAAGCTCTTTGAATACTATGAATAAGATTAGGTTGTATGGCTGCACCTCCTCCCAAGGGATTCCCCTTTATCAGGGGATTACCTGCATGATCTTTGCATAACTCCTGTGTTTTATTCTCCAGTATCACACTACAGATCACACTGTATCATTGCCATGTGTCATTGAGGAAGTGTATGCCAGCTCTTAGGGCTTCAATTCAGAAAGAACCCAAAACTTAGAAATAGCAGGAAGACCTTTTCCTGTAGGTCTGCTCCCACCCTCTTTCATGCAAGGTTTATTTTTCCTCTTTCACTGCAAGGAACGGTCTGAATTAGAATGTTCCCAGTTATAAACTGACCCTGTATAGACTGGGATGCCTACCAGTGTTTGAAATAACCAGCACACTCTGCCGTGCAGGATATGCATTCCATTCTGTCCAAAAGCCATCCATACTTTATCAGGATGTTCTCACTAGCAGGGACAGGCAGAAGGAATGAACTGCAGGGTGGGAAATTTGTAGTGCATATGTGAGTTATCCTACAAAGGAAGGTGATGAAGTGTACTCCTTGCTTGGTTTACCAAGTGATTTCCCTTTCCCCCCCCATGCCATGTTACTGTAGTTACCATATGTCTTATAAGAACATAAATAATCCAGTTAGAAGCACAAAAAACCCACCCAATTTCCTGGTTTTGACCCCACTTATGTTCTCCTAATGTAAAGCTTTTGCTATGGAAAGGATGCATCTCAGCACATATGCCTCTGAATCAGGGACCGCATTACTTAATTATCCTTCAACTGTTATGAGATCCCAGTGCTGCAGTATTAGGAATGCTCTCAATGTGGTGCAGACTGTGCTTTAGGTAGTGGAAGTCTCTATCATTCTCTTATCACGAAGCAGAGGGGGAAATTTTCTTACAGTGATTGCAATGATCTACTACTTTGTGTCTCCTTTCCTTTTCTCCCTGCTGCTGCTCTTCCCTGTTGCTTAACTTCACCCTGCTTTTGCTGGGGCTCTTGTAGGGTCTTATGAAAACAGCACCTTCATTGCTGTTGTGTGTCACATCTTAATTAATTAATAGGACAGCACATGATTTCCACATTAGAATTTCCACTAACATCTCATGCTGTGAAGAGATGGTATTATTTCACCTATTTTTGCTATTTTGTGGGTATGTTCTCTATACAGCTGCATTCTTGTTGCTAAATCAGCCTTGGATTTGACTTCACAACTAAGCTAAATGCTGACCATTTTCCATAAGCAAAGTACACAATTTATCACATTTTTGATTGCTTGGAGGAGCAAAGGAATGGAGATAAAATTGAAAACTTCATTGTGAGTTATCAGTCACATTTTTTTCTTTAATAATTCCATTTTGCAACTGATGACAGAACTCATTTAGGATCAGACCATTTTAGGCTGTGCTTTGATACAAACCAAAGCAGTTATAGCTCCTGAGATGAAGATCTTTAATAGATTTGAAAGGCAAGAGCTATCTCAGTCTAGCATGCTGCCTCTCCAAAGAGGTTCTCAGCAATTTCAGATGCAGCTTGCTGCCTGCTCAAGGACTGAACTATTTGAGCAATTCTCTGTAAAAACTGCAAAAGGCTTTGAAAACAAAAGTTTCCCCTTTTATTAAACTAAAACATTTCACTGTTTGATTTTTCAGCCTGACCCCACCAACATCTGATTCAGAAGTTTTAAAGTACTGTGGACTGTTTGTGGGGAGCAGCAGGTCAGGAGGTGAGGGATGGGACAGAACTTCACTCCTGCATACTGTGTCCCTGAAAATGCACTTTGAATGTGTTGCAGGATAGGAAATGAGAGTGAGGGAGAGCACAGATAGGAATGTGAACATCCTATGGTTTAAATGATGGATTTACAACCAGATAGTTCCAGAGTATATAGCTCTTTCCTTCTTTTTGGCATCATCCTTCTTAGTTCTCCCAACATATAATCATTTGAAATTCCTCTTAAGTCTCTGTTTCTAAACCCTAAGAAGCAGCAAACCTGAGCCTTGCTGTTTGCATTCTTCTGATATCAAAGCCTCCTATCCCAGCGGGGCCCTTAGCCATAGGAGAGGTTTGAGGGAGGAGGAAGAGATGTTTTTCCTTCTCAGCTCCTGCACCAGATTGGAGGGTGGGGAGGGGAGATGGAGCAGACACAGTTTTTAATATTCAAAATGGAGGCTGGGATGTGATTGCTGTCTGAGCCTGACATGCTGCTGCTTATCACTATTTCCCTGAGCTGAGGTGATGGTGGGGCTGGAGCTGGGAGGTTGGTACCTGGTGATGTAGAGTGCCCATCCTCTCAGGGACTCAGGGAGAGCCTGATTTTGCTCAGATGCCACAGATATATCTTGTACTACAAAGCTGGCAGTACGAAGATATTTTTCTTTACGTTTAAAAACCCGTGTTACAGATTTTCAGGAAGTATTTATTTATTCTTCAAATTAGCTGAGTGGGAGAATTAGCTAAACAGAGATGGATTTAGAGATCAGCACAATGCAGCAAGATTAAAAAACCCTTTTCATGTGAATTAATGAATTTCAGACTGCTTTTCATAAACTAGTTTTTCAGAAGTCATCTGTGAAGCCTTGTATAAAGAATTTTTAAAGGTAACTTAATGGGATGGAGAAAAGGTTTAAAATTATCTACAGGGGCTGTTGCAGGAGATATTAAATATTGATTTATCTTGGAGTAAGAATCATACTAAAGAGTGAAGCTTGTAGTCAGATCAATTTATCTGGAATACAAACTATATGGCTGTATTTAGTACAATGTCAACATGAATCTTAAACAAGTAGATGTGAAGGGTTGATCATTTAATCTAAATCAATTGGCTTTCCAATCTTCAATTAAAAAAGAAATCTGAACAGTTCAAACTGAACTGCTTCTAAATGCTTCAGGTGGTTTATCTTAAAAAAATTTTTCATTTAGTCAGTCATGCTATATCATAATTTTCCTCTGTGCATCTTGTAACTAGGAACAAAAATACACAGTCCAAGACTTCTCTAAATCTTAAGTTTTTAATACTTCAAACTTGAAATCCCAGTGTAAATAGTTCAGGTAATCTGGCAAATAACACTGCAAGCAATTTCCTGCTGCTTGCCACTGCTGCTGCACTGCCAAGGTTTTGGTGATAATATAAAAGTTGGCTCAGATTGTTCTTAACCACCTTAAACTGATTATGCTCTATTTTCAGGCATAAATGGATGCCAGTATGCCAGCTAGTGGTTCTGGCTAATACATTTTTCAGTGTGCATAAGAGTACATAAGTCTCCAGTAGGAAATCCTTTATCCAAGTGTGACATGAAAGCAGGATGTCTCAGATAATTTAAGTGTTACATTTGCTTTTGTTTGCACTGTTTTCTTTAAACATATTCATTAGAAAAGAGCAGAGCCTTTAATGTTCCATGACTGAAAAATCCATCAAGCAGATTTATGGCAGGGGCAGTGTGGCATAACAGCCAGTGGACTGGCCTAATGTGCAGAAGTCCTGGGTTCAGCTCTCAGCTTAATCATTGACTTTCTGGGTAACCAGAAGATAATAATTTCCCCTCTCTATGCCTGAAGATTCAGTTACCAACCTCCATTTTAGAATTATTTGGGTATTACTAATGAGCAGTGGTAAGTATTGCAATTGTCTACATATATCATAGTAAAAAGCTCCAAAATACTGATTGCTTCCCCAGAACAGTATTGTTCTCTTTCCTGTGAGACAGAGCTATAAAACATGATCACAGTTATAAAGTATACAAGTATACAAAGGAGTAAGGAAAGTATGAGACAGGAAATTCCCTCTTACAGATTGTATTTATCCACAGAATAGCAAAGAATCTTCCACTGGAATTAGGTGCTGGAATGTTGCTTCAGTGAATTGCATGAACTTTTCCATAGATGTCAGCTAGAGTGGGTGAATAGAGATAGGGGAGAGGGGGAAAAAGATGCATTTTAATTGCAGAGAGATGTAGTAGGACCCAGCTTATGCTTATCCTGAAGATGAGGTCGAAAATAGGTCTTAAGTGGGACATAAGTGGCTAATTCGTGGGTGAAACCACTACTTTTGAAACCACCCATTCAAGGTTGGTTGTTACGGTATAAAAGCATTTTCTAAATTGTATTGTTGCCTGGAGCTGAAGAGTACTTAATGGATACCTTATCTGAAAAGTTGAGACAAATTTTTCATGATAAAAACAAAAGGAGGTTTATAAAATCATTCTACTTTAAATGAAAAGCTAGAGAACGGATTTGTGCCAGTGTCATTAGCTATAGACTAGCAGCTTTCTCTTTCTATATTGGAGCAGTAAAAACACATGATTTTTTTTTCCACCCATACATAGGTAGGCATTTTGCATTTAGGATGGTTTCAGGTGCAAGAGTTCTTGGATTCTGCATGGAAAAAAAATGCATAGCCTTCAGTTACCCTTTAAATTCCTCTGTCATTATTTTGATTCATAATTCCTTCATGTAAGAGCTACTCCTTCTGAGACATGGAAATCTCTCCCAGTTTATAGGAAGTACATATTTGCCTGTATCTGCATGTCAGATATCCCAAAGGGAGACTTTATCCTACTTTATTTGTTGCCTCTTTTTTTTGGTTTCTTTTTTTGGTTTGGTAAATGAGCAACCTGGTCTAATGGAAGATATCCTTGCCCATGGCAGGGGTGTTAGAACTAGAACAAGATAATTTTTATGGTCCCTTCAAACCCAAACTGTCGTCTGACCGTGAATTCATAGTCTTCATAAATCCAGTTTGGGCTGCTTTTGCCTTGAGTACAAGTTTTAAAAACATAAATTATGAATAACTTAGTTCTGATTGTGTTAGGGAGATCATTAAGTAAATTTAGCAATTTCATAAATGCACAGTTATTCCTTCACTTCAGTCAGGACACTGCTAATGCAAAGTCTTGTCTGCTCACATAGATCCTTACAGGACTGTGTTATTGGCTGTCTATTGTTTTATTCTTAAACAAGAATAATTATTTGTACCAGAAGGTCTTCAACCTAGCTGTTTCAAACAGAAAAAAAGGTTAATCAGTAAGAAGGATAAAGCATCTTTTTGACCCTAAAAAAAAATGTTTTATTTTTATTCTCAGTTTCTGTGTAAACAAAAGAACACCACACTTTGGCCATGATTCAGTCACATTCATTTAGTCCATTCTTCATATATTTCCCTGGAGTTAAGTACTGATTATCTGTGCCCTTGAGGCTTCTATTGGGCTGGAGTGAAAGTATTTGGCACCTTACAAGATTAAGGCCTATATGAGGCTGCAAGAATTTGCAACTCACTGCTTTGTTTTCTTTGTTTTTGTTTGGGTTTTTTTTTCCTTTTCCTAGTTGCATGAAGATTAAAGACAGGAACTAGTTGAGGGGTACATTTATATTATCACAGGCATTACGTACATCATACTTGATATTGTAATCATGCAAACAGTAATCTTGCCTTCTTGACATAAACAGTAAGCAGCACTTTTTCCTGAGGCTGAAATAATCACAGAAAAACATGGCAGTGATGGAGGTACAAGAGACAAAACACTGCATAATGATGTTATTATCATTGTTCCATTGTCACCCATCCTTACACCTTAGTGATATGATCCTTTTCTCTCTGAAGATAACAAAAGAGGCCTGAGTATAAACAGAGCAATGTATAAGCAGCAATCATAAAATGCAACCTTGAAAAAGTCTACTTAAAATGCTACCAAAAAAATCATCTTGATAAATACAGAAAAAGCCTACTTAATCTTTATATGCATGCTATGCAATTATATATTTACATCCAGCACAAGGCAAGGCATATACTTGAAAACAGTAGCATTTGGTGGGATTTTGCTAACTGCCTTGATTGCATTTCTAATTCTAAATATGAATATGAACATTTAAGCCCAAGTGTCTTTTGCATCTCCATTTTAAACTGCTTCAGGTGTGTTCCTGAACACAGGATGGAACAGGCAAGTCTAGAGGCTTATGCTGTTTATAGAGGTAAACAAAAGGCCTGGGTACCCCCAGTGACTCATTTGTGATGTCTGGGGTTAGACTTCTTTACTGCCAAAGCCCTGGAGGATTTACCCTAATGGAGCTACTCGAACCTTACAATATACAATGCTATTCATGTTCAAAGGCTGTGTAATAAAATGCAATAGGTTTGGTTCCTTAACTGAAAAAATACTGGCAAACAGAGTATTTGAAATATTTGCTTTTATACCTGTATAACTACTAGCCATGTGTCGAGTGGGAAAAGTTGCATTTATTGAGATTTGATAATTGATTATTGCATCCCATAGTCGAAATTCATCAAAGTTTTTTCAGTGTTATCTGATGGTGTCCAAAGCTCTGCCATGTGCCTGTCATAAGAAACAGCTGAAATGATGGAATGGAGGTATTTATTAGAACAACATCTGTCTTTCTCTCAGCTTTTATAGGTTTAAAATTAAGCTTATAAACATCTGTTTATGTGTGCTTAAATTTGCATACTATTCACAAAAGAGCATCAGGTTGCTTCTGAAGATGTTTGACCGCTGATGCGTGCCCATGTCTGTCTGGATGTGTGTTTTCTGGATTTTTTTAAAGACCTTTATTGTCCCAGCTCCCTGTGTGGATAGCAGCTGAAAGCAACAGCTTTGTGCTGTTGAGGTTTGCAGAACACCGCAATGAAGTTGAAATTGGTGACTTCTTTTCTGCATTTTTTTTTTTCCCGTTCCAAAAAAATTGTTGTGCTGAACCTAGAATAGTTTCGCTGGTTGTTTCACTGCTGTGGCTTCTTGCTAAAACTGGGTTTTCAGCCTGGAATATATTACTAGGTGATTAAGAGAGAAGGAGATTCATGTATTTTTGAGCTAGCAACCAAATTCTGTTCTGATTCTAATGCATGAGAATATCTTCAATGAAATTTAATCACAAGTGTAAAAATATGGGGAAACATGCAGATATATGTACAGAATCATGAAATTGTCTAAATTTGGTAAAAACATTTTTGTTCACTTTTATGGACTTTAAATCGCTCCATTTGAAAATATTTGTTGAAAATGAATCTATAATCAACAAGGTCCAACCACCTGCTAAAATAAACTTAAATATATATATACATTTATTCCTTTGTAATATTTAGCCTAGGAAAAAAACCCTTTGTTTTGTCATATCCTTGCACTTTTATTCTTGTAAATCAAATGTTAGAAATTTAAATGAACATTCCAGAGGTCCAAGAGTAGCTATTGAATTGCTTCCATTAGTCACTTTACAGCACCGAAAAAAATCAAACCACAGTAGTTTCCTAGTAGAAGTGGATGTCAATCGTAATTTGTGTTTATTTTTGTCTGTCTCTCAAAAATGCACATGTATGTGTTTAATTAGAAGAAAACGTTGGGGTTTTTTTACTGGTTACATTCAGATTCCTTCTAATTACAAGGTAGATTATAGATTTGATCTGTACCATTTTACCAGTTCTTCCTTAAGTTTAGCAATGTTATAAAAGAAAATTAACTTCTCTCCCCAGAAGGCTCCCAGTTAATCATCTGTGGAGTTGGTCAGGAGGGAAGGGAGCAGCAGAGAGGAAGAGGGAATTTCTCTTTGACTCAACAGTTGAACAGTTTACACTCTGGAACACGAGATTTGATTACCTTAGCATGTGCTACTACAAATGTTATTAACAGTCATAAAATTATCCAGCTTTTTTAGAAACAAGTGACAGGCCAAGCTTTGGACTCTTTCTGACCCCTGGCGAATTCTACAGCATTCATACAGAATTATGCAGAGTGTAAAGCAGTAACTCCTTTTGTTTGCTTTTCATTTACCAGCTGCTATTTTAATTGATTTTCCCTTTGTTTTTGAAGGACTAGTTTCTCCTCAGTCTGTGGTGGAATTTCACAGTTTGTGTGATTTTTTTTCTTTTTTTTTTTTTTTTCCTTTTAAT